>JALLLS010000032.1:0-353563 GCA_025094145.1 Spinellus fusiger | reverse complement strand
TGTAGGCATTCTTTATTCACTTTTGAAGATTGTTCGAGTCGTAGGCCAAATTAATAAATCCAGATTTTGTGCATAGTGCATGAAATTCATGGCCTAAATTTTAATGATTTCTGCTCAAATCAGTTTTTATTTTTGCACAATTTCACTTTTTATAAGTGCAAGAATATTCTCCGAAAATATTGTTTTAATATTGTTTTTTGGGTAAGGTATTCAAGTAAAAAGGGTTGTATCTGTAATGTCTTGATATAGGTGAAATCCATTAGGCATTCTGTGATTACGCCAAAATAAAGATACATGAATAGAATAGATATAAAGGAATAAGAAAAAACACGTTGAAATAGACCCTGTAAAGCAGATCTGGTGAGATGGATTGACACTGGGTAGTCGAAGAAGGTACAATACCATCATTATTTTACTAATAAAATCAATGAATGACTTGGAAGTGTTGTAGGTAGAAACTGTTGGTCCATTTAAAAAAAACAAGAAGAATAGAAAAGCATCCTTTGACAATTCAAAGAGGATGTTTGCTTTGTGGGTTATTATAAAGACTACAGCGAACCAATTCAACCATGGTAGCTCAAAAACATTTTTAAAATTAAAGCTATGTCTTTTACAGCCCAGTAGTATGAATATTCCATGTATAATAGCCAAAAATTTATGTTTTTTATTGCTTGAAAAATTAGACAAATACATTTGAATTTGGTCAGTAGGACATTTTCAAAATGAAGTGTACTATCTTGTATGAGAAACTAATATCAAAGTGTGCGAGGACTTTAGCGAGAAAGACAAGGTGTTGAGCCAATTATGTAAATAAAAATACATGTTAAAGGTATATATATACTTTAACAATCTTTATTACAGTAAAACTTATACTAAGGCTTTTATTACATAGGTCTGATATTAGATTTAGGTACAATATCAATATGATTATAAATTATTATTATAATAAAATAGTAAAAGGTTTCTATTACGTAAATATCTCTTTAAGTTGTTTAAATTAAGCTATAATAAACATTCTAGAAGTTTCAAGAGTGAATCAATAAAAACTTTACCCAAAAAACAATATTAAAACAATATTTTCGGAGAATATTCTTGCACTTATAAAAAGTGAAATTGTGCAAAAATAAAAACTGATTTGAGCAGAAATCATTAAAATTTAGGCCATGAATTTCATGCACTATGCACAAAATCTGGATTTATTAATTTGGCCTACGACTCGAACAATCTTCAAAAGTGAATAAAGAATGCCTACAGAAGGCTTTTAGCTCACCTACAAGAACTTTGTTGAATTTTGGCTGCCCCACCCTGACATTCATTGTTATGGGCAAAGATAGCTTCAAGGAGTGTGGTTGTTCTGGCCCATGTCTTGGGAACAACAACACTAGCGGGTCCACCCTTCTTAGACCAAGCATAAGAGTGTTTCATGTTGATATGAAGCACAGATTCATCGATGAATACACATTTGCTTGTGTCATCTGTATCTGTCTCTAACTAGAGTTTAACCCACTCACCCCTTGCTTTAGTTTTTTCATAGACGTTTCTCTCGACTGAATAAAAGAATGTCCTTTTTATTTATTTATTTATTTTATATATATATAAAAATACCGATCTTGCATTGTTGATTATTAAACTCGTATAAACATGTTTATTATTATTATTATTATTATTATTATTGTCATTGTCATTGTTGTTTATTTATTTATTCTGAAATTTGGAGTCCTTGAAAATTGTCAGTGAGACATTCCACCATTTCATCCAAAACCATCATAGGTTTGTCATCAAGAGCATTTGCTAGACACTCTCTATGATCATTGATTAGGGTAGGTGGTCTTCCAATATGTCTATCACTACCCGAACTTCTTTCTGCAGCCACCTCTGTATCTCTCTCTGTATCTCTCTCCAAGCTCCTCTCTTCTTTCTTACACCATGCTTGTGTTGAATTATTCAGCACCATTATCTCTCTATCAAAACCTCTGAAACATGTGTTTCTATAGTAGACCAAGAAAAAAGAAAAAAGAAAAAAGAAAAAAGAAAGAGTTTCATACTTTGAACAAAGTTTAGCACTATTTGTAACCATATCTAATTTCTTACTCTTGCTCAAATTTCTTTCCTACTCCGCACGAATCCAGCTTTTATAAGTGTACAAATACTTTCCGAAAATACTGCATTTGATCCTTTGTGTCCTGTATATGCATTCCACTGTCTGGAGCTCACAAATATAGTAATCCATCAAAAAAGATAAACAAAACAAGTTCAAACAAAAGTTCAAGTCAGCCAAGTCATGAACGTATCAACAGCTGTGCAGCCATTTTGGCTTGGTGCCTCAAGACGGAATGCAGATAAATATTTGTTAATTTATTCTCCATCTGAAAATTCTCTTTTATCCTCTATGTTATTATGTTCTCTGGGTTACGTAAGTGTTCACCAAGTGATGACTGGTTACCTGTTTAATATTACTACGCCCATTGAATAATACACTACATTGATAGCAATGCACAAACGTAAATCTTGAACTCTAAAACAAGCCAAAGTTAACAAAAATGGGCTTCTTCAATTGAATGAATTCTACACCAAGTAAGGGAGAGTATGTTTGTGTTTGCACTATTATCCAACAAGTTATAGAGTCAAGACCACTAAATATCTCATATACAAACCAAACCAAGAAGAGTTAAAAATATCAATAAAATATCAATGGAAAATAGAATAAAATAAAGCCTAACCTTTTAGCTTATCTACCTTGTGTATGAAGAAAAGAGCCATTGAGAGATGGTAAGCCTTCTTTTCTTATTTTCCTTGTTCCTTCTTTTAGATTGAACTTTAGTTTTTTATTTAATTTTTTATTTTTTATTATGATTAATAATAATTCAAGGTAGTTAACACCCCACTCTATTATATTGAAATTCATGACATTGAATTAATTTTATAGCTATAAGTTACTCTTGCTATGAATAAGAGATAAACACATAAACACTCAAAAAATCCAACTTGATCAAATACCATACCAAAATGTTAAAACAAGAAAAAGAAATCTACACTCTAAACCATAGCAAGAAATGACCCAAGCATGCGGATATATAGAGACAAAGATAAACACACAAGCAGATAGACTGACTATAAAACACATAGCCTACTTCATGGATGTCGAATCTCTTTATTATTTGTTATTCTATTGAATAGCAAATCAACTAAGAATATAGGTGATGGAGTAGAGTTTAAGCAGCTGAGTAGTAAATGGACTACAGACAGACGCATCTCTTTACGACATTTATTAAGGTTTTAACATTCTATTCAAAAGCATAAAAAAGAAATCCCTCTCTCTACACCTCTCATCTATAGGCCGACATGAAGTATCTTGTAGAGTTTTAATTATCAGAATTATCAGCATTGTTAGTATTATCAGTATTATTGTTATTATTATTAAGTAAATAAGCTATTAGTTTCAGTTATTATCACTATCACTAAGATCATATCCTTTTCTCCTATAGGATCAGAGTACTACACTAATGCAATTTCTCTTTTTTATTTTATTTTCTTCTTATTTCTCCATGTCGAATGCATAAATGGATGTCTGCAGACAAGACACTGTGAATCAAAGGTTGAGTCTTCTTTGTCTAACATTCAAAGGTAACACTCATCGGAAGCAGTCCTTGTTTGATGCCACTGAAGGCATCTAGGAGATACGTCTTTACATTCCTTAGCTTCCTTGTTATTTCTTTAATATAACTGTACCTTTATTTATAATCATTGTTCCAAGCCATTATTTTAAGGAGAAGACCTCCATGACATTATTCCTTCATTGAAATGCAGAATACCAATGCTGTCCACAGATTCACATGAAAAGATGCCGACAAGACGGCTGTTTCAAGAATGGCGGCGATCCAACTGTTACGTCGTGTTCGGTTCGGACTGGCACCTCATCCGAAATTCAGCAATGAAGAATGAAAAGACAGACAGACAGAAAGACTATGTCACTCAATAAAGGCAGTTTCTTACTGTTAGTAGTATTCATGTTATTTTAAAATAAAATAATAAAATAAAATAAAAAATTCAGTCCAGCCCTAATGCTACGACGGTCTTTTATAGGCCATAGAAAGAGACAGCCGTGGATTTATACAAAGTGAATGTCATGAATAGGCTGACAAGTGCTTTATGTCCACTTATTTTTATGAACAATGTTTGCACTCCTAATAGAATTGAAGAAATAAACTATTTTCATTCTTAGTGTATACATATGACAAGACGATGAGTGTATTTATTTCTACAATAGCATAAAATCAATTGGCATTGTAAAAAGGCATTTCTAATTTTCTCCTTACAAAAGATGTCTTTTTTTTCTTTTCTTTTTTTTCATCTCCAGTTCATCTCCAAGACATGGTCCACCCATACAGTATTTATCGATTGACACTAGAATGCTATGAGAGTACCACAATACCATACAAATACCATACAAATACCATACAAATACCATACAAATACCACCACAATACTATAGGAATGCCCTTTGTTCTATCACAGCAATAACCCCCAACTACCCTCCTAAAACACAAAGAATGATAAACGACAAAACCCATCAGGGCACTTCCCCCATCCTTTCTTTATCTACACTAGCGGAGATGACTCTGTGGCATTGTACGCTCTATTTTCATTTTAACTTTTTTTCCCCAAACGGCATCTCGGTTCACTCACTCACTTACTCATTTTTACATTCTTGGACGTGTCTACCTACAAAAGCACCTCAAGATACTACTCACGTGATCCATAAGAGCACACTCACCCATTGGCTATTCTTATTCACTCTTAAAAGGGAAAAATAAATAAGAAATAAAGACCCTACACTTACTTTGTTCTCTTTAACGTAACTTGCCCTTTTTTATTTTTTTTATTTTTTTTCTTTTTTTTCTTTTTTCTTTTTTCTTTTTCTTTCTCTTCTTTCTCTTCTTTCTTTCTTGCATGACACAAGTCACTTCCCAAGAAGTGGGACTCGAAGAAGATGATCATCTACAGGACATGAGCTTCAACAATGAGGAATTCACAGAAGAAGATGTCTTGCCTTTTCTATTACAAGCCCAGGATATAATCTCCAAACTAGAATCACGAGTGGTAGAACTAGAACTCGACCTGTCTGTAAGTATGTGGGCCTTGTAAGACGCCTTCCTAACCTATAGACTATTCACCGCAAATACGAATACGACCGCAATGACTGGCTGGTAGGGTTGTCCCAGAAAGACCAATACATCCACTACCTGTCGAGTAAACTGCAGAAACTAGAGTTCAATAGCCAACAGGCAATTGTTCAGCTGTCAGATATCAACATGGACCACCCACAAGACACCGTTGTTCTCTGTCTCAACTACCTACGACAAACACAGCAAGTAGCCACACCCACTGTTGGCTCAGTAATAGTAGAGTCCAGTGGAGTTCATCCCACTGCACTGGATACAATAGCAGCAGATCCCATTGTACTGGGTACTATGACCGTGAATCCGCTGTTTGACACAGCTGATCTTGAGGAAGGAGAGTTGGAGAGAAGACAGGCGGCCACCAGTGAATGGCAGAGACACACGGGTACATCCGAAACAAGTACCAGCAATAGCAGTAATGCCACCGATATCAACAATACCACCAACACACTCCTCGATACCCACCCAATAGATGAAAAGACTATTGATGAAAAGGCAATAGCAGAAGAACTCCATGTCCACCGCTTCCAACCCCATTCTGTCTTGCCAGCAGTAGAACAGCCGTTTTGTCTCAACTGCAAACAACTCCTCACACAACTGGACCAACAGATCGAGCAAAAGGCCTACTTAAAAAGAGACCTTGGATCATTGGCTACTGCTCTGGCAGAAGAGGAACAACTCCGAGGAGATGTAGAACACTCCAAAGAAGCCCTTGAGGAGGAGGTCCAGGAGATCGCCACTGCCTTATTCGATACACTTAACCGCATTCTTATGGATGAAGTCATGAACAGAGACGGGGTTGTGCGCATGAACAGAGACACTCGTGGACTCCTTGATGGTGTTCTGGCTTCCTGGGACAGCCGTGAAAGCCAGCTCAAAGACATCAAGGAGTTGCTGGTAGAACTAGACTCTATTGTCCATCAGAGTGCCAACACCACCAAGCATCTGATCAGTGCTGTGGAGAAACACCACGACACGGACAGAATCCTCCACATCTCCCACCATAGACGCCAGCCATCCTCCCTCCGCTACTCAGTGGGCACGGAAGAGGTGAAGCCTGTGCGTATTGATGGTGTCGTACTGGATGAATTCCAACAGCACCTCAAGGCCCTCAGCACTACATCCCACGTGATTCCCTCCACGCCGTTTATGAAGCGAGTCATGGCAGAAGACATTGACCCCTGCCTATTCCAGAATGCAGCGTCTTCTTGGTGGACATCTCCCTGGTTTAAGCGCAAATTAATGGACGCCATTTCACGTAACAAGTGTGAAATACAGTCGTTTGTGTCGAATCTATCCACCTTCTCTACCTCCTCCACCTCCTCCACCGCCACCTCCCCCTCTGCCAGTCACATCAGCAACAGCACCAGCAGCAGTCCCTCTCTTGTCTCTCCCATGCCACCCAAGGCCAAGTGTGCCTGCTGTGGACTGCTCAGGGTGTGTGAGTTCAAAATGCGTCTCCAGCCCTCGTCCCTTGTCCAGCAACAGCCATGGCTCCCCATCGACCGCTTCTGTCGTGACCGTCTTGTGGCTGTCTGTGACTTTTATAGCTTCATGTCGTATCTGCGGCAGGGTCTTCTCCAGCACTCGGCCACCCTCTGCATGTTCAAGCAGTCACTCCATTTCCGTCGTCGCATGGCACTGGCCAAGGTAGGCAGTATGGCGCTGTTTGAAGAACAGACCCCCAAGCGCCATTCTCGGTCTACAAAGAGAGAAAGCATTGTATTGGATCATTCAGGTAGTGGTAGTGATACAGCAAGCGTCGTCAGCATGAGTGATATCCAAGGCTTGGATGGGACAGGGCAGATTGTGATTGTTCACTAGAAGCATCTTTATTTATTATCATTATTATTGTTATATATTTATATTTATATTTATATTTATATTTATATTTATATTTATATTTATATTTATATTTATATTTATATTTATATTTATATTTTTATATATTCATACCCTCTTTTTTTTCATTCATTCATTATTAAATGTCCGAAGTGACTATTTCCTTGTAACAAGATGAAAACTACACACCTAAAGATCTTTAGGATATAAAAGGAAATAGTCGAACTACAATTGTTTAAGAAATGACATCGATTTGAAAAGGAGCAGAAATAAATTAAGATGTATTCATGTAAGTTTTTAAATAAATAAAGATTATGTAGATTTACCTGTAAATATCTGAATCCCGGAGGAAACCACTTTCGATGTGGCGATATATAATATGAATACGAATAAGAATATCTATTCTTTTCTACAGAATGGAACTGGTCTGTGGTGACCCTTTAAACACTCTTCTGCAATTGTATAGATATTCTTTGATGCATTCACATCCCTGTTCCAAACAATTCCACAACCTTGGCAAGCGGGGATACTGTTGAAATTCACTAATACCTCGGTGAGGTTATTTGTGTTATAAGTGTGGCAGATCTTGAGAACAAAAATAAGAGGAACTGTTAGAAGAGCTTTTTATATTGGGTAAGAGGTCAATCATGTTTACTTTCGATTTTCGAAATTTATCAACATCAACCATAAGAAGATTTCCATCTTTTTGTCTCTTTTTTTTCAATGATTGATATAAAATTCTCATCAAACCAACACGATGACCTTTAAACTTGGCAGCATCTTTTACCTTTATTCCTGTGCCATAAGCAACGACTGGCAGCTTGGTAGGATCATACTCCAATCCTTTTAGGTGCCAATACCCCTTTTTAATAATAAAATAATAGTAAAAACAATTAGTTCGAAATGTATTAATGTACTCTATGTGTGTGTCGTATTACCCTTGCACTGGCACCTTCTTGCCTTTGCCTTTGTAATGGATTCACTGGGTTTGTTATAGTAAAAGAATATACAATAGAAACTGACTAACATGTCAGACATAATAAGCATACACAAACACTCACCAGATCACAACTGTTGGTTTATATGCCAGACAAAGGCAAACAAGTTAAAGAGGGTAGAAGTTATGAAGAACAACAGACAGTGTAATTAGCAGGTATTTATATCCGAACAGAAGAGAACAAAACCAAATTTCACAAGTCATTTGCTTAATCAGAACCACCAAAGTAATGCAGACTACAACAACATTCTAGAAAGAAAAAGAATTGCTTAAAGAACAGTTGCCTAGTTACCCATTGTGATCAAATTGTGTGTTATGTCCCTGCTAAAGACCAAATATCTATATATTTATCTCTCTAGTGGTCCTGTTGATAACCTTAGTACTTTTTATTACAGAATAAAGGATATATTTCCCAAAGTTACATAGTATGGATTCTAGGGCTACCTATATATATATATATATCTTTTTAAGCTATAAGAATCAAAGCTATACGATAATAATATCTCAGTAAATTCAGAGATGGACTCCCTCCTCTTGACCTATATATGTTTCAAGGGAAGAGAGAAGCCTTTTTTTTTTTTACAATAAAATCACTTTCTGGAATTCTATGGCCTTGAAATACAGGACCAAAATTATACACACTGAAGGATAGGGCAGCGACCCTTCCCAGTCTGCTTGGATGTTCTATGAAGACCACAGCTATTGCTTGAGAATAGAAAAATAGTCAAATTCATAGTCAAAGAAGAAATATTAAACTAATATAAAAAGTGTAATTGTCTACATCTTTAATAAAATAAACTTTAATCCAAATAGCTTCCTAGAGTATAAACAAGATAGGCTTTAAGGACTTGAGCAACTGACTGTTTCTTGTTCTCGACTTGTTTTCTTTCTGTATTCCTATAGGGTGCCATTATTATTAAAACTACCAGTTTGTCTTTTGTCACCCCATATCCTTCTCTTTTCTGTCAATTTCTGTGTGAGTAACCAGCTTTAAGAGGTCCTGTGTGTCTCCTGTCTCATAGCAACAGAACATTTCTGGGATATATAAAGAAATATATGAAAAATGAAACCATATTATTTCTTTGGTTGGCTAATGTGTTTGAGAAAGGTATTTTCGCTGTCTGCCTATTTTAGCAATAATTATTGACTTTGCAACTAAATGCCACAAATGTGGATATAAAAAGAAGAAATGAAGCTACTATTACAGTTCAGTCACTGAATTTATTGTTTAGCATAATGTGTTATCCTTAAGCCCACAGTATTTGCAACATAACACTGCTTAAGAAATATTTATTATAGAACCTATAAAGTTAACTATAGTGATCATTGTCTAAAAAATAGAACCAAATTCACTTATATTAAGAACAGTATAGCCATTCATTGAATCAATATCCATAATCATTTCAGTAACTAACTCATTGTAAATATTCTCAACAACAGTACTTAGTGGGAGCTAGGTATTGTTTCTAATACTGACCTTTAGGTACAAGACAAATAGGGTGTGAATTGTTTGACTTGTGGGTTTGACTTAATAAATAATAGGAAAGTAGAGGCTAAAATGTGTACACCAGAATAAAGCTGTTTTTTATTCTTTGGTCTATTATTCTTTGGTTATTTCTTGCACTGCACATACAACTTAACACCTAAGTACTTTTCAAGATGAGCATAACTGAGCAAGATACTTTGCTATTATTAACAAAGCAAAACAATATAAAGAAGTGATAGCCACTACCAAAAGCTATTTTTGAGATAAAAAGGTAAGCAGTGTCTTCATCTAGGCTTGAGTTCAATGTAATCCACAAGACACCCATTGTATTGTTATTAGACAAGTTAAGACTCTTCTCAAGTCAGTCTTAGGTGGTCTTCTATACTGTCTAGGGTATATAAGGCATACTCTTGAGGATAGCTATCTATCTCCCAAAGATAAAACACAAGGTCTTTGGGGTGTAGATTCTATTGCTATGAGGGAATGCACTTGGACATTAGCTATAGTCATAATATAGTATTAGCTATACTATTATAATAAACAATGCTATTCATAAGCAATATATTCTATTGATAATACAATTTGATAGTGAGTTATCCTACACAAGGAAATAAATATTTAGATACTTTGTAATGTTGGACACAAGGGAACGTAATGGGGACACGTAGGGCCTTGGGGGGCTGGCTACTGACACGGCGAAATAAGGGTAAAGAAAAGGATGTGGGGATGTCCTTGAGAGTGCGAGGGTACAGATGTGCGGGGGTATAAAGATAAATAAAAATAAGAAGTTGTAAAACAGAAGACGAACTGGTTTGTAGTAAGACTCAGGGACGTTGTGTTATTTCAGTAAAGGGCCAACGAAAAGGAAAGAGATACAAAGGGAACAGGTTTGGAGCCAGAAACAGCCAACTATCTAAGTTCTTAAAGCCTATTGTGCTTGTTTATACTCCAGACATCGCTCGAATCGAAAGGTCTGTTTTTATTTAAAAAAATACTTCCAATTACACTTTTATATGATCTGCTAATTATTTCCTGTGACATGAGACTTTATCTTATCATTGCAAGTGTACTATTCACCAAACTTCCAAGAAGATTGAGCGGTCACTCTGCACTATCCAACAACTTGTAAACTTTTTGGTTTAAAGTACAGTTTCATAAAAAGGCAACATCGCGTCATGACGTAAAAGGAAGATTGTATCGCTGCTTAAAGGCTATAAAATCTTTGGGTGTGTAGAAAGACGAGAGAAACTTTTTTTTTTTTTTTAAAAATAAATAAATAAATATAACTTTATATATAAATATATATAGTTTCTTTTTCTTTCTCTTTTTCTTTCTCTTTTTGTTAGTTTTTTTTTAATTTAAATCTTATTGTTCTTCTTGGTTAAAGTATGAGTGCCTATTCAAAAAGAGGTCATTTCAAGGGAAGTTGGTCTTCTCAAAAGAAAGATTCTTGGTCTGGATTTGGTAAAAAGTCCCACTACCCTCTGCGTCGTGAGGGGGAAGAAAGAGACAGTGACTTCCGACTGTATGGACAGTTCAATAATGAGGAAGAAGAACATGTCCCTGCAGGAGGTAGGTTGTGGCCCTATTCAACAATACACAGTGGAAGATGGATCCAGAAAAGAAAAGACAATGCATAGGATGCATGGAACTCATAAGATGTATGGAATGGTGGTGGTGGTGGGTTATTTAGGGGTTGGATTTCATCCAAGCCATTATGGTGTTGGTCACCATAAGATCAATTACAAGACACGACGTATGCCTGAGTCAAAGTACACTACAGACATCCAATTTGCAAGAGCAGGCTCAGGTTCAGTAGTAGTAAAAGAACAGAAGATGCCTTTGAATAAAGAAGGTAATGCATAGTAGAGCAATAATGATAATGATGTTTATCTTATGATAATGATGTTTATCTTATGATGATAGATACCAAAGGAGAGGAATTAGAGAGTGACGAGTAAGTTCATGATAAATACCACTGCAAAATACAAACGCACCTATTCTAGTGAGTTGTATTCTCAAGAACAAGGCAGGGGATTTGTGCCTAGAGAAGTGATGGATTTGACATTGGAGGATGAAAGAAGACTGTTTGGAGGGAATACATTTGATTCAGACAGTGATTCCTACAAAAAAGACAAGAAAAAACAGCCCATGGAACTCCCTGTTGATAGTGCAAGTGTATATCAGACAGTGGCCAGTACTATGGTTATGAAGGACATGTTGGGAGAGAAATCCATACAAGAAGAGACATGTCTAGTGATAAAAACAGACAGCTCATCCGCAGTAATATCAAATTCAGTCTCAATAGACAAGGATAGGGGCAAAGATGTATCAACAGTGCCAATAATTGAAAGTACAAACACAGCTGCTGCGTCTCAACCACAGCAATCCAATGGTTACAGTGAATCCTCTAAAGACACTTTGAAAGTATCTGTGCTAGAGAATAACACAACATCCAATGGAGTATCCAATGGAGTGTATGATAGTGAATCCAATGAAGTATCTGATAATGAATCCGATCTATCTGAGGATGCCTTTGAAGATGTCTCTGATGTTAATGGGGCAGAAGATGACTATAATGAAAAGGATGAAGACATTGAATTCTTACAGGATTACATGGAAAATGTCACTCTTCAAGAGGGTACAGAAATGGCACAATCATCTTTTGCCATGACTGCTTCATCCACATATATGCTGGATGAGACATTGGATGAGGTTCTTGATCTGCGAAAACAAATACCCAAGACACGCGGAAAGAAGAAGGACGACGATTTCATTCTCATGGATGATGCATCCTTCCGTCTCTCGCTATATGAGTCCTTGCATCAACTGCCTCCCAGTCTAAAGAAGGGTAAGTCATTCTGCATACTACATCCTCTCATTCCCTTTTACAGGTGTTCATGCACGTCTTTCTGCTTCCCGTTCTGATGAAGAAGAAGAAAGAAGGATGATGAAGAAGCTGTCAAAGAAGGAAAGGAGACAGCAGCAGAGGCTCATGGAAGAGAAATACTCAACACAATCTACACTTGATATTTACAAGGCAGACAGGTAACAGAGTAGAAGATGAAGAGCATCCTCCTTGTCAGTGTAGAACTCACTCTACTATCCTCCACAGCCGCCTACAGTCCCTCCTACAAGATGACTCCATTACAAGGTAACTGTTATTCTATAGGCTCTATCCTGGACAGGATGACTCACAGTCCTCTTCTCTTAGCTTCCAATTCCAGCCTATGAAGACAGATGAAAGACGACAAATCCACCTACTGGCCCATGCTTACAAGATGAAGACAAAGAGCATTGGTACTGGCAGCACAAGGTAAACTGCCCTGAGTGAACTGTTCAGAATACTCATAGAGAACAGATGTACGGTTGTTACCAAGACAAAGGCCTCCTGCTATCCTACCAGTGGAGGCAGTGTTGAGGGATTCATCCAACAATCCCATTTGATAACAACACAGCAGAATGAAATTGCTATGAAGAAGAAGAAGCTCAGAGAACAGCTCTCCTTGGTTACCAAGAAGAATAAAGAGAAAGAACGAGAGAGAAACAGCAGCAAAACCAGCAGCAAAACCAGCAGCAAAACCAGCAGCCCCTTTGCCACTCCTACACGTAGAGTCGTGGCAGGAGATGCAGCACCCATTGGCCAGATCAACGTAGGCCACCGTATGTTGGAATCCATGGGGTAAGGCTGTCTTTAAGGTCCACATCCACTCACTTTGTGTCTTTTTTTATATTAAAAAAGGTGGAAGCAAGGCGACTCCTTGGGCACTACCAACCGTGGCATTATTGCTCCCATTGAAGCCATCATTCGTACCAAGGGAAAGGGATTGGGTGCTCAATAATAACAGCCATAATAGCAGCTGTCGATCCATGGATTCCTCTTTATTGATTCAAACAGTCTCCCACATCTGCTTGCGTACCTTTCGCTTCTCCGTCTTCTCAGCTGCCTTTACTATTCTGACTTGTTCTTTATCTGATATCAAAACAGCTCGTGCAATCTTCTTTTGCTTTTTGACACTGACTCCCTTCTTCACAGTGGCTTTTTTCACCTTGGCTACTTTTGTATCAAGAGAGATAGCCTGGCCTCTTGCTTTTAATAAACTCAATTCTTCAGCAATACGTGCTTTAGCTAGTGTATGTATTGTTAGAATACAGGTAAAAACAGTCGATGGACAAGGTGTATACCTCCTGTAGGTGTTCTTTTGGCCTTGGCAGCCTGCTTGGAGGCATGCTTAGAAATGTTGGCGGGGTCACTTTTGACTGGAACAGTTGAGTCTCTTGTCATGTCGCTTTGGACTCTTACATTGACTGATCTTTCCCATGGCAAAAGAAACAAAAGAATGCAGTCAATTGGATTCAGCGTGGACTAATTTACCACTGACATAAGCCACTGAACTGACTGAACTGACTGTGCTGTACTATGAAAACGCACAGACCAAGTCTCTGTCTAGATAAAGAGTCTATAGACATGCGTGCGTGTATGTGTGTATGTGTAATAAAGGTGGTTTTATTGTACAAAACACAAAAGGAAACACCTTTAGCTCATGTCTTCTGCCGTCATACTACTAGACAGTGCCTTTCTATTCATCATATACATGTTGAGATAAAAGGTCAACAAAGAGACCAAAGCAACCCTAGAGTGAGAAAGAACCCATGTTAATCAAATCAACCATCCGCGTGTGTCTAGTATGCATAAGACGCCTACTTACAAGAATCCACTGTTGGCCATACCATCCTTACTCTTCAGTGATGTTCTCTGGTTAAGAAATGAAGACAGACCAAAATACGTAGCCACCCAAGGAAACAGTTTAAATTGGTTCTGCTATGATTTAGCCACGTCACGTACCAACACCTTACTTACTCTCAGAAAGATACCCGTCATGGCTACAGAAACAGAGATATCAACAAACAAACACACCAATATCTCTCATAAATCACCTTTTACTTGTGTTTACCTACAAACATGGCAATACTACTGTTAAAATCACTCTCCTCCTCATTCTTGGGTGGATGATGGAAGGCTGTGACTTTGTTGGGACGGCGTGGATCGTCTTTCAGCGACATGAGGACAGTGGAAAAGAAGAGGGCAAACAAGGTCACTTTTTCTTGTTTCTATTGGCCTATTTTTTTTGGGGGGAGGAGAGCAAGAACACAAAGGAAGAAGAGAGAGAGGGGGGGAGCTAATTTACACAGATAGTCAGACAGACAGAATGTGACTTTTTCACGTCTTTTACATTTCTATACGTTGGTCATGACATCGAAAAAGTATTTCTTTTCACCATAACACAATGTATTAACAACTGCAGCAAGTTCAGAAGCGACTATATTTGTCGTGTGCGGTACAGAAACACCCTCCCGCCTCTTCCATTTCCACCTAAACTCCTCGACGTTCCCTCTTTGATAGACAGGCATATTCCTTACCAGTCGTCAGCACTCGTAGAAAAGACACCTTATTCACTGGCCATTGACCAGAATTCAAGTCGCTCTTTTGACAAGACACTCATAGACTATCTTAACTCTATGGAGGAAAACAAAGAAGACGGTAAACTAGAGTACAAAGGCATATACACACATTAACAGAACAGTGGAGAAAATGGTAGAGGAGTTGGCAGAAGAAGACAAGATACTTATGACACCCCCTGTGGATGAACAAACATCCAAACAAAAGAGCCACTTTAGAGGCAATGTGACTTGGTTGCGTCGTTCTGAATACATTGCTGCAGAGACACGCACCACAGTTGTACGTACAGAGGCCATGGAACATCGGTTTGCTCTATCAGGCCTGTCAGCTACCGACAGATCCAAGGAGTATGCCACACATGAAGGACAGATTGCTGGTATTGAAAAGACATTCCAGTCACACACCATGGCACTGCACCACCCCATCACAAAGAAGAAGGCCAAGAGTATTATCCCTGTATTGCCAGACACAACTTGTTGGGATAATATCTACAGTGTCGGTCAGTTTAATGTAGATCCTGCTGATGATGAACGACTGGCAAAGAGAAAGGCCAACAAGGATGTAAAGAAGAGAGCAAGACCTTCTGTGGAGGACTGCACAGACAGGGGTGTTTTGCGGCCAGTCACTCATCCTAACGATGTCAATGACAGCTATCTTATCTGGTATCTGCCCCAGACCCAGGGTATTGAACGATTGAAGCGACAAAAGACAGGAGAAGATATAGGAAAGGAGGTAGGCGATTCATTAGCTATTAACAAAAGTGGAGATTAACACAGAACAGTCTGTTTCCTATGAATTTGTACGTGATTATGAGTACAAGAACGAACATCTGTTGGGACAAAAACACATTCTCTTGACATTAAGAGATGAAGGAGATGGTACAAAGGCCTATTACAGTCTTCTGAAAACAAAGATGACACTGAAAAAGAGAAGAGCATTGGTATGTAGTCTTGTCTTTTGTTTTATCTCACTAGTGTATAGAGCAAGAAGTATCAGCAATACGAGGATTACGAGAAGCCTGGAAGATTGGTGGTGGATTTCCAAGAATAATGTTGATGATATTAATAAAAATAAGAATGTCCAATGGGAGAGTTCTTATTAAATATGTCTAATCTATGTATTTATGAGATGAGATGATGTAGATAGATAGATGTAGATGTTGTCTTTAAGGGTTTAGGTCAAGAGTCTACGGAGCAGTGAAATATGCAATTAAACTTTGCTGTTTTCCCTTTTTACTTTTCTAATAATATTGGCATCAGAGGTAGTATCAAATGCTATGTCATTGCTATGATTTCAATGGATGAGAGAATGTATTTATATTGCCAATAATAATAAAAAGAATAATAAAAGAACAATCGAAAGCTCTTTGGATAGATATATATATTTGGTATTAAATGATATAGAGTCAAATAAAAATATTAGACAAGTAGTTTAATTTGTAGAATCTGGGCCGACCTAAGAATAGTTGAGATGCCATTTTGGTTATTTTGTATCCTCACCACTTTTCTATTGAGACTACGGGTATTAATTTGCTATAGAATTTGACGTGGATTTACAATAAATAAAAATTAAACTTTATGGAAATCAATATTCAAGACATTGGTTTACTTTTCGGAGTATCTTGTATTATGCACATTCTCTCAATACAACCAATGAGGCAACATTATACCGCAATGCTGCCACTAATAAACTTATTCGATTGTTCTATAAAAGATACTATAGCTAAATAGGCTCATTTGTCTATTAAAAAGTATTCCCATAAGCCCATTTCATTCAATCAAGTCTTTAAGAAAAACTATATACAATAAAACAATCTTTTATTGGCGTACCAGTAGCATGATTACGGTAAAAGTTGAGTTATTTAACATATAACTAATAGCATAGCCCTTCACCTTTTATTTGTAACTGTCTCGTGTACATTGATAAAGCAAATATTGATGTTTGAACTTTCTATCTTTATGGTGGAATTTGTATCAAATTTTTAATACATTAAGAGGCTCAGGATAAACATCAAAAATGATAGCACATACACATCATTCATAATAGTAAAAGGCCTAGATTTGAAATCTTTTTACCGAGATGATACACTACTCTATAGTCTAAGATGCAGATCACACAATCAGTTGCTCTTCCTAGCATATAATCTCGGCTTTTCTTATTCTTCTTATTATCTACAGGTCAAGTATGTTAAGTGTACAACTACCATCTACATAGACACGTTTATTCCATCTCTTATTTCACAACTTGAAATATCCGAGAGCAAGCCCCGATGGATTAATATACGTGGAAATTTACTCTAAAGTATTTTTCAGGAAATCAATCAAAAGATTAGCCCTCTTTAAGATATAGTATAAGTAACCTATCTTGAACGTCTTCAAATTAAAATAAAATAATCCCGTGCTTGATGAAAGACTTATGGGTAATAGTAATCTGTGGACTATGCAAATCTGTGTAGAGTCCAATCATTCTACTATTATTATTATTTACACACACAAATAGACATACCGTCTACTAAAATAGAGTATCCCTTTGCTACCATCAATTGACTATAAATAACACTACTTATTTGCCAACCGGGATGACTTAATAGAGTATCCCTTTGTTGATCATAAACGTTTTACATTTATATATATTTTCTTGCTCCTATTTCTCTCGAGAACGTATATCCAATCGATCACTGTTTATTTTATTTTACCGCACGTGGTAGAGTTCTTTGTCTACTGGCGAGATCTCCAGCCCAGTTTGTAAATACTACTGCAAGCTGTTGACCAAGCCACGCCTGCTTGAGGCTTTGAAGTAGAGCTATTATCAAGTAGTTTGATCATTGAAAACAAGGATAGGTTTGTAAATCAGAAATGTCAACTTCAACATAGAGCGCCCAAGGCTTTTGGCCAACAAACATTTAAGTTTCAATTTCCTCGAATTCTCAACACATTAAAACAAAACTATAAACTGCTATCAGAGTCACTAATTGTGTTCTCAAAACTGTCCGAGTCTCTGGAAGTATTCCGCTTTGGAGTTCTAATTTTGACAGGAAGACGCTGATCATTTCTATGTCCTGTATTTTCCTGTTGACAATAATATATTTCAAAAGTCTCATTCCTTATCATTTATTTATTTATATTATTTATATTATGTTTTTGTTTTGTTTTGTTTTCAAAGGCTCTCATAGGTTCTTTATAAGTTCTAAAACGTGAATAACTATATTTATTTACATATTTATAAAACAAAGCACTCACGAATAAATATTTTAAAATCACTTTATCTACCAGTTAAACCCATCTACGCATAGTCGTGCTTGAAGAGTTACAGGCTGCCTTACTACTTGGACACTTTTCACACGTTGTAATACATATATTCTTATAAATCATTCTCAGATAGTTATATATCTGAATGGCTATTACCTACGAAGAAGTCAAAAACAATTTATAATACCCACTTTTTTTTGTCATTAAGAAAACTCTCTCATTGCCTTTTATTTTCAAATAGTATGTACTTAAGACTGACTGATAGCCAAAATGTAACTATCTCACTAGCTATTCAGGCACTATCTTATATCAATAATGTTTATTCTCAATTTCATTATAAACACGCCCTCAACTAAACACAATGACTTGAATCCACCATTAAAATACAATATCTTTTATCTCATCTTTGTGAATTATTTGATCTAAAAATGATGAATTCATCTATATAAGATTGATCTAGCTACCTATAGAAGAAGATAGCCTCATATTGGTAGTAATAGAGTGATATGACTCATAAGACACTGCTTATGATACAGTCTTCAAACAGTAGAAAACCAAATTTGGAGATTCAATTTTCTCTCGTGGTGCAAATATTAACTATTTTTTATTTGAAAATAATAATAATAAATAATAATAATAAATAATAAATAATAAATAAGAACACATGCTGTCGGTATTCCTACTTAATGAATAAGTTATTTTAATAGCAATTCACATCTCTTATGTATGTAATGCTACTCAAATAAGTTTTCTATGGACTGCCTCAGGTATTGAAAAAAAAATTATAGTTTTATATATGTAGCATTAGAGTAAATAAAACTATTTAGTGCATAATGCTGAGAGAGATAATATAGATGAGTAATAATAAATGTAGATCTGTTTTTTTTTGCTGAAACGTTTGTATGTAAAGATCAGAGTATTCAGCTATTTCATAAAGAGCTTAAAACATTTTTTGTACACCTTATAGGTGTACCTGTCGATTACCCTCTAACATAAAAACAGATTCGTGCGGGGATAGCAGGGTCACCATCTGTCAAACTCTATCAAATGGAGTCAACATTATATTGTCCAGCTGCAAGTTCCGCCTTAGCACTAGGCTATATATTTATATCTCACGGAAGCCTTTAAGAGATAGTAATCAGACATTTAAACAAGTACATGTACCTAAAAATACATTTGATTAGTTATATTAGCTAAATCAAGCTGCAATATGTGCTTATAAAATAGAAGATTAGTTATGGACTCTTTAATATTTTATCTGTGACTATTAAAAAGTTATAGATCCTTCTATCTTCATTTATCTTTCAAAGAAAAGAAAAAAGAAAAGAAAGAAAGAGAAGGTTGTCCTTTTATTGGAAGTTAGATATGTCAACACAAATGCTGCTGGAGAAGTCCGGCCAGTTCATAATAATTAAAATTTTGTGCAAACAGTAAGTTATGTGGTACAGAAATGATGAACATACCAATTATTGCATTCAATGATACGCATGTCTTGCCTTTTATTTAGTGTATTATTGTAACTTATTTATTACACGAATATCTTATTTAGAACAGAATATGTCATGGGTCGTATATTTCCAAGTAAGTAACCTTAATGAGAACTTAATTAGATTGACTTAATTGCGAATGATTTGCATTCTGACTTTTATTTTTGTTTGCTCGATCAAACAATATAACTCCTTAACAAGGGCTATGACATACTGTAAAACAGTACTAGGTGATATCTTCATGTTTATTGATTTCTAGTTTACCAAACTCATACTAAATGTCATAAGCTTGCGTCTTGTGTATTATTTAAAAGAACTGTGTGCTACATTTTTATCAATGTCCTTTTTAATCTGCCTTGTACTATAATGACAAAAAAATGTTAAATGAACAAAATAATATGAAAATTGTAGGAAGATAAGTAGGTAATAGCTCAAGATATTTTGAAATCAAGGGTGTCCCTGTGTCCAATCATGTCTACAAGGGCACAAACACACTGTACTCGCTGTAGCACCACCAAGCAATCAAAACAACACCTCAAACCCAAAGTACTTTCCAGTTTCACAAAGTAATTTCAAATATGTACTTTTCTGTGTAAACGTCAATGAGTGAACCAATGTGGATCTCTAACATTGTTCAACATTCTTTCTCAACCATTGCGTTTTACAACCTATAAGCAATAAGTCGGATAGAAGTTGCGATGCATTCACCCAATTCGGCACTTCGGAGAAAACACATAAACAAACTGGCTTTCCTTTACTAAAAAAAAAAAGGAAAAAGAAAAAAAAGGAAAAATCATAGTGGCAGTCTGGAAAGGCCCGCCTGCTACGATTTGAAACTATTTTTTGGGGCCATTGACCTGTGGATACCAAGGATTGATGGCAGAGACATGAATGACCACAGTCACAGCGTCCTCAAAACAGTCATGGCCACAGGACACTCGAACGTTCTCTGGCCAGTGTTGGTATGTCTTATTGTCTGTCTTGTCCCATGCTACCTGCTTAAAGATAACAACATTAATAATAACAACAACAACAACAACAATAATAATAATCATAATCATAATCATAATCATAATAATCATAATCATAATCATAATCATAATCATAATCATAATAATTACCATCATCACCACCACCACCATCACACATACTGTTGTGTCAGTCAGATTTTAAGCATGAGAAACTTATTTGAAGAGATCAGAGGCAAGGAGATGAAACGATTGGGTTTGGTCGGCCTTTATAGGATATTCTGGATGGCTTTATTGCTATTAAGGACAAGCATTGCATAAAAACCAACACCTCAGCCGATTGGATGTCTTTCACTTGACTTTATAGATATTAAATACTAACCATTCGCGTAAGGCTCTATTCATATGTGCACCTGTATTATTGAAGGTGTGTTAATGCATATTGTATGTAAATAATTGGTTAGGTATTCACTCTAATGTCTAACACTAGAACTGTGTTGATATGTTTTAAAGACATCTATTAAGTTTATTAGAGCTCGGGTAACTGGACTTCTCGTTTAATTTTTATTATAAATGTTTTCATCGACATAAAATCTATCATCAACAAAATCTATCGTGATCTAATGTTGATATTTTATTGATTCTATGACTTATGAGTCCAAATACCATGTACATCTACCCCAATCAGGGAAAGTATTTAAACTTCTTTTTTTTAAAAAATAAAATAAAATTTCAAGTCTTCTACTATTGCTATTTTCACATTCACAGATAACCCTTAACTCGCTTTATTGAGTTAGTATTATTATTTTTTATATGGACTGAGCTCGTAGTTTATTGTGATAGTTTATTACGCTAGTCCTAACTTTTTTCAAAAAGAAAACTCAGTCAGAAATAACTCAAACAATAATGCTTGAATAGTATAGACTATGAAGGGTGGCATTATAATACATTCAAATAGACTGGCCCAGAAGAAAAATAAATGTCGAATAAATTTATTTTATATTACCACCCTGTTGAAAGTGAATATCCTCAATATTTTTGCTGTAGATCGTATCAAAGGGTATTTGCCTCACATAAGTATACCCTGAATGTGATTAAAATTAAGAGTTCAAAGTTGAGATGTTTGGATTTGATAGAGCTATTCCAAATAGAGTATCTCTTTTACCACTTTATAAGATCTGCAACATAAATTAGGTAAGAACACATTTTCCATTTATTAATACTAGCATGGAATAAAGGACGTCCTGGTAGAAAGGTACAAACAGTCTCAACGTGTTTTGGATTTTATTTATTTATTCATTTAATAAGAAAAAAACTCAGAAAAAGTTCATAAAATGGTAAAAATAGAATAATATTATATTATAGAAAAGATACTATTTCTATTTGATACTTTGGTTTATTTTTTATGAGTGAATGTAGTTAGTTTTTGTCATTTGGATTCCTATATATCCCCAGTATTTTACAATACTAAGTTTTTATTTTAGAATAATAAAGAGAGAAAGAAAGAATTAAAGAATACTAAAGCAAGTTCTGATTTAAGCATTTTATCTTGAAAATGCTCTTGCTCCACAAACATTACTGTTTTCGTGTTTTTTAGCGCGCTTATAAGGGTGCTGTTCAGGTTCAAAAGAAGCTAATGTTCAAAACAGGCATATGCATTTTTCCGAGAAGAATAAACCAAAGTAAAATTCGATCGATTTAAATTTCTTTTACCGTCGATGAATCTTCAACTTTATTTTATGTTATGAAATTAGTTCTGCATATCGAGCAGTCGCTTTTAATAAATCGTTTTCATTATGATCGTCCCTAACATCTGATATTTGACTATACATGACTTGTTTTATGTTATTTTATTTCTCAAAAGATTTTCTACCTAAAAAAAATGCTGAAAATACAAGCTAGCCAACTTTCTGTATAAAAGAAGAAAAAGAGATAGAAATAGACACTGCTAAAAATTAATTTGTCCCCTTTCTCTTTCAATAAAATCCTCTTACATCCCACATGTTACTGTTCTTTTTAGAGGCATTGTTCAACCAGCCCCAAGTACATCAAAAAGGCTCGAGACTATCTATTCCTTGAACTACCTACATAGCTCAAAAATCAAATGTTTTGCCACTGTATGCCTAAAGCATTTATATATATATATATATTCAAGCTAAAGTGTAGTCCCTTTATCTAACTTTTATTTTATTTTAAAAGACTAGTTACTGATCAAAGATTTCTATTCCTTTTTATCAGTACATGTCTGAATGCGAAGACATGTGCCTTATTTACTCATCCAACAAAGGGCTTGCTACATTTGCTCTCTCAAGCGTTTAAGCTTTCTTTGTAGATCAAATCCACGAATAGTGATCGGCATTTTTTTCTTTAAAAATTGAAGAAACATAGAAAAACCATTTGTTCTTAGGGTAAATACAATAATATCATTTAACTTTTTTAAAACAGTAATAATGCATTCTTTATACCTAATACTGTTTTATAATTTATATTTTTGGTATTTATTTGCTGTTATTTCTGAGGCATTGTTACCAAACTACTTTTAGTGGGAAAAAAAATAACTATTTCATACACTAATTATATGTTAATAAATAGTACGGGTAATACTTAGTTTATACGCTAACACGGAAATAGTTTGTTTTAGTGATGCGAATAACAGCCATGTGTTTGACTACAGACCATATCAGACAATTGTTGTGGTAACTGTAAATATCCCTACCCGCCATTATTTTATTTTAGTATCAGATGTCATACCACGACTATTATAAGTATATAGTAGCTACCACTAGATCAACTGCCGTTTGTTTTTATCTCTATTTGTCATATATTTCTATTACTGTCCTTTCGTGTGAACACCAGGTTTCCTGTAACAGTGGCCAACATGGTGACCATGTATTTTCTATAGAGTGTTTACGAAAGCCCCGAAAAATTGGAATGGTGTTCACGCCTGATCATACCGAGCATGGAATACAGAAAATAACAACTCCTTCACGGAGATTTACGAATAAACTTATGTATTAAACTTTGTTATGAAGCAAAGGGGCGCCTATAATTTGAATAAGATAGTGATGACAAAGGAAAATAAGGCAAGGTTTTCAAAATCTGGACAAACCTTTTTATCTTTATTTCTCAGTTTCTTATAGTATTAGTTTTATAGATGATTTACAGCGTGTGTGTGTGTGTGTGCGTGTGTGTGTGTGTGTGTGTGTGTGTGTGTGTAAATATGAATTTCTATATTTCTCTACGAAAAGACTCTTTACATAAAGACTTTGAAATTCCAATGGGAAAAAGGAATTATTCATTGCTAAGCATCTTATCTTGTTAAAGATGGGCTGAGCCAGATGGTAAAACAAGATAGTTTTTGCTTTCAGTTTATGACACTTTATTTTGCCTCTAAGTTCATCTTTATAGGGTCACTGCTCTATACATTTGCTTTATAGAGACTTTAGATTTTCAATCTATAAATTAGGTCGTCTGTTTTCAACATATAAATAAGTTGAATTGTAATTGGTGGTTTATTAGTGAAGTGGTAGCCATTCCTATAAAGAAATGTATAAAAAATTGATTGGAACCAGAATTCAGAAATTTAATATCAAAACTATCTTTTCTAACAGGTTTACTAATTTTGTAGAAAAATCAAAAAATATGCATTTATTTACACCGTTAGCCTATCAGAAGAAGTAAGAACTGTAGGGAAAAGTTAAAGAAATTATAGAGTTATAGTAACCTAAGGACTATGTGGGTTTGAAAATTGTGCTTTTTTTTTGCTTAATAGTTTATATTGCATATCTGAATGTAACTTATCTTTTGTGTAAAACCTCAACAAAAGCTATGGATCTTAGTACTTGAACCTTTGTATATATACCATTATGTTTAAGCTATTACAGTAAAGACTTCTAGTTGATATTTAATATCTATAAAGTCAAGTGAAAGACATCCAATCGGCTGAGGTGTTGGTTTTTATGCAATGCTTGTCCTTAATAGCAATAAAGCCATCCAGAATATCCTATAAAGGCCGACCAAACCCAATCGTTTCATCTCCTTGCCTCTGATCTCTTCAAATAAGTTTCTCATGCTTAAAATCTGACTGACACAACAGTATGTGTGATGGTGGTGGTGGTGATGATGGTGATTATTATGATTATGATTATGATTATGATTATGATTATTATGATTATGATTATGATTATGATTATTATTATTGTTGTTGTTGTTGTTGTTATTATTAATGTTGTTATCTTTAAGCAGGTAGCATGGGACAAGACAGACAATAAGACATACCAACACTGGCCAGAGAACGTTCGAGTGTCCTGTGGCCATGACTGTTTTGAGGACGCTGTGACTGTGGTCATTCATGTCTCTGCCATCAATCCTTGGTATCCACAGGTCAATGGCCCCAAAAAATAGTTTCAAATCGTAGCAGGCGGGCCTTTCCAGACTGCCACTATGATTTTTCCTTTTTTTTCTTTTTCCTTTTTTTTTTTAGTAAAGGAAAGCCAGTTTGTTTATGTGTTTTCTCCGAAGTGCCGAATTGGGTGAATGCATCGCAACTTCTATCCGACTTATTGCTTATAGGTTGTAAAACGCAATGGTTGAGAAAGAATGTTGAACAATGTTAGAGATCCACATTGGTTCACTCATTGACGTTTACACAGAAAAGTACATATTTGAAATTACTTTGTGAAACTGGAAAGTACTTTGGGTTTGAGGTGTTGTTTTGATTGCTTGGTGGTGCTACAGCGAGTACAGTGTGTTTGTGCCCTTGTAGACATGATTGGACACAGGGACACCCTTGATTTCAAAATATCTTGAGCTATTACCTACTTATCTTCCTACAATTTCAAATAATGTACAATATTTGCTTATGCTACTGTTTGTTAGGTTAGCATAATAAGACATGTAATGATATTGTTATTAAAGGACTTATTGACAGGTAAAGAAAATAATTTCTTATTCTTTCCATTTCTAGTTTAGCTGTGCTGATAGCTCCTGAGCTTTCGGTTATTCTGGAGCAAAAATAGAGTTTTGCGTGCAATTCTATCCACATTTGCTTTCCTACTTTAGATGGATTTGTCAGGATTATGCTCGCGTGGTTGAGGGCCAACAAAAGAAGTGAGCTTAGAATACGGAACAAGTGGGAGTTAAAGAAATAATCGGCTTAAAAGAATATTAACTCTTTTTTTTTATATTTATCTTCTCCTGTTACTTTGATTAGCCTACTTCTTTCTCTTTTTTATCTTAAACATGGGGAATTCTTTTTCTAACTCCCATGGCCTTGACAAACCACCCTTAAATGATCAGACATATGAACAAACAAGTGAACATTCTAATCATTCTCAGCAAAAATCGAAAAACGTCCCAAACTATCTCAAGCCACTGAGCAAGGGAGATAGAAAAGTAACTAAGATACTGAAAGCACACAACGACAAAGCACTTGTTCAGTCTCAAGTAAAAGGGGAGAGAGAGAAAAGAAAAAAAACAAGCGTTGTACCAATCACACCAACAACATATTCACACCAACAACACAACAATATTACTGAAGATGGCAAATACATTTGGATTCATGGTCGACGTTTTTATTATTTTGATGTACATTATTTAATATTTAAGCCATGTCAGTGTCTTACTCTACTATCCTAAACATAGGCTATAGAGCTACTTCTTCCTTCAGACAATCCCGAGCTTGAGCGTAGCCGAATGCAATCTTATATTTTCAATTGGGCATTTTCAGGGTACGCCTGTTTCATTAGTCTGACTTATCGGATAATTTAATACTCATAAACATAGATTTATAGTAATTTACTTGTTCCATTAGAGGAGAGTCTTAGCAAAGGAGTAAAAGTACTTGATGTTGGGTAAGTACAAACAGGTTTCCCTTATAATTGACAGCAAACTCATGCTCTTCTGTATTTATTTTTAGCTGTGGTACCGGTGCTTGGGTAAGTTTACTATCACACAACCACCCTGCTTTCCTTACTGAACCCTTTATTTAAGATCGTTGACATGGCACTGACCTTTCCAAACTCCACTTATGTGGGCGTTGATATGTGCGATATCTTCTTGGCGGATTTAGAACTCCCAGTTGCAGCCCAACAAAAGAAGAATATAAGCAATCTTCCAGTCTACCTACCTAAAATATCCATTCGATCACCTGTGGAAGAGCGTTCTCACAAAAAAACAAGCGGAACAGAGAATGATCAGTCACACTCTTCAGTCAGTTCCAAAGTGCCTTCAATTCCACGCGTGATATTTGACAAGAGCAATGTCGTATTTGAGATTAATGATATTCTCAAGGGCTTACAATACCCTGATGATACATTTACATTTGTTCACATGCGCCAAATGACACTTTCAATTCCAGGAGATCAATGGGAGCATGTCATGTCAGAGCTTGTCAGAGTGACTAGCCCTGGTGGTTATGTTCAGTTGGTGGAGGTAGACCTCATATTATTAATGAAGGACCATCCAGGAATTATCAGGAAAGGTATTTTGAGCTATTTCGGGTCATTTAGGCTATTCTCAATGTATTCTTATTGTTCTTTCATTTTTTCCTTTTTTATTCTCCTTCAGTACTTCATGCAATTCTAAAGCGAGGCTATAATTTAAACATCAGCTCAAAACTAAACCGACTCCTTGAATGGAGCGGGCTCGAGTCTATTGAATCCCGCTATGTGTCCATACCTATTGGGAGCTGGGGCTTAGAAATTGGTAAGTAGAGAGAGAGAACGGTACTGTTTTCAGCTACACCCAAAAGCACCATCCATTGACCTTCTTATCTAGGCACTTTGTGGCAACAAAATGTCCTAGCTTTGATTGATTCTTTAAAGCCAAGACTTATATCTGATTTGAAATGCTCCGATGAGGCCTGGTCAAATGCATGGAGGGATGCTATTAAGATAATGACAGAAGAAAAGGTGTTTAGTAATATCCATGCGTGTTGGGGGAGAAAACCAGTGGGAAAACCAGTAAAGAGGAATACACCTCTTCCGGATTTATCAGACCTATCTGCTCTACCAGAAGACTGCCACTCTCTATTTCTTACAGAAGATATCAATACCTGGGATACACTCAACCACAGCTATGACTTTGAACACTGCAATTCAGTAACAGACTCAAACACACCAAGAGACAGGAATATTACGTCAAGCAGTGGAGTAGTAACTGCTTCAAATGTAACACGATCCTTCTAAGTGTCACTTCTTCTGAAAGCAAAAGACGAGCGATAGTCCATCTCAAAGCGACACTTATCTTCTTTTGTTTGAGATGTCTTACCGTACTGCGCCCAACTTTCTTCTATGTACC
This sequence comes from Spinellus fusiger, assembly GCA_025094145.1. NCBI lineage: Eukaryota > Fungi > Mucoromycota > Mucoromycetes > Mucorales > Phycomycetaceae > Spinellus > Spinellus fusiger. The sequence continues at coordinate 325,595 of JALLLS010000032.1, read as the reverse complement.
TCTGGCCTCTAGTGACTACTGCCGATATCATACCATTCTTATATTCCACTATGCTATATTATGCTATGCTATACTCTACTATGCTACAGTTATGCTAAGCAAACTATCTACATTTTACATTCTACATTTTACATTCTACATTTCCATGCACACATATACACATATATTACAGATACTCAATTATTATAATTTATAGATATACAGATACTCAATTATTATAATCTATAGATATACAGATACTCAATTATTATAATCTATAGATATACAGATACACATATACACATATACACATATATACAGATATACAGATATGCAGATACACATATACACATATACACATATACACATACATACAGATATACAGATATAGATACACAAATACACAAATAAAGACACTAAACAAACTATCCCTTGTTGTGGGAGCTAGCATAAAACCAATTTGTCAGTGGACATTGATATAGTTCTGTGTTTACTCATTTGATCTTTATTAATCATTGTAGGACATTCAAAATGATAAACTAAATATCATGTTCAGACATGTTCAGCCATCGTCTGCTATACTTTACTCTGGTGGACTCTGATGGGGTCTATTCTACAGTAAAGAGTTAATTACTCCACTCCACTCTATTCCTAGTTGACTATTATTGTTTTATTAATAATTTAATTTAGAAAGAAGCACATAAAGAATAGTAGTGAGTGGCAAAAAGACTGAAAAGACATGTCACCTACAATAAAGATAAAGCACAAGTAAAACTCAGTTTGAGAGTCACATCCTTCCTGCTATTTAGAATGACAGTATTTATAGCTTGATATGAATCAACTTTTAACTTTCACTGTTTTTCTTTAATTTGTTACAACCATGGCACTTTCCACTTACGATACAGTGATTGTTGATATTGAGGGTACAATCACCCCCATCACATTTGTCAAGGATGTTCTGGTAGGCCATACAATTGTCTGATAAAAACTTATCCATGGTAGTTTCCATATGTAACCAATAACCTCGAGGCATTCCTTAACCGCGAGTGGGATACTGATATGGAACACCATGTTGAATTGTTGCGTGAACAGGTGATAATAATAATAATAATAATAATAATATAAAATAATACTCTTGTCAACACGAAATCATGACTTGACGCTATGTATTTACTTAGGCCAAAACAGATATTGCTTGTGGTATGACTATCACCAGCATCCCAACAGAGGCAGTAGCGTAAGTTATAAGAAAAAATAAAATAAAAAGGAGAGTGGCAATGTAAAGGCACTGACAAGAACCGCCTTTATAGAACACGCGAAGAGATCAAAGCCATTGTAAAGGAAAACATTATTTACCAAGTAGCTGTAGACCGTAAAGTTAGTGCTTTGAAATCATTCCAAGGTTACATGTGGAAGGAGGGTTACTTCTCTGGAGAATTGCTTGGACAGTAAGTAGATGAAGATGACGCACCTTCTAAACTACATAATGTACCTTAGAATATATGATGATGTTGTCCCTGCTCTTGACAAGTGGACAAAAGAAAACAAGTCCCTTTACATTTATTCTTCAGGAAGTGTACCTGCCCAGAAGCTGTTAGTTGGTTACTCTGATAAAGGTGATCTTACCAAGGTAAGTTATGAAAGAAGAAAGCCCAGGATGACTTGTGTAAATAATAAATAATAATAATAATAATAAAAAAAAAGTACTTCCACGGCTACTTTGATACTGCAATGGGTCTCAAGGTAGAAAAGCAGTCTTACCTCAACATTGCTGCTGAGATCAACAAAGATCCCAGCACTATTCTGTTTATTACTGACAGTATCTATGGTAACTATCTCTTCCCTTTCTCCTGAACTCCAATTAATGAAACGAATAGAATCCATTGCTGCTAGAAAGGCCGGTTACCAAGTTATTATTTCTGATCGTCCTGGAAACGCGCCTCTTCCTCCCAATACGGACTTTAAAATTGTCACTGCATTTGACCAAATCTAATAAACTCCATGTCTTTTGTCATCTCGTCTTTTTGTGTGTAGTTGTGTAGTGTGGCCATGTTTTCATCATCGACGCTAGATTTACCCACCTATGCAGATTCTGCAGAGATGGGATTTGGAAAGGGACTTGTGTTAGACCCATCCACTGCATCCGTCGTTGGATTCATAAAACACTCATTAGGCATTATCCTGGAGAACCAGGATTCCAAACAGATCTTTTACTTTCTTCTTCTCAACCTGTCGTATATGTTTGTGCAGCTTACGTATGGTGTATGGACAAATTCTCTCGGACTTATATCAGATGGTATGTTTTCATAAGCAACATGACACGCTTATCGTTAGCTATTCATATGTTCTTTGATTGTCTTGCACTGGGGGTGGGGTTGTTTGCTTCGGTGATGGGCAAATGGCCTTCCAATTCAAAGTATTCTTATGGGTAAGGCGTGTTGAAAAAAGCCGAGACGTTCTTACAAGAGACATGTATAGCTACAACCGTATTGAGACTATTGCAGCCTACTTTAACAGTGTCTTTCTTGTTCTTATCTCCATTTCCATTCTTGTGGAGGCTGTGCTGCGTCTTATTCATCCTCCTGAAATGAGCACACAGCGACTGCTACTTGTTAGTTTTGTGGGTCTTGTTGTGAACTTGGTGGGTATTTTTGCCTTTAACCACGGACATGCCCATGGACACTCTCATGGACACGACCACGGACACTCTCACGGACACGACCACCATGGCCACAGTGCTAATATGCAAGGTAACGTCTCTTTGTGTTTCTATTTCTATTTCTATTTCTATTTGTTTGTGTTCTATATTCATCCCGTTTGATAAAGGTGTGTTCTTGCATATCATGGCGGATACCTTGGGTTCTGTGGGTGTGATTGTCTCTACCCTTCTTATCCAATGGTTTGGCTGGACTGGCTTTGATCCTATTGCCTCCATGTTCATTGCTGTGCTGATTATTCTCTCTGTTCTTCCTCTCATCCGACAGTCTGCAGCTGTTCTTACTCTGTCATTGGAAGATCACTCTGTGAATCAAGTCCAGGGCACTTTGGAAGAACTCAAGACACTTCCAGGCATTGCTTATGTGAATATGCCTAGATTCTGGCCTAATGAAGCAGAATCTATGATAGGATCTGTTCATATCACAGTCCAACAAGGAACCAATGCACAGGACATTCGCCGTAAAGCCACCGAGTTGTTAATGAGCCATATTGATGGGCTTAAGGAAGTGTGCGTCCAGGTTGAGTACGAGAATGAGCCTAGGCCTATCCATATGCCACAACAGTCCAAGGGATTCTTCCATTCTCCTTCTCCAATAGCAGCAGCCGCAGCCACCGCATTACCATTGGCTCCACCTCCCACCCAATTCCCTACTCAATTCCCTCCTTCATTCCCTACTGCTAATTACACGCCAGAGATCCAAACATTGCCACCAAGACAAAATGCCATGGATCAAGGATTGAAGCAGACTAAAAAAGAATAGAATAGAATAGAATAATAATAAAAAAAAAGATATTGGTTTCTGTCCAATAATAAATATTCTCTGTTTTATAGATTGATTGATTGATTGATTGAATATCCCTTGTGTCTTTGTAGTGATTGAAAAAAGCCAGAAACAAAAAGGCATGTTTGGTAATATAGAAAGTATATGTATATTAAAGATATAAACCATAGTTTTATTATCCAGTGATGAAGTTATTCTAAGCTAGGCTATTCTCCATCTACACTCATCTCTTTTGAATTATAGGAACTCATTTCATCACATTCTCAACATAGAAGAAAGTATCTCTTGTGTCTTAGTGTAGAAGAGAGAGAAGAAGAAAAAAGGAGACTGATGACGCCAACAAGACAGGAAGAGCCAATGAAATAAGCAACTACGCTTTAATAATAATAAAAACAGCACTTCATTTTGGCGTGTATTGATTTCTTAGTCTTCTTTTACAAATGGCAACCTCACAATTACTGCCTCTTGGTAATGCCCACCCCTCTTCTTCTTACTAGCACTGTTACAGAGACTGCTACTACTATTGCTACTGTGGTGACTGTTCTATAGAGTCACTCTAGTATCTGTCGCAGTCAGCAGTGTCTGTAACAGTGGGTGGTGGAAAGGACGTGTAACAAGTAGTAACTCACATAGTTGTCTCATAAGAACTCATTGACAAGTGCATTGGGTCACAGATCTGGGTGGTCATGAAGGATGACAAGGAATTCACAGGAAAGTTACTTGGTTTTGATGATTTTGTCAGTAAGTGATTGTTGAGAGAGAAAAAGAATACACTCTTTCTCTATACTTAAAAAAAGAATGGGTCCTATTGTATAGATATGGTATTGGAAGATGTAACAGAATAGTAAGTCCACTATTTACTTGATTCATTCTTTAGTACTTACTATAACTACGCTCGTCTAGTGAGAACACACCCAAAGGATACAAAACAAGCACATTAGAGCAGATTCTATTGAATGGCAATAATATCTGTGCAGTAAGTTTCAATGGCCTATCTATTTGTAATCCAATTCTTAACCTCCTCTCTAGCTGATTCCCGGTGGAGCAGGTCCCATCTAATGTATTTAAAGAATAAGTTCATTATTATGTATCAGCAAGAATAAAAACACTTGCAGACTGTTCATAGAAGAAGAAAAAGAGATTTATTAAAAAATCTTAGTATATGTTTAAAGAAAAAGAAACAGTATTGATAAAGAAACATATATAAAAAAAGAAAGAGGGAATATAAAAAAAAAAGAACTAGCAGAAGAAATTTAATACATTTCATCTGCGTCTTCTTCATCTGCTTCATCAATCAGATGTTCTTCTGAGCCATCATAGTCGTCCATAAGCACATCTGTATGTTCGTCCTGCCCCAAGGCACTGTAACGAACACTACCACGTCTGCCAAATGTTGGCATTCTGATATCAAATACGTTCAGACGGGGCAACGTACTAGGCATGCGAATACGAGAGAACAGACCAAGGAGTGTAGCAGGAACCACAAACAAGGCAGCAACAACCCTGGCCATCCATGGATTGGAAGGCATAGAGGCACGACTTCCTTCTGACAGACGAATGCGACCACTGGAAGTACCGTACTTCTTTACATAAAGGCAGGCATACAGTACCAAGGCAGCAAGAAGAGGAGCAAAGACATAAAAGACCCACGAGCCACCACCATGACTCTTGCCTGGACACCAGTGCTTTACACCTTCATCTAGTCCCAATCCACCAACACAGCTAGTAGCAGCAATTCTACGATACCTATGGAAAATTACCATGAGCATATGCATAAGAAAGTCCATGTCTGTTGTGTCTACCACCACTTACCCTGTAGGTTCATAATAAAAGTCTATGTTGTCATTGCACTCTGGCTGGAAAGGTGAAAGACCAGGGACAAGTACACACTTGTTTTGATCATTGCGTACAAAGTTAAAGTCACTAAAAGAGAAAGAAAGAAAGAAAGTCATAAATGTCTATTCATTTTATAAAGATAGCCTACCATTCGTAGTCTTCTTCAACACAGCTACAGTTACGGACAACCTCGCGTGGTTGAATCAGTCTCTCTCCAATGTAACAGTCTCTGTCTTGAATACGACGGTGGTATTTTGTCTAAAAAGAAAAGGAGAGAGTCAGTAAGCTAATAGGACTTAGTTTATTTACCTCTCTTCCAAATAGACACTTCTCTCCACGGGTATCTTCTGGACTCCAGAGCTCAAAATCATCGTCTTCAGGATGATTAAGATCAAGTTTGCCTATGGATAAACAAGAGTATAAGCTATAGATTCTTTTCTCTTCCATGACAGAATCACTTGCATTGTGTAGGATGAAGAGCACTAAAATCAATGTGATAGGCCACCGTGGCATGGTTATCGGATTCAGTACCAAACAGCACATATTTCTGACTAGTGCCATCAGGCTGAGTAATAATGTCTTCCACTCTGATGCGTCTGTCTTTAGTAGTGAACTCATAAGAATTCCATGTCTGTCCTTCATTGCTTGTGTATCTACAATAAAGGACACGGTGTTGAGTGCACTCCCATTGATGACTAGTGTGCATGTGTATCTTAGTTACCTCACAACATGGGTAGGTTGTTCATCATCAGCAAGAATCAAGAGGGCTCCTTGATCCGCAAATTCCCAAATGTGGGCTCTTTTATACACCTCAGTCCATGTCTTGCCAGCATCACGTGTCAGGAACATATCGCCACCACGGTACTCTGATAAACTCCTTCCTACATTGCCAACGCCCACCATAAGGCCAACTGCATTGGAAGCACTGAATAAATCACGGACATTTCTACGTTCTGAATAACTGTGGAGGTTTAGATGACAGTCTTTGCCCTATCGATCCATAAGAATAAGAGCCATAAGTATAAGAGCCATAAGAGCAAGAACAACAAGACCTGTGAGTTCAATGTTATCTTCTTACCTGACAATCAAACGCCTTTCCATTGCTATCCTTTGAGGGAGGATCCAATGGGTGCCAGTGAGCACCCGCATCGGCTGTCTTCATAGATACTAATGCCTTTGGACTGCCAGAAGCAAGGTTCTCTGGGTTGCTCACTTTATTAGCAATAGCAATGCCTTCAATGCCTTGCATCTTTTCAAAGTCAACAATGCCCACTTTGTTACGGTTGGCATGTTCAAGAGAAGAGACAAAGTAGGTGCCGTTGGAGTTGGAGGTGAAGATGGTGCCGTATTCACCTCCTGTGTGTGTGTGGGTTGTGACATGGATCCATAAGGAGTTCAGGGATTCCATAGTAGTGAATGCTTCGGGAGATAGCTCAAAGGAAGCAGGGAAGTGGGCAGGAGCAAATACTTTGCCATCGACACTAATATGAAGATTCAACCCTCCACCAGAAGGTTTAGGCTAATGATACATACACTACCATTAGTTACTTTTATCTCATAGCCTATAGCTATTGTTCATGCACTTTATGATGGATCACTCTAGATCACTTACCACTGCAACTACCATGAATTTGCCAAACACAGCCACGCCCACTATAGATTCAAAGATCTTTTCACGACTAGTAAAAAAGTCATTGGAGCGAATGAATCCTATACGGTTGGTGATGGGCATGCGTTGATCGCCTGATTGTTCCTCAAACTGCTCACAAAAGATGGTATCTGGGTCTGGCTTTACCATGGCACCCTCACGAGCCCAAATACAACCACGCATATATTTACCAATGGGTCTCCATGACCGCCCATTGTCCATTGATACATAGGCCTGAGTATGGCAGCTGGGAGGAAGAGAGCTACAGTCTGCTTCTCCCATGTAAATTAGTCTGCTCATGGCTTCATTATGAAAACTCATAATATTAGCAGGGATATTCTGTGCAGGAGGAAGAGGTGTGTCCATGGGCTCAATGTTGCTACCCTTGTCTGAAGTCATATAGTGGGACTTGTCTGATGTGATGAAAAAGGCCTAGAATAAGCCCACTATGAGTTTTTCTTTTTCTTTTTTTCCCCCTTCTTCTTCTCTTGTTATTTTTCCGTCACTTACTTGTTCTTCATGATGAGGGTTCTGGTAGATAGCAATAATTTTGGTGCCTGGGAACAGTTCTTTCCAACTGTAACCATCATTATCACTTCTCCATAGCTTATTGTCATTTGTACGGACAAACACACGGTCAGTATCTGTGAAATAAATGTAATCCAGCACACGATCTGTAAAAGCCATTCTTGTGGATCGAACGCTGCCTGTTTCTCCACAGCTCCATTCCTTTTGCTTTTCCAAGTCTAATCCTCCTTTACAGTTGGATTTTGTGTTCTTCTTATAGCCAGATCTTCCCTTGAACTTATCCCCCGCCTTGCATAGTGTAGGACGATCAGGATGACGACCATGGAAGGTGCACTCGTTGTTTTCATTACGCCAAAATCCAAACTCACACTCATAGTCCATATCACGGCACTCACACACCTCTTCTACTTCTTCCGGCAACTCAAACCGATTCTCCACCGTGCAGACACGATCATTCTTACGTCTCCAATAAGCTGTCTTTTTACCCAACAAACAGGCCTCATCTCCATCGTCATCCTTGGCAATCCACAATTCAAAATCACTCTTCTCCTTCTGATGCTTGTCCAAAACACAAACACGGGGTTTTGCATTAGAGAAATCCACAGTAACCGACATGGGGCTCTTTTGCTGATCGCGTGAATGACCCACAAGAATAAACCGGAGTGTCGATGACTTTGGATCGGTCGTCAAGGTATTCACGCGCATAGAGATCTGACTGAACCTGTAAGTATGCCATGTCTCGCCTTGATCCCACGAATACACCAGATCCTGCGTGGGTCCTTCATCATTGACCAGTACCAGGAGGGACCCTTGATCTCCGAATTCATAAAGATGTTCTCCCTGTTGAATCATTGTCCATGTATGCCCTGCGTCTCGGGTGAGATAGGTGTCACTCTGATCATACGACAGGAGAGACTCGCCCACATTGCCTACACCCATGGCAAGACCTGGTGCACTGGCAGCACTGAAAATGGCTCCAGGACCATGGATGTCGGTGCGACTATGGAGGTGGAGAGTGCACCTGTCTCCACTGCAGCGGCTGCCATGGGGAGCAGCGAGAGGCTGCCAATGACCTCCATCGTTCCAGGTGATCATGGTGCGTACCTTTTTTGTGCTGTCACGGCCACCCACCATTTCCTCCACATTGAAGATCTGGTTGGCAAGAATGACGCCCTCTAGGCTCTGCATTTTTTCATAGTCCACATAGCCCATGTCATTGCCATTGGTATTGTCAAGCGAGAGGTGGTAAAAGGTGCCGTTTTCGTTGGATTTGTAGAGAGCACCATAGGCTTTGCCTGAGTGCACGGATTTAAATACATTGAGAAGAATAGCATGGGTTGTGGATTGTAATACAGTAAATGTCTATTGTATGGAAAGAGAATTCACATGTAAGAAAAAGAAAGAAGAAAAAGAAAAAAAGAAAAAAGAAGTGTATGCACACACTGCTACAACTTACATTGCGATCAATGTGCTGACCAGGAGGAAACTCTGCTTCTGCAAATGTGCGGCCATTGATGCTCACAAACAGAGAAAGATCAGTCTGAACACTCCTAGCTACAGCCATAAAGTCTTCTACAACAAAGAACTCAAGCACGTTCTCCAGGATCTGTTCCTTATGTCTGCCCCAATCCACAGTACGCACCAGTCGCTGGTTCGTTGTGGCACTGCTCTTCTCCACTACAGTACAAAAGACAGTTTCCTTTTCAATCAAGTACTTGGAGTCTCTGCCAAAAATGCACTTTTTTACATCCATGTCCAGTGCATCCCAATGCTTGCCATTGTCTCTAGAGATAAATGGCTCGGACGCATCCAATACCCTCTTGCTATCTGTGTGCAGTAGAAGCCAATCCACTTCGCCAGGATGAAAGTCAAGCACATGGCCAATGTATTGAGAGGGAGGGGCGGGTACTTTGATCTGTGTCCAGTCGGCTCCTCGATTGGTAGTAAAGTAGATGCTGTTATCAAGAATAGCATAGGCACGCGAAGTATCGAATTCATGCATAACAAAGCGTCTGACTCTTCCTTCTTCTTTCAGTACTTGTTTCCATTGAATGCCATGCTCCTTGGAATGCCACAGACTCCCCGTTTGCAGTCGAATCAGTACTTCAGAAGAGTCCTTGAAGTAGACAAACTGCTCAATCTCTGCATCAAAAGTAATAGCATAGCTTTTGATGTTTTTATCCTCGGGTTCAGCTAAAGGAGCTGTGGTGTGGGAAGAAGAGGAGGAGGAGGGAGAAGACTTGAAATTATCAGCACATGGACGTTCAATGGGCTCATCCAGTTTCTTTCCACCTTCTCTCTTGCAGGTGTTGCCTGGGATCAGACGGTAGCCACTGGAAGAGGGATAAGTGCTGTCTCTTGCAGAGCACATAGTGTCTGTGATTGGATCAGGGCCCTTGCGTACACACTTGTTGTCTTGCTTGACAAAGTTATAGTCGCATTCATAATCAGTTTCGGTGCACAGACACTCCTTGAACTCCTCCTTGGGTTGTTTAAAGTCAAGTCCTACATAGCAATCACTGCTGGCTTTGCGACGGTAAAACATTTGTTCGTGGCCCATCAGACAGTCAGGTCCAGGCGTAAGATCACGAGCATACCAACGCTCAAAATCACCCGAGGCGTCTTCTTTGAGAGTGCATTGACGAGAAAAGACATCTGAGAAGTCGAGATAGACAGAGTAGACGTGGTCCTGGGAGGTGCGTGATGTGCCAATCAGTAGGAATTTGCGTGAGGTAGAAGCAGGGTCGGTTGTGAGGAAGCGTGCACGAAGGGAGAGACCCAAGTCATGGCGTTGCCTTTAGAGAAAAGAAGTATGAGTCCATCCATAGAAAGATAAAGGTAGGTTGCTTATCCTTACCATGTTTCTCCTCGGTTCTTACTCCACCACAGATGATCTGCCTCCTTCTCATCATCCATCATCACCAAGAATCCTCCCATATCACCAAACTCATACTTATGGGCCCCTTGGCGGACTCTTTTCCATGATAACCCACCATCCACTGACAAGTAAGTATCGCACTCATCGTACTCTAGTAGATACTCGCCATAGCTGCCCACACCCATCATCACACCTACAGCAGAGGCAGAAGAGAATACTTGTCCATTGTTATGAAGAGAAGTCACCGAATGCAAATGAAGCAAACACTGTTTTTATAAAAATATAAAAATATAAAAATGTAAATATAAATATAAATCTCCCATCCACAGGCCATAGGAAGAACGAAATAATAATAAAAGAAAGAAAGAAAAAAGACTTACTTCTGAACGAGTACAGGGCAATGTCTGTCCTTCTGCATCCATTACTTTACGAATAGACTGCCACGTGGATCCATCATCAAAGCTCATTCGTGTCTGCAGTTCCTTGTTGGCACTGCCCGCCTTTACTTGAGGAGCATTGCCAACCACATTGGCCACCATCACACCTTCCACGCCCTGGACTCTTTCAAAATCTACAATACCCATTGCGTTTCGATGGGTGTTGGCCAGACTCCTGACAAAAAAGGTACCATTGGAGTTGGATTTGTAGAGAGTGCCTATGGATGTCGAGCCTTCTTCCAACACATCCACCAGCAGGGAGGTGCCTGTGGATTCCACAATTGTGAATGCCTTTTCCTGTACACTGGTGTCGACAGGAAACACAGCATTATGCCAGTTCTCTCCGTCCAAGGAGATGTGCATGTCCATGTCGAATACTCTCGGGTCTGGTTTGATAGCAGAGACAAGGAAGCGGTTGACGGTGCTAAGGGCAATGACTTCTCCATCCTTGGCAAAGGTCACAGGCTGGACTGTTTTGAAAAAGTCCTCTGATTGTACGAGGGTTTGTTTTTCAGAGCTGAACAGACTAGGCAGTGTGCGGGTTTTGTCGGGTTCCAAGCACATAATTTCCTTGACGGGGGCGTTTTCGAAATGGGGTGTGGAGAGGGTCCATAGGCAGTACGTGACATGGGAGCGCAGGGAGATGGATTCCTCAAAGTTGTTGAGAGTGTAGTAGACCTTGGTGATAGAACGACGATGATGGTGGTAGTAGTCATGGTTATAGTAAGAAAGAGTACGAGTGAGCAGATGGTCTTTAGGATGATCATGTCTAGTGTTCTTACCTCTTCCTTGCACTCCATGCCCGACCAAAGACCTCTTTCACAATTCATGCCATGGAAGAGTACGTAATTGGATCGCTTGGCATGAAAGGCAAGAGAGACTGGGTCGTTGATGGGTTTGGCAGGTGTTGTGAATGGCTGCCATGTCTCTCCTCTGTCGGTTGTTTTCCAGTGTGTTTTCTCTTTACCAAGGACATATGCCTACATGGATTCAGTATCATGCCATGCCAAAGATATCTCCCTTTTGTTCTTTTGTCCCTCTGTCCTCTTATCTTTCCATGGCTCATTTATTCATTCATTCACTTACTCTTTCACTGTCAAAGGGATGTTCATAGAGAAAGGCAGCTTGATCTTCTCCAATGTCTTTTACTTTTGTCCATTGTTTGCCCTGATCACTTGTACGCCATAGAACACGACCTGTCGCGTCTAACCACAAGGCTACCTATTGTAGACCGCAACACACACACACACACACACATCTCATATTAGCCCTCTTCTTTCTTCTGTAGGCGAGTCAATGTAGGCGACTCAAGGGAGAGGTGGGCGGTGGTTCTTACCTGGGATCCCTGGAAATAGAAGAATTTATCAGGTAGGCGTTGGAAGGCTGTCTTTTCTGTTTGGAGGGTCTGTGCTGTTGTGACTTGTATTAGCAGAGCAAGGACCACCCACAGGTACAGCCTTAGTCGTGGCGCAGAGGAGGCCCGAAAAGAGCGGGAGGAAGAGGGCCGCATTGAAGGCAGTTCCGGAAATAGTAGCAACTCAGTCAATGTGTCTGTCAGTGAGTCCAGCAAAGAGGGAGAAAAGTGTCTTTTTCCTTCTTTCCTTCCTTCTTTCTGGTAGATAAGTGTATATATATGTGTTGAGTAGACTAGAAGAACAATAAAAAACAAACAAACAAAGAAGAAAGGATGAGTCCAGCCATTCTCTCTTTCTTATATATATTTATATATGTATTCTTGGCTCGTTAAGGGTGGTGGAAGTGTAGTCATGTCTTTGTAAGAAGTGGACTGTTCTTTTTTCTCTTTCTTTCTCCCCTTCTTTCATGGCCAAGGACAATACTCACTGTCTATGCACCTTGTTCTGTTGTTGTGCCTTGGTGGATATGAGACTGTTTTTTTTATAATAAAAATAATAAAAAGAGTGTCTTGGTGTGGATTGTCTTCTCAACAAGAAAGAGAGATAAAAGAACAAAGAAAGAACAGAGAAAAGAAACTATCATCTGCCAAGAGACGTGTTCTCATCACTGCGACTATGGTTTAAACCCAGCCAAATGACGTTAGTGTTCTCTCTCTCTTTCTTTCTCTTTCTCTCTTTCTTTCTTTCTTTCTTTTATTCTGTCAGGGGTTTGTGGGGTAGTTTATTTAAAACATAATAACAATAATAATACAATGCAAAAGAGATGATATCTCTAATAAAACATCAGGAACCAGCCTGAAAAAAAAGAGAAAGAAGAAGAGAATAGTCTAACAAGTCTAGGAGGAGGAGTTCATTTACACTGGAGGAGGAGGAGGAGTCATCACAAAGTGGGTCTGTGAGGGAGTGGGAGACGTCACAACAAAGTGGGTCTGTGAGGGAGTGGAATGCATCATGGTAAAGTGGGTCTGTGAGGGAGCAGGAGACGTCATGGGGGAGGAAGGACAGTACCTATCGATACTCATACTGCTGTACGTGTCCATAGCAGACCGACTCTTGTAGGGGTTGGCCACAGACAGCGGGCCCCCCTGATCCCATCCATACTCCTTGTAGTCCATCGCATCATTGAACTCCACCCACTGCACCGACGCTACTGACTTGGCACTGATGGATCCTATTGTGGAGACACGTGCCTGGCTATTGGACTGTCGTTTGGGCTGTGAGGGGAGCTGCAGAAGACGAAACAGACTCGAGCGACGGCGTGTTTTTGTGACTCCTTCTGTGGGTGACTCGGTGGTGGGCAGAGGCGAGCGCTGGTGCCATGGAGTGAGGGTAAGAGAGGAGGGAGGGTCCTCGGAAGAAGAAGAGCGGCGGGTGGAGAACATTGTCAGTGTCAGTCGGCGTAGTGGGATGCTCTCTCTACGCTTCTTGGGGGCGGGCGCGAGTGCAGGCACAGGCACAGGCACAGGCACAGTGATGGGTTCTGTTGTGATGATACGAGGCAGACAGTAGGGTGGGTCTGCTTCATGACTTGCCTCATGACTTGCCTCATGACTTGCTTCATGACTTGGAATACGAGAATGGAAAGTCATGGCAGAAGAGAGAAGAGGAGGAGGAGGAAGGAGAGGAGGAGGAGACGAAAGAAAGAGACAAGACGCAGGTCGTTGCGTCACAGGACAGACCATGAGTGCCTTTTCTTCTTCATTCTCTTGATCATGTTCTTCATGTTCTTCATGTTCTTTGTGCTCTTCTTGGTAAGTGGGTGTGTCCGTCAGAACAGAAAAGGAACGCACAGGTGGGTGGGGCATGGACCGAGTCATGGCCATTTCTGGCTTGGCAATCAACAACTCCTCGATCTCCGAGTGCTGTCGGTTCAGTCGGCTGCTGGTGGAGTGTCGGGCAGAGGAGGAGGCTGTGTACTTGGCGTGGGAGGAGGCAGGGGAGGAGAGACTGAACCGTGTGGCTCTGGAGGCAGGGTCGTGGCGGTGGCGGTGGCGGTGGCGGTAACAGAACCACATTCCTAGACAGCCCACAGCAAACACAATGGAGCCAATGACGATGCCAATGACTGTCTCGGTGCTGATGGGGGTTGGTGAGGGAGAGTCCTCTGCTGATGCTAGTGCCATGGCCATGGCTCTGGGATGAGCAGAAGAGAGAGAGGAAAGAGAAAGAAAAAAAGGATCGGCTGCAGTTGTGTTGGACTGTCCTCCGTAGTACATGACAGTGGCATCATCCACGACAACGCCTGTATGACCAGAGCGTGGCACAAGGGGACGAGCGATGGCCTTCCATGCTAAATGAGGTGCATCTGTGACGTCTAATTGCCACAGATCATCCATAGCGTGCCTGTCTGTCTCTCCACCATACACAAGACAGTAGGCAGAGGGATGGGGAATCAGCAGCATGGAGGCGTGGTGACGTGGTGCTGGCTGTCCGTGGTGTGCATCTGCCCGGAGGAGAGGACGGACTGTCTTTAGGTGGACAGTGTCAAAGAGAGAACAAGCATTGGTGAGTCCCTGCTCCGAAGCACCAAAGCAGGTAATGAGCCAGTGCTGATGGAGCACGGTGGAGTGTCCAGAGAGAGCATGCTGCAGTGGAGGCAGGGGTGTCCATACACGAGACAGCAGGTCCAAGGCCCACCTATCTCTTCTTGGGACACCCTCCAGAGAACGTCCTCCTACAACATACACAGTGCTGTTATGCAGCACCGATGTATGGAACCACCGTGGAGGAGGCAGTGGTGTGGCCATGAGTGGAGTCAGGGCCTGATGACCAGGGCCATAGCCAAACAGTGACAGGTGTGTCTTTTGGTGGCTGCACCAGTGGGAGGTGTGTCCTACCAATGGTGCTGCTGTGTGGTGTGTGGTGTGGATGGTGTGGTTTGGGTGGATGAGCAGGACGAGGGTGTCGGTAGCAGGTGTGTCTCGCTGATAGCCACCGACAATATGCACTGTTCTGCTGTCTACCACAGTGGCTGTGTGGAAGTGACGTCCTCTTTCTGCAGACACACTCATGACCAGTAGAACAAAGACATGCAAACACCAAGCCATAAAGCCTTGTCACCAAATATAATAATAATAATAATATTATTATTATTATTATTAATATTAATCACAATAATAAAGGGCAAAAGTCACATCATTCATGACAACCTGCTCTCCTCTTCATCACGGCCACTATCCTCACGATAGAGAGTCACGTGAATAAAGGTTCATTTCCCTCCTACATTATTATTATTTTAATCTATCATAACACGTGGTCCATGTTTATTCTGGAGACAAGTGCGCTTGGAGAATGCCGACTCAACAAGAAAGCCGTGAGTTTCTTTGTGTTCCTTACTTTTGGGGATTGCTGGTGGTAGGATTCTGGCATCGGACATTGAAGTATGGGCGGAGTCATGGTTACTGTCTCCATCTTTCCTAATGTGGAGTGGATGGGTGGATATCTCTGTTTCTACTGTATGGCTGCTCTCTAGACTCAGATGCATGTTGATTGGCTGGAGGCTATGGGGTGTCTGTGAGTGCAGGCAATGCTGATGAGTGGAGTGCGTGGAGTGCGTGGAGTGTGTGGAGTACGCTGGTATTGGTCCCCTTTTTCCCTCCTTCTTTTTTCTTCTTCTTTCATGGCAGCACAACTTTACAAAACCTCCAGTGGTCGTCTTTTTCATGCAGGAGCTGTGGCTATTATTACTGTGGGGTAAGCTATTCTACTTGCGTCCATCACTGAACTCACAATGAAGTCTCCCTGCGAGAGGAAAAACCCACCTCTCCCGATCCTTGTGTCGTTATTTGCGGTGGTTAGGGGTGTCTGCCAAAGTGTTCAGTGTAGGAAACTACCGCCGTGAACGCCTTGGTCCTGTTCAGAGTGGCTATTTTGATCCTAGTGAGTGTTCCAGTCCATAGACCGGTGCTGATGAGTGACTCTCTCCCTCATTCATGACTGTAGGCAACCATGATGCCTTTGAACAGCGTCTCTCCATTGCCAATGACTGTCTTGACGATATGATTGAATGGCTTCTGAATGGGGGTGGCCAAGTCAGTATCTATGACGGCAACAATATCACAGAAGAAAGACGGAAAGACATCAACACGATACTTGTAGCCAATGGTATTCATGTAAGGCTGTCTTTGATCACACCCATCTCATAGTATCTCCTACTGCACATCGACGCACCTCTAGCCTCTTTTCATTGGTAAGTTGACATAAGAACCAGAGGCCTCTCTTTCTCACCTAGATAAGAATCCATCTGCAATAAGCCTGAAATTGTCCTTGCCAATATCAGGAGTGTCAAGATCTCCTCACCCGATGTAAGTGGTGGTGGTGTGGGTGGACAGATGGGACTCAGGTGGCTAGTATGTAGGCTGGGATCCAGAACAGGCCGTGGTGGACTATAAGGTGAGGAGAATGTGTCCAGGGAGATTTGCCTTTTTGACTTAATCTTGACAAGAACCGTATTGAGCGACACATGGCCAACTACGAAACCATTGGAGACCTTACCCTGCCCTTTGTGAAATTAATGAACGTAGGAGAACAACTGATCGTCAACAACGTGCATGGCTATCTCCAGTCTCGCATTGTATATTTCCTTATGAACCTACACAATAGAAGAAGAACCATCTATTTTGCAAGGGTAGTTATGGGAGGGAGACAGAGGAGTGTGAGCAGTCACTGACGATGAAGGATGAACCCATTCTTTCCCTCTAGGCAGGAGAGTGTGTGGATCCCAGTTCCTACAAAGACGATTCTGATCTATCGGCAGAAGGAAACCAATATGCCCAGCAGCTGAGGGATTTCCTATTGGCTTACCGTGAACAGAAGCAGACCTCTTCTGGAAACACTGAGGATCAAGAGAGACATCTTATGGTAAAGAAAGAAAGAGAAAGAGAGAGAGAGAGAGCAGAGAAATCCATCGACTGTTCTCATAGAACACTCAACTGTTATTGTGTATGGATTAGGTGTGGACCTCCACTCGTAAGAAGGATCGCCAGACAGCCACTTCTTTTGTTGAGGTGGGCATTCCTGTACGCCAACATTCAGTGCTCAATCAAATGAACCCTGGAGAGGTGGATGGACTGACCCCTCAACAAATAAAGGAAAAGTTCCCTGAAGAGGTGGTGAATGCACAAACTCATCCCTACAGTCATCGGTATCCCCGTGCAGAGGTAGGGTTTTATCCTTGGCCCATAGATGCATACAGTGGATGCATTGGATATTGGATATTGGATATTGGTATTGACATATACATATGCCTTTGTCTAGTCTTACCATGACCTGGCCATCCGTCTTGAGTCTGTTATCATGGAATTGGAGCGAGAGAAGAACGATGTGCTTATCATTGCTCATGACTCAGTACTACGCTGTTTGTATGCGTATTTATTCGATCGAACGGAAAGTGTAAGTGTATCCTACCCATGCAAGTGTGTCTAATGAAAAATAATAGGAAATCCCTACCATCTCAATTCCTCGTTCCTGTTTACTGGAGATTACACCTTCTGCCTATGGGTGTAAAGAGTCTCGTGTTGAGATCCACTAATAAGAATAAAAATAAAAATAAAGACAGCCCATGGGGGTATTCTCTTGAATAAACATTGGTTATTTGAGCACTCCCCTTTTCTTCTCTTTACACCTTGTTCTGGTGTAGGCAGGTGGATCTACTCTAGCCCATTATTACATTACTATTCTCTATTCAGTGGTGCGTTCCAAGTAATAATAATAATAGTAATAATAATAATAGTAATAGTAATAATATAATAGTAATAATAATAATAGTAATAGTAATAATAATAATAGTAATAGTAATAATAATAATAGTAATAATAATAAAAAGAGGAGGTGGTTTCTATAGGAGAAGAGTAATAAAAGCCCCTCTTTGGCTGCAGAGGATTATTATTAAAGAGGGCAGTAATGATAAAGACAGAAGAAGAATAGACACATTGCTTATTGAGTATGACTAAGAGGAGGGATCTTGACAGGCTACAATGATCACCATTGCCACTAATACCGAGAATAGGCAGGTAGAGCCTAGAATCACTGCTCCTCTGCTGGCAGGAAATTGTCCCTTTGTCATGGCTGCTTGTGAATGAAAGTAGCGGGCATTACCAAAATAAAGAAATACAATACTAAATACAATAAATGTAATGCCTAATCTACGGCCTGTGTCTGTCTGTCGATGGTCTACTTGATCTCCTTCTGGCTGCAGATGATAGAGTTGTGTGATGGCTAAGCAGTATTAACAGATCAACTCTTCTTCTGTAGAAATGAATCCATAGTCACTCACCAATACCTACAGTAATCATGGACAGAGAAGTGCGCAACCATGCCAGATAGGTTCTCTCGTTGGCTAGCAGAGGGTAGAGATAGGGTTAGATGCCCATTCCAATCTCTTCTACTGCCACTCTCCACTCTCCCCTACTGCCAGGGCCACTTACCCAGATGGTCTCTCGCCACACTTGCCTTGTTCTCCAGTAGCATAGAAGTCGAGAATCTCGAGTAAAAGTCTCTTAATAGCTCATACAGATAGGGACTGTGGCTGGATTCTGCCGGCGTGCCCTTTCTGTGCTGTGCTGAATAGACACCTAGAGAAGAAGGCCTGCACTCATATATTGTATTAGGGTGGGATGACGAAGCTTCATCTGTTATGGGGTCTGTCTCTGCTCCTACAGAAGTCACATTACAAGAACAGCCAGGCTCATGAGGAGAGTTGGGTTGAGTCATTATGATGGGAACACTGGAAGAAGAACAAAAATAGATCTATATAAGAGAGGCTATTGGAGCTATAGATTGACGTCACAAACACAATGAAGTGGTTGTAGAGAGTCCATAGTGAATAGCTAACTGTCAAGGAGAGAAAGGCTTGAACCGTGATTCATGCAATTCGAGTGCTGCTGTTGAATCCTGTTACGAGCATAAAAGAGTAAGTGGCATAAAGGTACTACCTGTCCGTGAAGAAATATAGAATGGCATCATCGGTAAGCAATATTATTCGCCCTGCTGCTGGCTGATTCAGCCTGGGAGGGAGAAGGGAGGGGAGATCCGCCCGCTGGATTATAAAAAGAGGAATGATAATTGTCAGTCAGTATAACAAGTCACCCGCCTATGTGCACAGAGAGAGTAGAGAGTAGAGAGTGTGTGTATGTGTATGTATATATAGAAATCATAGTGGTAGTAGTCAATGAGCATTTTATTCATGATTCAGTGAGTAATTCAGTGAGTAATTCAGTGAGTAATCCACCAAATAATCCAATAAACGGTTATGTATGTCAGTTAATAGTAGAAGAATAAGACTAGGAATAGGTAGGATGTTGTAAAAATAAAATAAAATATAAAATATAAAATAATAGCACAGTAGAGATAAACAAAACAAGCCATTCCCAGTGTAGGCTTGAAGATGGAAAATATCTTGGGCATCCTGGCCTATTAAACGACATTGTCTACACCAGTGCCACCCAATACTCTATAGAAAAAGAAGAAAAAGAGCAATAAGTATCTTTTTATGCCTTGTGTGCTTTCTATTCCCACTTACGATGAACTAGCAAAAGCCTGGCCTGTCACTGCACCAGCAGCTAAATAGACGGTGTGAGATCCACAGTCCTTATTATTGAATCTTACCATAAGAAATAGCAGCCAACAATAGACAGACACCAGCAGCAATAAGAGGAGTAGCTCCACTCAACAGATTAGACAGGAACATTACCACAGCAAAACTAATAGGTGCATATAGAATGGAGGATAGAATGAGTGCTATTTCCCGGTGTGTTCATCCTGCAGACACTTGTATAGGCATTGGGCGACTTACGCAAGGTACATGGAGGCACGGAAGTAGTGGTTTTCAAAAAAGGCAATAAACCCATCGCTACACAAAACAAGTAAACAAAGACACACATCCGCACATATCCAAGTGAGTTATTTCTTCTTTCTTCTTTCTCTTCTTTTACATACAATCGAGGACTTGTAGGGCAGAACTAGACCACAGGCATAAGCATCTCTGGTTTGTATTGGGAATCATCTTATTTATTTACCTTTAAGCACAGAGGAATCTCCACAAGAACAAGAACAAAGGCAATCACCCTACAAATAGATCATATATTCATTGTATTGGTACTCTGACAGACATTTCTCCCTATAAATATCTCCCTCCAACTTACCAGCCAACAATACTAAATACAACATGACTTGCTAATCCAACAATACCCAAGGCAATCAACACTAAACAGTGTGTTAGAAGTATATTCTCAGTGCATTACTGCTTACAAATAATAGACGCCAATCCGAGCCTAATACAATGAAAAATAAGCACACATACACATGGATATAAGATGCCTTTGCTCTTCATTCATTACCATTGCCCATAGATAGAGTAGTTCATAGACTTTACTTCACCAAAGCAACCCATTGTTAGAGAATGAAATATATAAAAAGAAGGAAAGAGAAATAGAAGAAAGAAGAGTTTCCAGACAGTCCAATTCTGCTGAGAACAAAGTATTATCTGTGTATTTTTTATTTTTTTTATTTTTATTTTTTATTTTTTCTTTCTGTGCTGCACACTTCTTGTCGCCGCTTTATTCCCCGTTCTAGGGCTGAAGGCTGAAGGACAATCACAGGCAATAAAGGAAAAGGTGTCTTGAGTGGACACTCAATTCATTAGTAGAAATATCCAAATAAAGAAAGAAAGAAGTATATAAAAAAAGACATTGGAGATTATTTATTTACTTGGGTTTATTCTTTTTTTTATTTTTATTTTTAGTCATCTTTTGGAGATGCATTGTCTATAGGAAAAAGGGTGTAGATAGAAAGAAAGCAGCCATTCAAGCGCCTCTTGGAGTGTTTTTTGTTCTTCTTTCAACCATTATGACTTCATTAAACTGTCATGAATATCAACCATCGAACAATGATAATAGTCAATAGTACATGTGTTGGATTGGAGAAATGTATAAGCAGAATTTGAATATTTTTCATGTTTTGATGGGGTTCTTTCTATACTTCTCCAGTCAGATGGAGTGGAGACAGGGTATTCTGTGTATTAACACAATAGACACACTGGACACATTCTACAAAGCAGACACACTGGACACAGAGAATGCACCAAGTCCATTAAAAAACATGAATAGACAAGAAACACATGAATGAGTGCTTGAGTATCTATAGTGTTCGCCAAGTCTTTCAGTTAATACCCCTGTAACACAACAGTAGGACACTTCCTGCCATGAACAGAAAAGTAAACCTTCCAAAAATGGTAGCTACTCCTGTCTTTTATTTTATGGCTCGTGGGTGAATGCACTTTAAACACAGGAAATAGCCAATGCCTTTCCATGTGAACTCTATTCTTGTGTGTAATCTATTGGAATATCTATATTTCCTATACTCTACTAAAAGAAAAAGATAGAGAGCTCTACTCTTTTTAATAGTCTAATACGAAACAGCTGTAAATAGCCATCATTATCATTATCATTGCTATAAAAATTAGTAGTGTTTAAAGCAAGTATGAATTAGATAAATAAAGTGTTCAAGTGGCTAGATGTCTAGATCAACACTTCTATTTCATTATGAAACATGTGTGTACCTTTCCCTTGTATTTACAGAAATAGATCTACAGATCATTATAGTAAATAGTATACATGTCCATAACACTTCTGAAAAGTGCATAGTGTAGCTTCTTAATTTATCCAATGTCATGGGACAATGGGTATAAAAAAAGACTGCACTAAGAAAAATAGTATGAGACTTAAGCAGGTTAATTACAGTTCAAGATGCAATAGAAAAATATCATATTCAGAGATTGAATAAAGGTATATAAAGTGACCTTCAATAAGTAATCGCTTTTTTCAAATGCTGATTTACTTTTCTTTTTCTTTTTTTCGTTTCATAATTTATCTTAATGGTGTTATAACTTCACAGAATCATTAGATAGAAACATGGAGATTTCAATAGATACATAGAAGAGCGTTTATAATACATAACAGTAGTTTGGCTGTAAGCTTGTTTATTAATAACTATCAGTTGATGGCACCACCGCCCCGTGCTGGCAATGAGGGTGTCTGTCACCACCTTTGATATTTTGACCCATTTCAGCATCAGGGCCGCCTCCAACCTCTGTTTGGTGGAATACTTTATGTCCTTCCTAATGATATTCAATTAAGTCCACAGATGCTCCATTGGATTGAGATCAGTATTGTAAGGGCCATTAAAGAGTCATTACTATACCATCAGCTACTCTCTCATTGAGTTGTCTTACTCGTATGGGGTCTAGCATTGTCCTCCTGTAGGTAGTAACTGACTCCAGGGTTTATGAGAGAGATGTATGATTTGGGGGCAGTAGACTTCTCCCAAGACATTGATATGCTTGTTGGATTTTATTCTGCCTACTACTACTACTACTACGATTCATCTCCCAACCCCCTCCTCACTAAATTAGCCTATACCATCACTCCAAACCCATTGTGTCAAGGTGTATCTTCAAGTTTGGTCTTGATACCTTGATGGCCATGTCTGCTATGATGGCCTCTTTTGTCTGATGGGAATCACTGACTACTGTTTTTCTCAACCACCAGAGAGCCCTGTCATTCAATTTTCTTTTTCGAGAACTCTTGGGAGAAGCCATTACCAAGCATGTCTTCTTGAGGTGCCTCACCATGTCCTCTACAGTGATAGAAGGGATGTTGAACCTATGAAATGTCTCGGCCAAGATGTTGCTGTTGCTGTTGCTGTTAGTGTTGAAACAAAAGCGAGCAAAAGAAGAATATATATATCAAAATACATATCAAAATATAATCTTTGTATAATTGTATATTATTATATATTACCTATTATCATAACAATAAATAGCAATAACATGAAAAAATTATCACAGGTATGCTTTGACTATTTCTCTATGTGATTGACAGATTTCATATAGCATGGCCATCATCTATAATATTCAGCATATAATCTTTATAATCATCTTTCGAATATACATAATACTATTTTCAGTAAAAAAATATTACTATGGGCTTTATTTTTATCATACATACTCCACAGTCATAATAATGATAATGTTTTAAGCTACATTTACACCAAAGATGAGTAGTAATTGAAATGGCTTCCGACTCCTAGTGATGTCTCTGAATAAAATTTTGCTCGTGATTTTTTATTATTATTAATTCTTTACAAGATCTTATCTGATGTCTTGCCCATATGAAAATACATACGTCTTATTAAGAACCACGTAGATGATCTATAAAATGACTGTATATATGAAAGATAAACCACTGTCCACAAATCATTAATAGGCAGTATATGCCATTAAACTCATGTTAAGCGTAGATCAACCCAATGTAATGAACTTCCCGAGTTGCTACAACAAAAAAGAAAGATATATAAATATATATAAAAATACGCTTATTGTCATCAGTGGCCTGTTTTATTTCTAAGTTAGTCCTGTTATCCTTAATGTATAAAACAAAGCCTCTGATACCTAATAGATATTCAATAATGCATCTGTAATTAGCTCATAGATATTCTCACTAGACCCATTAGGAATAATGCGTCGTGATTTAGTTTGATGAGCTATAGTTTAAGCACATGAGAAACAATATATGTTCTAATCATGTATATTCTATGGTTCTGGAAACACTCTATAATATATAGGCATGTTCATGCTAGAACTTAAGTATTTATTAGAGATCAAATAATGTATTGTATATAGCATCATACATGTAAACCCTATCTATATAAAGAAAAGAATTTCATGTTATACTACAAAAGTTGTATTACTGTTTACTATTTATTTTTATCAATAATATCTATCAAGAAATAATATATTTTCTATATACAAAAAAAAACTTGTCAACATCTAATGAATGAATATTTCTCTTATAATATCAATATATATGCATGAAAATTAAGGAACTGTTATTATTATTGTGATCATACTATGTGTATGTTTGTTTTTACAATATTAATAGAATAAAATTTTATCTTTACTGTTGACATATTTGATTGTTGTATTATCATCATAGCCATGTAAAAATATTTCTGCTGCAACTGTGAAGAACCTTTCTGTATGCTATAAACAAGGAAGAGTACTATGGTAAGACCACAATGCAAAACCCATGTATTAGAAACAAAATAAGTAATATAATTAATAGATTACAAGTAGATAATTATAAATATTTAAAATAATCAAATAAATCTATAACTATTAGATTATCATATTTTTCAATAAAAGTTATTTTTATACTAAAAAAATAACATATGCTATTGTTTTTTCTGTTCATAAAACTAATTTTTATGTCTCAATCATCCAACACCATTAACATGTTTCTCAAACTCTTTATATATATAGAAAGGATACTAACATCAGAATACATTTAACTATTCTCTATAAGGTCCTGAACAACAGCAACAGCAACATCTTGGCCGAGACATTTCATAGGTTCAACATCCCTTCTATCACTGTAGAGGACATGGTGAGGCACCTCAAGAAGACATGCTTGGTAATGGCTTCTCCCAAGAGTTCTCGAAAAAGAAAATTGAATGACAGGGCTCTCTGGTGGTTGAGAAAAACAGTAGTCAGTGATTCCCATCAGACAAAAGAGGCCATCATAGCAGACATGGCCATCAAGGTATCAAGACCAAACTTGAAGATACACCTTGACACAATGGGTTTGGAGTGATGGTATAGGCTAATTTAGTGAGGAGGGGGTTGGGAGATGAATCGTAGTAGTAGTAGTAGTAGGCAGAATAAAATCCAACAAGCATATCAATGTCTTGGGAGAAGTCTACTGCCCCCAAATCATACATCTCTCTCATAAACCCTGGAGTCAGTTACTACCTACAGGAGGACAATGCTAGACCCCATACGAGTAAGACAACTCAATGAGAGAGTAGCTGATGGTATAGTAATGACTCTTTAATGGCCCTTACAATACTGATCTCAATCCAATGGAGCATCTGTGGACTTAATTGAATATCATTAGGAAGGACATAAAGTATTCCACCAAACAGAGGTTGGAGGCGGCCCTGATGCTGAAATGGGTCAAAATATCAAAGGTGGTGACAGACACCCTCATTGCCAGCACGGGGCGGTGGTGCCATCAACTGATAGTTATTAATAAACAAGCTTACAGCCAAACTACTGTTATGTATTATAAACGCTCTTCTATGTATCTATTGAAATCTCCATGTTTCTATCTAATGATTCTGTGAAGTTATAACACCATTAAGATAAATTATGAAACGAAAAAAAGAAAAAGAAAAGTAAATCAGCATTTGAAAAAAGCGATTACTTATTGAAGGTCACTTTATATTATTATTTATAATATTATGATAAACAATATATTTATTGATGATCAAATTTGATATTGAGGTATTCTACAAAAGAAATAAAAGAAATTAGATATTCTCAGAACTTTGATTTTAAAATAACGTTCTGTGAAGAGAAAGTGTATTACCTCTTAAAAGTCAGAAAAACCTTTGGGTGTGTAGGGGTAGATTCAAGAGAAACTTTTTATTGGTTTCTTTCTGCTAATTGTTCTTTTCTATTGACTGTGTTTTTTGTGGCTTATTCTGTTGACAGAGTGATGAATGTCCATTTTTATAGCAAAACAAGATGATTATGGTATTAGAAGAAGTAGCCCACTCTGCAATCCTACTGAGTGTATTGTCTTTTTTATATTTCCTTCTCAGCCATCTCAGCACAATCAGAACATTGAGCATTTGTGCGTTAAAGAGACAAGCTCGACGGTGTGAATCGGATATCATAATTCAGTCAAATAGGTCTTTCTATTTTAGTATCCGACACCCCTCTTTCTATGCGTCGCTGTTCGATTATACGCCTTTCTATGTCTCTTGACATTATCAATAGAATCTCTCTGAATTCACTTATTTGATATTTTATTATTATTGATGCTTAAATTTAATCATCGATCTATGGAACTTATGACAATAAAGGTGTAAGATAGTGAAATTTAAAAGAGCAATAGGATAGTGGGGTTGTAAGACTCATTGAATTTCATTTCACTTTAACATACGTTCAGTTGGTAGCATTACCTTAGAATAAATACATTGAGGCACTCCACACACATCAAATCTATTTAGGACTAATTAAAATAATGAATCAAATAAAGACCATACTTACTATTGCTGATAGTATGGAATATCAAATCAGTTACTCAACCTAGATAGCTGTTTAATTATGCAGATAACATGTTGCTTAAAACTCACATGAGACAAGACACTGTTAGCCTAGTATAAGGGAAGGTATCCATGGATACACTATAGACACTATTTGTGAATTGATGTCCGTTTAACTCGACAATTTTCATGGCCTTGTTCTCAAGCTAATAATAGTTAATAACAATATGACAAACACACATCATTCTCTTCTAAATTTGGTTACTATTATTTTTTTAGCCAATAAATATGCATAAAGATAGGTATAAAAAACCAACATGAATTACACATTCAAAGATTTACTTTCTGATAAAGGACACTATTATTTCTATCTGTTGAAGGTATAATGCCTATCTATAAAGAGTTCATAGAACTATAGTCATAATAATGAAGCGGTCAAGTGGAAAAGGTCATCTTGAGATCAAAACAGGAGACCTTAATTTGTATCTCAGTCTATAGAATGATGGAACGATATTAGACTTAAGGGGTATGCAGCAAATAGAACCACATGAGTGTCTTGATTGACCATAAAAGCCTGAAAAATCAAGGACTCAATTTTTTTCTCTTTCTTTCCTACTTTTAATGTCAACTTCTCCTTTTTTAATAAACAAAAATATCAAAAAAGCACTCAATACCAAGAGAAATAGTTTTAAAAGTGTTCTGTCTACGCGTTTTATCAAGTACTATTGCTTTATCTTGACCATGGCTAGTGAAAACATACGCGTACCTTGACTTAACGGAAATATTCTTAGTGCATTCTTCCGTGCTGTAGGCTATTATTGTATCTTTTCTTTTGGGTGAGAGAGAGAATAGAACAGGTCTGATGAATAAAAAACAGAAAAGGTAAGAAAAGAAAAACAGGCAGTGAAAACACCTATTAGTCCGTTGTTCCTAAGATATACTAAAATACATCAGACATGAAGTCTGAAAAGAAAGAGACGAGAATTGTGAGTAAAAAAAATGGACACTGACTATAGATTGGAACCCGATGTTTTAGTGTCTGACTCGTTCCTTTCCTAGACAGTGGCAATAACACCACCACCCTCAAGTGCAGCAAAGTATTCAGCCTCTTTCTAATATGAGTAAGTAGAAGAAGAAACCCTTTTTAAGTTCAAGTAATAATTGTCATTAATATATGTTTCTAATCATTTTATATTTATGAAATGCCATTGCAATGCTTATATATACATATTATTCTCTCATACAAATACTGCTGGTCCAACCTATGTCTATGGCCATTGTCCGTGGTTGTTAGTCCATATCGGTGGAGAGTGTTTACAGTGTGTAGTATGCAGGCTATAGACTGTATTCAACACCACTGATTATGGCTGTAATTCCATATCAGTGATTCATGTCTTTGTCTTTGTCAATGGCCGTCTGTCTTTGTCCATGGCCGTCTGTCTTAATCTATAGCATGTATCATTGTCCATGGTTGTTAGTCCATGTCAGTGGAGAGTGTTTACAGTTTGTGGTCTGAAGGCTAAAGGCTAAAGGCTGCAGGCTGTATTCAACGCTACTAACTATGGCTGTAATTCCATGTCAATGATTCATGGGTCTGTCCGTGGCCGTCTGTGGCCGTCTGTCTTTGTCTGTGGCCATCTGTCTTTGTCTGTGGCCTACATCATTGTCTGTTGTTGTGAGTCTATGTCGGTAGAGAGTGTTTACAGTTTGTAGTATTCAGACTACACACTGTATTCAGCACCATTGATTGTTGCTGCAATTCTATGTCAGCGATTTATGTCTTTGTTGGTAGCCTTCTGTCTTTGTCCATGGTTTATGCTCGTGCCAGTGGCTCTTTTGCTACTATCTACATCAGAAATATTCTTCAGTCTCTGTGCAATGTTGGTGACTATTTTACCTCACATTTCTTTCCCTCTTCTCGCCCTTTCTTTTTACAAAATGGCCTCATCTCTCTAGCCACTTTGCTTAGAGCCATGGATGCTTTGCTCCGATCTCTCTTTAACTGCTCTCTATCACCAACTACATGCTTGACCTTACCGTTGAAAGATGTTTGGCAAGTAAACTCAGAGACTTTTAAAGGCTCTCCTGGATACCTAAAACTTCTGGTTAGAGATGCATTTTTCTTTGATCCGGCTCTACAGGGACTTCGATGGAAGCCAGTAGCAGATTTTCAAGTAGCTCCACGCTTGATTCTCCGTCTTCGTCGTGCCCATGCTAAAAGGAAAATTCTCTTAGCTGCTCTGTTAGTGATATGTTGTCTTCCTCCCCTGACAGTTGATTCAAATAAACAAAGACCAGGGATCTACGATCTTAGCCCAGTGGTGAGTTGCCTGAAATTAGGGAAAATCCCGATCCACATATTGAGCTCTCGCTCTTACTGTCGCTTGGCTTTGCCTGCTCAAGCAGTTCCTTCTTTTAGCCACCCTCTTATAGCACTACAGTAGAAAGACTTCTGGTACTTTCCAATATAGTATTCAGCGCGCAATGTGTGGTTTTGCCTACTTTATGGTAAACTGCCTTGGCGCCAACAACTTTACTCTCTTATTCCTGCAACTTTTACCTCCAGCTCTTGTCTCTTGTGCAACCACCCTGTTGAAGATTCTCTTCACTTCTTATTCGAATGCCCACTCAAGTGGCAGGTCTGGTTTGATGTGTGGTCATCTCAATTTGGACATGCACCCACCTTTGTAACAATTTCTGAAGCTCTTTTTGCACTATCTTTTCCATACGAAAACGTATATGAGTCTATGTACTCTTGCCAAATTATTAGTTCAGTTTTACTGCCATTTGGAGAGCACATTGGAGACTTGTTTTTGATAACAAGCCTTTTCTACCCACTGTAGTAGCCTAACATGCAGTCCTTTTGGTGACTATTCTGGCAGAAGAGCAAGAGCTAGGCAATACTCTGTAGTAGTTTTTTTTCATTTCATTTCATTTTGCCCTTTTATAGATATATATTTTTCTCTCTCCTTCCTCCCTCCTTCTGATAGCCTGTGTGTGTAAATAAAACTGAAGTCACTGACTTCCATACAAAAAAAAGTCCATGGTTTATGCTATTGTCCGTAGCCGCCATTCTACATCTCAGTCTGTGAACCCTATCGTTATCATTAGCTCTTTATCATTTAGCTGGTTTTAGTTTCTTATTTTCTGGTAATTGTCTTTTCTCTAAAAATTCAGACTTGCCAAGTGGTGCACATAGCCCACCCAACACACCTCATGGACCAAAACAACAGCGTAATGCTATACCTTTTTGTTTGTCCTCGGCAGCAGCAAAGTACAAGACTGTTCCTCTTACACCATCAGTGGAAATTCTCTCAAAGGCTCCAGCCTCATTACCTTGAATCTGGTGTCAGGCTTCTAGCAAGAAGCCTTATATCTTCTATAACGTCACCAACACCAAAGTGATATCCTCTCAATTTTACTGGGAGGCCCGTAAGGCCTTTTCTATTAGTATGGCCTTGACCATGGCCACTCACAAAGAAAGATCCCAGACGATCGTGGATGGTATCCTTCAGTCTAAGGAGCACTGTGTTTACTACCTGTGAAGGAAGTAGCTTGGCAATTAGAGGTAGGGTCTTCAAGGCCTACCCAGCTATCCCCGGTGACTGTAAAGTCACCAAGCTCTCCCTTAAAGACATTCCTTTTGATGATGCTGATAGTGTGAGTGCAGGACTTTTAGAATCCCTCACACTATACAGAAAAGTTCTGGAAGTAGGACTTCATGTAGAGAAACATGGAGAGTGGTATGATAGCTCAAGCACTTTCTTGTTACGTGGCAGGATATGCCCGAGCATGGTTCCTACTGTCATAAAGAGGCACATGCAAGAGAACAGTGCCCCACTCGCCCAAAACGGATGTGTTATGAATGTCAAGAAGAAGGACATACAGCAGTCAATTGTCCTAAAAACAAAGATGACTTGGGCCACAAGCGTCCTAAGGTTGTTCAGTCAGTACCCACTACAGAGCTCATTAAACCTGATAAGAACATACCTTTCGTCACTAGTACCTCTCCCCAGACAGAGATGGACAAAGGAAAAGAAGAGGATAATAAGAAATAGTCCCTGGAAGAGAAGAGAGAGAAGAAAGCCTTGGAAGAGAAGTAGTAGGAAGAGGATGACCCTGACGATAACATGAAGTACTTTGCTGATGCCGTAGATAGGGCAGAAGCCCCAATACCATCAACACTAAGTAAAACTTCCCCAATTAGAATAGATAAGTTTCTTACTGTTGTAGATAGGACAAAAATACCATCCAAGACTCAGATTAAGAGAAGGGTGAAGAAAGCCTTTAGACATGCTCGACTGAGATATACAAAGACTAGGAGTGGTTGCTCTATTAAGACACCAAGCCATTTAGGCATATATATGTATATATAACAACCTTCTTAGGATCGGCACCTTGAACTGTCTCACGGCTCCAAATATGATTCCTCTACCTACATTGTGTCAAGCAGATTCTAGTTCTTGCATTGATTATATGTTTTCATCCAACGACATGGCACCTTTTATACACTCTTCAAATGTGGAATTTATCTCTTCTGCTTGGACAGACCATGCTCTTCTTACCACAGTCTTTTCTTTTGGCCCAACACCTCATGGTATAGGTATTTATTGTGATAACTCAGCTTTGGCTACAAAACCTACTTTTCAGCATAGACTTTTCTCTGTTTTGAAGGCTGGAAATCATTGAACGGAACATGGTGAGACATCATCAGGGTATCTGAAGCGCACTGTAGCCACCAGGCAACAGCAGCAACCTATCCCTAGCCTCTGCCATCCCACCACTAACAACTTGTGTACCACTCTTAGTGAGAAGACTGAGGCTGTTCAATGCTTTTACAAACAATTGTACACTCCAGATCCAATTGAAGAATCTGTCTTATCTGCTGCACTATATGTCATTCCCATTGAATCTACTATAAATATAGAAAAGATAAAGACAACCTATGTGATCCATTCACCATGGATAATCTTCTGATAGGTGTTTCACGCACACCATGTCGAAGTAGTCCTGGCTCAGATGGTATTCCTTATGAAATTCTCATTCTTGTTTTTCAACATCAACATTTATGGAAATTTCGTTAGTGCAATGTACAAAGATGCTCTGGTATCTGGTATCTTCCCTCCTGGTTGGTATGATATAGTGATGGAAGATACCCAGAAATGTTGGTCTTGTAGCATTGGTGTGATGATAGATCAAGAAAAAGCGTACGACCGTGTTCACTCTCTGTATCTATCTTCTCTTCTTCGGTTTGGCTTTCCATTACAGTTAGTCAACTCTACCACAGTTCTCCTCTTTGGAACCAAGATACGTGCCAATGTCAATGGGTTCTTATCCCTACAGGTACCCCAAGACAGAGGCTTGCGTCAAGGTGATCCACCATCTCCTGTCAAACGACTGGCCTATACTGATGATGCCCTGATCTTTTTACAGGATTAGCATAATTTACATAAACTGCAGATACATTTGAATCTATACAGTAAGGCATCCAATGCCAAAATCAATTTTACAAAGACTCAAGCCTTTTCTCTTTCTGGTACTTCTTTGCCTTCTTGGCGACCTGCTCTTGAACAGTATGGAATGACCAGTTGGCACGACAGGCATTCTACTCATCCGTTGATTTATCTTGGGTTTCCACTATATACATCTTTAGCATAGAGAGATGTTTTTTTCCACTTGACTGCTGGATGCTATCAGTATGGCAGTGTTAGATCCATTCACACCATTAGCTGTCTGTTTTTGGGAGAACAACTGTTACTAATACTCTTGATCTTTCAAGGGTATGGTATGTTCTCAGAGTGATCCCTGCTTCTAGGCTTTTCTTTCGTTGACTCTAGTCAATCATCTCTTTTTTTTTCTCAAACACCACATGTTTCCTGTTGTTTGTTACTCTTTTCTCACTGCACCCAAGGGTAGAGAAAGACTAAGTATACTGGATCCACCTAGACAGCAATTGGCACTACAATGGTGTTGGTTTGCACCTCTACTTTTACCTCGTGCCAGTGGCTCTTTTGCTACTGTCTACATCAGACATGTTCTTCAGTCTCTGTGCAATGTTGGTGACTATTTTATCTCACCTTTCTTTCCGTCTTCTCGCCCTTTCTTTTTACATAATGGCCTTAATTCTCCTGCTACTGTTCTTTATTATTATTTGGATTTCCAGAGACACTTTTCAATTGTCTGATTAGCTTAATATTCAGTACAGCCACCGGGATCAATAGGCTTAAAAATAAGCCTACGAATAAAAAAATATGGTCTCCTGCAGGGAATTCTCAATCACCAGCACTTCTTAATCTAGCTTCTGAATCATTTCATCTGCCTCTTTTGCAAGACTCTGATCTTAAATGTTATGTTTTTACCAGCCCTGTTACTCATGCGTCTCTTCCACCACTTAAACTAATGAAAGCCTTTATGTATGAGAATGATATATCAGTCTTTATTCAGAAATTATCTGTAAAAAACATACAGGAACAGAGACAGGCAATAGAGTACTAGTTATTGTACTTGGAGAAAAAAGATACTTGGAGGAGTAATGTAGACATCAGACTGTAGGTTAGTTTTGACAATTGGAAGGGTATTTATACTAATGCTATTAATATACGATCCAATTCAATTTGATGTTGATAAATGAGGTGATGATTATGATGATAAAGAATAACGAATGTTTACAATAAGGTAGTTATCACATCCACTTTTACCTTTGTTGTTCCTGCTCTTCACCTTCATGCTCATGTCTCTGGTTTACTTTTTTTCTTTTTCTTTTGAGTTTATTACTACATACCTTTGGCCATTTTCCACAATTTCCATAAGTCAGTGAATATCATCTTTTACCTGCAATTATCCTTTTCTATCTGCTATTTTGTCATCTGATAATCAATTAAAGCCTTTGAAAGGGCATTGTAGCCTATGTGCAAGGGATGCTCCTATTCTTGATAAAGAGTATCAGTGTATCTGACATTGTAATTTTTTTGAGGTAACAGTTTCTTCTTGTAAAGTTGCTCGTCTTGGTCATACCCCTCAATGCGATTATCCTCTCCTTTATAGATAATATGTTTTCAACTACCTTCCTAGTCTGTATCTGTCTTCAGAGTCCCTAAGGTTGAGCTGTTTGGACTTGAATAATTTCATTGATGGAGTGGAAACTGAATATTCCCCTTTGAGCAGAGTTGGTTCTTGTCTCCACAAGTGACTTGTTGCCTCGATGTCTCTCTTATCTTTCATCCACCCATCAACAATCTCAATTGAAGGTTTTTCTGGTACATGAATGGCCATCACTCTCTACGTAATGATATTCATATTTTATTTTTATATCTCAAAAATCTTTAGGTGTGTAGATATTTCTATTGTGATGCGATGCCAAATAATTTAGTTTTTTTTTCCTTTTGTTTTCAATATATGGTTTTTGTATTATGGTCTTACCATAATATTAAAAAAAAACATATATATTAATGATCTAAATTACTGTAGTCATCTATTATTTTCAGTATGCTTATTGCATAATAATGACAGCAATATTATTTCATCATAGACGGAGAAGACTTTACAATCTCATTCAGATAACACGGGCTTACCTTTAGACTAGAGAAAGGGTTTTGATAGAGTCCATACCGACCTTTCTTCTGTCGTATGTTATCCTCTAGAATTGACAGAAAACACAATGACTTGTGTTTTAATAAATACTTTTAATAGTCATTTGGAACAATCGCAATAAACACCTGTTTTTGAAACTGATAATCAAAAATAGTTTTTTTTTTCCTTTCAAAAAAATTACGCTCCTAAATGTCCTCATTTTCCCCATACTGTGCTTGCTACTTTGCTTTACACGTATTAAAAATAGTCTAGAGTTCAATTCCCTGTTCTTCTTCAATAATAAACATAAAATACTTGGCTATAATGATAATAGAGATTCTGTACTGTCAGAGAGCATACGACGATGTGACATGGAATCATCTAATAGTGTAGATCTCTGACTGCTATTATCCTCATTGCCCATCATTAACCCATCTTTCAATGGAAGAGGACATGACACTTCTGGAAACGACTTGTCTTGAGGAGAGCGGATCTGAAGTGTACTCTCCCGCCGCGCAATAGACAGTGTCTCCATTGACTCACGTGCAGACAGTGTACGCAAAAACGATGTCTCTGAATACCCTTTGGCCATAAAGGGAGGCATAATACGAGGCGGAAGAAAATGGCCCAAGTAGCGTTGTGCCTGATGTGCTGCCATTTCCTTCTCGAGGAATTCTCTATAGCACTCCAATCGCTGGAGCTGAATCCTCTTGCCTCGAACTTTCTTTGCTACCACATGGGCCAATGCAATCATTCTGTCCCTGGTGGATTTCTGGAGAGGTATAAGGACCATGAGGTTTCTCCGTAATTGTAGGTCTTGGTCAAGGCTTGCGTGATAATCTCTGATACTTTGTGTATAGTCGTAGATCTTTGCCTAGGCGTTTTTATAATGAGTAACCGTCTCTTTTCTCTCTCTCTCTCCTTTTATATATATATATATATATATACTGCTACTGTTATTGCTGATGATGATAGTGTTCCTACTCTAACTAATGATATACCAAACAAACAAACTCACTGCCATTCTTTCCTCCTTTTTCCTCCTCTCTGCCACCTTTTCCTCTCTTGGATCGGCTGCATCATCCCATGACGGTGGACGTACATGAGCTGTTTTGAGTGTTGCTGCATAGTTGATCTTTAGCATCCAGTCTTCCAATGCCTCATCATTCTCTGCCCTTAGCAAGAACTGCTGTCCATCTCCTGTGATAAACCGAGCCACATGAGGGTATTTAGTATAACTCTCGTCATAAATACAAATAGCATCCGTAAGAGAACAGATCTGATAAGGCTGCAGTAAGCCCCCCACTTTGTCTAAAGAAGAAAGAGTGCTGGAGAGGGTGAGGGTGGACTGTGAGGGCTCAATGGAGGGTGCAGGAGAGAGAGGAAGGGGAAGACTGCGATTGCGAGGACGAGTGACGGGTGTGGGTTTAGGTTGTGTCTGTGCATCAATCCAGCTCTGAAAAGAAGATGTGTCTGCAAAAAAGAATAATTGACTGCCACACAGAGCCACACCCACAGGCCTCCAACTGCGGGCACTTGCTTTTTTACCATTGAAAGCAACATCGTATTTCCGATCTAAAATGCCTGCCTTGGCTACATTCACAGTGTACACACCACTCTGGCTGGTGCCTCCATAGGTGGCCATGCTGCTGCTGCTACTGCTGCTACTGCTGTTGACTGTGTTCACAGGGGGATTAGAATCACTGATGCTGTTGCTCGTACGATGGCGTGTGCGGACACCCGACAAGGCCAGTGGGAGGGTGGAAGCAAAAGCCAAGTGAATGTCTCTCATATTGGTAGGTTTGAGTGTGCGCCTATAGCTGAATGTATTCTCAGCCTGCATGATGTGTTCTAGTCTCGAGCACAAATCCTGGGCTAAGGAACTCTAACTCCATCAGTGAGTATTCTATGCTGGGTACTTACGCCAAGGGAGGCATTGGAGTCGTTTCTGTGTTTGGAAAACCATGAAGGGGTGGGTTTAGGTGTATAATGGTCTGACTGTGTCTCGGTAAAGACAAATTCTGTTGATACAATATTGTCATAGAGAATCTACACAGCCAACATTAACCAGTGATTTTGTTGTTTTACTTGCATCCAGTATCTCTTCTGGTAAGTGTTCTCCACCGTCCAGCAGCTTTGTTCTCATAATAAAGGTCTCTTTGTTCATTTTCTGTCGTACGTTTTTGTTATGGGCATCCGTGTGGAGCATGAGCAGGGAAAATGCAATAGCATAGATGCCGTCTTTTTTCAGTCAGTCATGAGACCGGTGTGTTTGTTTACCTGGATTGTCAGTGAGTCCAGGATTACATATCTGATAGCGTTTTCCAAAGTCCTCCATGGCACGGTCTATTTCCTGTGCTTCTTTAGGTAGGTGGACTTTTGCCAGTAGTTTTCTGTAGATATGAAGGTGTGTTCCATGAGGGTTTATGAGTCTATAGTCTGCTGCTGAAGAGTATTTACTGCTGCAGATGTCTTACCTAAGTGCAGTATCAATAGCATCCCCTCTAAAGTCGAATGTTTCTAGTTGTGAAATAAAGCTCTGGGCATTTACACTGGTCATTGTCGGTGGGTGAGATGGTGTAGGAGCAAAAAGCCACACATACAAAGGTGTGCAGTGTCTAGAGTGTAAAGAAAGTCGGAAAGAGAAAGAAGAATAGGCAAATCAACAGACAAGTCAACAAATCAACAGACAAATAAAAGGCTCTTTTTTATAGTCTTTTTTTATAGTCTTTTCTTATAGTCTTTTTTATAGTCTTTTCTTATAGTCTTTTTTTATAGTCTTTTCTTTTTCTTTTTTTCTTTTTATACAAGTGAGTGTAATATAATATGTAAAATGTGAGTGAGTGCCAGTGTAAGTTGTAAGCACAGGCTGGCGATGGAAAGAGTTGTCAAAAGAGCGACACCAAGAGTCAACTGAGTTGAATTGGTGTGGTTCATTTTTGCCTCCAACAAAGTCCGACTACCTTTTTTAGATAGCAGGGCACTAGTGATACGCTGTATTATAATAAGAAACGATAACACAAAGGTGGGGCTAAGAAAGAGAAGAGAGTCACAAAACATGCCAGAGAAGAAGCCAGCCACTCTCTTGACTCTCTTGACTCTTCTCTCCTGACTCCTCTTCTCTCTTTTGCTGCTGTGACTCATGGCAAACCTAAAGAATCCTTTTCATGACGTCTCTGGTGCCATGGCAGAGAGTACGTTGAGAATAAAAGAACTCTACGAGGCAGAAAAAGTATGGAACATCCAGTAAGAACAGTCCAATGATAATAACAATGGTCATAGAAATTAGTACTTTTGGTAGAGACAGCAGGAGAAGCCTTGGATGTACTGAGTCAGGATATCAATAGCAGTGATGTTGAACAGGCTATTCGTCAGCACACTATGGACTTTCGTACCTTAGCTTCCCGTTACTTCTCTCTTATCAACGTACCTATCGTCTTGTCAGCACAGGAGAAGCAGTAGATAGACAAGGCAGTGGAGGGAATAGGACTGGACACTGATTGGACACTGTCTCTTAGGATATCCAACTGTCACTGAGAAACCACACCCACTACCTGGCAAAAACAAGCAGTATTACACCCAGTACTAGCAAAAGCATTCCATTTCAGCAGTCGACAGCAACAGAGCAGAGAGAATTGGAGATATGGACCAGTGCACTCTCTACGCTGGGACAATCTGTACAGACACTACTGTCCATTGTGCATGACCAAAACGAATAACAAGGCAATGTTTATTCATTGAGATGCTCGTGGATCAAGAAACTGTCTTGTGACTAGTGCGTCTGGTAAATAGGTCTGCTCTACAGGCTCAGTGTAATCAGGATTGTACTTGTAGCCAGCACCATAGCCCATGTTCTGTCCATGTATAAAGAATTGTTGGTGATAATGTATTACGTTGTAGTGGGCTCTACTCTACTCTACTCTACTCTGTAGTGTTGTATGGCTTACCTTCATTAGCTGGGTCGGTGCATTTCTAATATGGAATGGCACTGAGTAATTGGGCTCATTCTGGAGTGTCTGCTTTACTAGGTTATAGGCCTTGTAAGTACGGACGCTCTTCTTGGCCTCTGCTAAATAAGTCACTGTATGTGCAAGTACAGTGTCACATTCAGGCATACCAATCTTCTCACATGCTTGGTAAGCAGATACTGCCTTAAGTCGATGGTTAGTAGACTGTCAGTTGTCTCTTAACTTACCAGACCAAGGGCTGCGTTATCTGCCAGACCAATATCCTCGCTAGCCATGCGAATGAGACGTCTTGCTACATAGAGTGGATCCTCTCCTGCTTCCAACATTCTTCCTAACCAATACAATGCAGCATTGGCATCACTACAACCTAGTGTCAGTCTCATCTACCATCAACAGAACAAGAACCTTACCTTCCTCGAACACTCTTATGAAGCGCACTAATGATATTGTAGTGTTCTTCTCCATTCTTATCATAGGACACATTTGCCCTTTGAAGAGCATCTGAATCCATGCCTATGAGTCATTTTCTCTTCTTCTTCCTCTTCTACCTTGAAGGGTCTTTGTTGCTAGTGGAGTGTCTTTGCTGGGTGAAATAGCCAACATTACTTCTAATGTATTCAAAGCATAGCGTGCTATTCATACAGATGGATTTCTCCCTTCAGAATCTTGTCTTTCTCTTTACAACTCACCATCACCATCACTACGCAGGGCTAACATACGAATGACCTCGTTCTCACTTTCCAATGGTGTTTCCAGACAAGAGTCATGTTCCATTCTCCACTGCACTATGGCTCTTTCTACAATTGTCACAATATGCTCTTGACTGAGCTGTTGAAGAACAAACACTCTGCATCTTGATAATAAGGCTGAATTGACTTTGAAGCTAGAATCGCCCCATACTGTAAGGAGATTTCTCTACGCAGCCAGCCTTACCTAGGGTTCTCAGTAGTAGCACCAATCCAACAGACGGTCCCTTTCTCTACCAAAGGAAGAAACATGTCCTGTTGGGCCCTTGTCAAGCGATGCATCTCATCCACAAACACAATGGTATGGTGAGATGTCAGTTTTTCATAGCGTTGGGCATCCTCTAATGTCTTTTTGATTTCAGCTGTACCAATTTGGGTGGCACTCAATTCAATGAACTTGTGTTTGGTGGTTTTGGAGATGATCCTTGCTAATGTTGTTTTACCACAGCCAGGAGGACCCCTTTGGTATTTCCAATATCAATAGAAGAAGAAAAGAAAAAGAGAATGGCCTGGGCTTACCATAGAATCATAGAAGGGAGTGTGTCTTTCTGGATTAATTTGCGTAGAGCACTCTGGTCTCCAACAAGTTCATCCTGGCCTATGACTTGTGACAGACTGACAGGACGCACTATGGACATAGGAACAGTGGGTTTTCTCTTTTCTTTGAGAAACAGGGGGATAGATAGGTAAGACTTACACTGAGTCGAAAGAGGTCGGTTGTCTGAGCGTGCCAGTTTAGGTCGTTTGAAGGAGGATTCTTCAATGGGTGGAGGTGCCTCAGTGGTTCGTTTAGAGGAGGGTGGGTAGAAGAGAGGGAGTATGGGCTTGGTGTCGGGAGGAGAAGCTTTACAGGCGTTATCAATATGTTGGTTGATTCTAGTATTCGGTACATATTGGTTGCAAATAGGACATTGAACTGTCTTTTGTATGAGTAGGACAGCTCTACCCACTCACTGGGAAGGATTTCTTTACCTTCTTCGTCATGAGCAGTCATCATAGTAGGCCTTGACAAGCAAAAGTCCTTTGAAAGAAACAGTCCCAGTTCCGGTAGATGAGATAAGAGTTGGATTTTATTAATACAAGGCAATTTCAATTGGGGAAATTATTAATCCTATACCATGGAATTTACAGGTCTTTTAACCTAAAATTAGACAGTTCAAAAGATTAGACAGTTTGACATTGAAATTACAATGTTTAGTTTTACTGTTGATGCACATCAAAATGATATGTAGATCAAGGCAGCATATAAGTACATAATTGTGTTATTATAGATACAGTTTAAAGTATTTTCATTTTTTGGGTGTGGTTTGCTATTCACGCATTGGGCATATCGGCCACCCTATGAGAACTTTTGGACAATTAAGAATAAACATAGAAACACTTCAAATACAAAAGTGGAAAAAAATGTAGAGAGAGGAAACAGAAAGAAAAGAGAATATAAAACCTCAAATGAGGGAAAAAATGATGGTAAATTGAGAATTATGAATAGACATCCAAAAAGGCCATAAAGTCAGCAAGGA
Source organism: Spinellus fusiger (assembly GCA_025094145.1). NCBI lineage: Eukaryota > Fungi > Mucoromycota > Mucoromycetes > Mucorales > Phycomycetaceae > Spinellus > Spinellus fusiger. The sequence continues at coordinate 285,465 of JALLLS010000032.1, read as the reverse complement.
AACCAGGACACCAAAAAGATAACCGTCATCCTATGATAATCTGAAATCTAATGAGTTATACTTGGAGCAACTCGGACAATCCTGAGAATATATGCAGCAACTACACTAGCAGCTTCTGGCTTTGCTAAACGGGTTAAGAATGGGTGGTAGAAGAGAGATCGGAGGAAAAGTGAGGATACAGCGTCTGTTGCTGAAGGAGTCTTTGCACTCTATGGCGGCGTTGGCGTTTCTCTCCTCCCAGCTGGTGCAGTTATTGCTGTTGGTAGCGAAGATCTTTCTCCGGCGTAAGGCAGGGTTCATGTGTAGGTTGCCATCATGATTTTCTTGCCATAAATCAGATACTTATCTTTTGGTTATTATACATCACGATCTACTAAATCTTGTAACCAACTTTCACAAATCCATCTCCATAGTTTCACTATATAAATAATTAGAAAGAAAAATAAGACCAAAACTATATGAATGCTTTCTTTTAGATTTAATATTGTATGTGGACATTGAATTTCTTTAGATTTCCGTTGATTTGAAGACACCTCAAATGCGAAATAATATGACTACTTAATTTTTGATAATTTATATTGACAGTAGCAGAGGGTAATACTATTTCTTTCAGTTCTTTTCCACCTAGAGATCACTCAACTTTTGAGTGTAATAACTTTATAAAAATTAATAACTCATATTTTAACCCTTAAGTATGCATATCAAGTAAATGAATATTTAACTAATAAAAATAAAAGCTGTCTTAAGCCAGTAAATTCTATAAAGTTTTTAGTCGTGTGAATTCACCATGTAAACCAAATAGAAAAGATTAGAAACCGAGGCAAAGAAAGAAACCCTTTGAAGAAGGGCACAACATCTCACCACCGTTAAAAATTTGCTAAGCTGTTATGGATGTGCTTGATAAATATGGTAAGAACGGGGTTTATCTCGTGATAGAAAATTATAAGATCCATCTTTGATAGGATTCAGGAACAGAGAATATGGAGACATAAACAAAGGCTTATCACTGAGTGTATTTATAACATCAACTACAAAGGCAGAGTGGTGTATTCTGAATTTATCCAAGACAATAAATATACCTTTCTTATCATGCTTATTCAAAGTATCCATAACTGATTCTATCAATCGAACAATAGAATAGGCTGTAGTGCCTTTTGGAAGTTTTTTACTCTTCTCAATTACACTCTGACTCTTTGCTTTTCTCTTTTTACTTTCATGTTGATCAAATTCTTTCTCAATTTGTGCTGCATCAATTTTCTTCAATGGCTCGACCTTTGAGAAGTTGATGATTCCAAAGGAAGCTATGCAACCGCCAATGCTTAAATTTACACCCTTCTGCCTATGCACCTTTACAACTGCTGGATCTCTCTTTTTTGACCATGCACAACTTGTAGTCATTTGAGCGTGAAAGCCTGATTCATCAACAGATACGCAGTTTTTGTAATAGTTTACACCTGCTGCTTTCCACTGAGTAATGATATTGAAACAAAGCTGTAAAGTTCTTGGAACATCCCTTTCTGCCGTATATTTGGATGCTTGCTTTAATGATAAAGTTTATTTTTCTCTAATATGCTTATACAGCCCACTAATAGATACTTCGAGACCTGGGAATGCTTCACAAAGTTTGATTCTTGCCTCTTCAAGTACTGATGAGGAATTCTTGTCAAAAAGATCGATCAAGAATGCCATATGTTTAAGAAATAGCCTTTATTTATATATATATTAGATTTATTGTTTGTCTTTCTCGGATTATTTCCAGGTAGAACTGTGCCATCATTAGCATTAAATTCGTTTATTAGTTCATATGCGATGCTTTGAGGTATACAACATAATGCTGTGACTTTAGGGACTGAAAGTCTCTGTTCTTGTTTGACACGGATAAATCAATTCATATGGTTCTTTCCATAAATTTATATATATCCATGATTTATTTATGGACAAGAGTTCCATTTCTTCGGTGAGCTCGTTCACGGCCTTATCCATCTGCACTTCTTGACATTGCTTCATTTCATCAAAATATACCATCATCTTAATGTTTCCATACTCAATTGCGATTGTTTCCATATCTTCATCGCTCTTATCTGACAGATAATTGTCGACAGAGGGTTGGTAGTGAATAAAGTCCATAGTGTATACATTTCAAGTGAAAAAAAGGGTTGCAAAGGTATGTCAGTAAGTCTCAAATTAATCATTACTGCGTCTGAGTTTTTTAAAAAAAGACTTTTTTTTTTCTCCAGAAAAGGTAAGAATATGTCTGAGGATAAAAATGACTTGGTCTGAAGATATTTTTTGAAAAAGTCCGAAAACTAAGTAAAAACACTGTATCTATAATAACACAATTATGTACTTATATGCTGCCTTGATCTACATATCATTTTGATGTGCATCAACAGTAAAACTAAACATTGTAATTTCAATGTCAAACTGTCTAATCTTTTGAACTGTCTAATTTTAGGTTAAAAGGATGTTGTTATTCTTATACCTCACAGTGTCATAATTAGGGCGTAGGAATAATAACCTTTTTATTTAATTTCACAAATGACAAGTTCATGGTTTTTACTTTTATCTATCTTTTATTGCATCATTTTAACAAGTCGATCAACGGCACTAAGTAGAATAGATTGGTTAGATGAGTAAAAATAAGATGGAGTGAGAGATAGGACTTGGTTAAAGATAGGGAATCTCGGTGGATCACTTACACACTCATATCACTCATAAGCTCTTCTGGTATAATCCCCATAGCCTGTCCCACAAATTCAAAGATACATTGGGCGTATTCTTCATTTCTAGCATAAATCTATAAAACATACAGACATACAATTAGGGATTTACAAATCACACACACACAGAGAGAGATAACATTGATGGCTATCTAAACTTGCCTCTTTACCGACTGTGCTGTTCTCTGGATCAGAGATAGCACTTGGCAAGCGTAATGCTTTCAGGGTATCAGTCACCATGTCAAGGGCACGTGGCAAACATTGAACAAGAACTCTATCTTTCTGCTTCAATGCACAAAGTGTCTTTTTTAATTGGTTATCTGTCTTATGAAGAGGCACAAATCCTGTCTGGTACATGTGCTATATATATAAAGAAAGAAAGAAAGAATCTCTATAAATTACACTGCTGTGTTGATATTGTATAAGATGTAGGACTTACCTGAAGTGCTTTTTCATACTGACCCTGCTCATACACCTCTCTAAAGTGTAGCAAGTCAATCAGTGTATGTACATCCCACACCTTGGGCTGGGCAAGGATATCTTTAACATAAACATTGCGCTTGTAACTTGTTATCAAGGCAGATGTAAAGTCAATCAGCTTATTTATCCGCTGTTTATCCAGAGGTTGTTGTTTGGGTGGGTGTTGTAGGGGTCTCATAAAAGCATTAGCCAATTGATGAAGCAGACTATTCACAGCACCATTGTAATCCTTTACATACCAAGATAAGAAATAAAGAGAATGATAAGTGTTCCTATTTCCAGAATTGAGTTACTTACCAATGCCATTTCCTGGATCTCTACTGCCTCCTCATACAGACCAGCTTCACTGCACCATCTGGCTACAGGAAGAATGATTTCCTTGATGAGTTCATCTTCAGAGTGTATCTCCAATAAGGTCATGTGATGGTCAATAACACCAGGCTATAACAATAGAGTTAATTTTTTTTTCAGTCTTATAAAAAGAAAGAAAACAGTACATACCTTTCTACCTTCACGCATAGAAGTTTCTCCAAGAAAGCCTTTGAATAACTTGGTTGAAAAGACAAGCTCACATACGTGCTTCCGGGCCAACTTGACAAGGGCATCACTTTCATACCCATTGCGTACAGAATATATGCCCAACAGGTACAAATAGTGGAGTGCATAGTGTGAGTGTTGGTCCACATACAAGCAGACGTAGTGATAAATAAGTTGTTCAAAGCGAAGACGGGGTACTTTATTTGCTTCTTCCACTACTAATCAACTCAACGCATTTAATACAAGAAGGCATGGTAACACTTACATAAATCCTCGCCTGTAGAAGAAACACCTTCAGGGATACGAAGCAATCCATAATAAGCAAAGCAGATGCCAAAGTGTACAGCATCAATACGTGTTGACTCCTGTTGATGTAGATAATGCACTGCCTATAAAGCAATAAAATAGATAAGTAAGAGAAAAAGGCAGTGTTCAAGTACCTGTTCAAACTGCATAGTAGATACTAGCACATTAAAATAGCCCCAGGGATCCTTTTCCTTCTCAAACATTTTTGGACCCAAAGACAAAATAAGAGCCTGCAAATCGGCCAGAGTATAGCGTTCATGGCCATAGTCATCTTGTAAATGTCCTTCACGAACAAGAGATAGCTAATCAATGTAAGAATAGGAGATTTGTTGTTTGAATTCTGTTTACCTGTAGCCATAAGTAGTCTTCTGTTGTATTAATAGCATCTGCTACAGACTTTTCATACAATTCACAGCGTCCAATAAGTTTGTACATCAACAGTTTATAAGGATCCACTGACTCTCCATTGTACTTTAGGCGTTGGTATTCAAATGTAAGAGCTTTGTGTGATTCTTTAGACAGGCTATCGATAGGAAAGATCAGTATAGAAATAGATACGAGAAGGCGACAAACATGCCACTCACAGATGGTGTGGGCTCTCCATGTATTCCTTGAAGCAATTGACAAAGAGTTCATCCTCTGGGCATATCTTCTCTTGCTCTATCATGTAAGCCAGAGCATGTGAAAAGTGGCCTGTGCGTATCAAAAGGTAGGTGTACACCCATTTTGGCAAGTCATTCGAGATCTAAAGCAGAGAGAGAAATATACGTTAAGAAAGACATCTTTAGGTCCCATCTTCTTTTGCGCCCTTACCTCCCATCGTGTGTCATTCCACACATTGTTAGTCATAAATGTAAGCTTAACACAGGTCTTTAGGCGATGGCTGAATTCAGGATTGCCTCCCACTTTGATAGTTCTTGCTTTCTCGAGAAGAATCAGATCCATACATCGAACCAATCTAGCTCAACATCACAAAGAAAGAAGAGAAAGGGAGATGTGTAGATAGAATTATTTTTGATAAACAATACTTTTTGGTATAGAAAAGAAAAAGACTATCCTTCAGTGACTTACTGGTACTCATGCCATTTCGTCAATACTTTGATAAAGTTCTGTCGCATTTCAATAGCATCCTGACTCTGCTGGTCCTTACGACCCTTAAGAAATGCTGCCTCAAGCTTCAATTGTTCACTAGCATCCTCTTCACCCGTTAGCCAGCTAACAAGATTCCAAGCATTGATGGATGCATTCTCTTTGTTTTCTTGTTTGGCTGTGGCAAGAAACAGAGAAGCAATGGCGACTTCTTTACGGGTCAAGCGTTGTTCATTGAGTCCAGCTACTGTCTGTCCATAGTCAAGTACGCGTTTCTTAATGGCTGCTTTGTACTGTTGTTGCTTATATTCCCAAGAAGAAGAGATGTCAGTATTCACTGGTCATTGAAATGGGGTACAGAGACGACAGATTTACCTGTAAGATGTCTTGTTCTTCATTTCCTTTGACAGTGGGCTTTAACAATGTCTCTTTTTCTTTAATTTGCTGTAGTGATTTTTCATGTCTTTTTCGAGCTTCTTCAATGGCTTTCTCTCTCATTTTATTGGTTTTAATTGTGATCTGTAAACAACAGAGATGTTTGCATTGAATATGGGTGATAACAACTCCTACACACAACAGGTGAGGCGTTGGAGGACTTACGTCTTTTTTGCTTGCTTCAAGAATATCGCATATAGTGGTGTCTACTGTTTCCTGTACATGTTTCTATTGGGTACAGTGCAACAGAATACCGTATAATGCAATACAATACAATAGAATGTAACAGAATGCATTAGTATTGTGTGTGGAGAGGTAGTACACCCACTTTTATGTTTGTACTGCTGATTGTCAAGTGAGGTTCTTTTACAAAGGCTCCTTGGAATATGTCAGGAACCATTGAGTTTTCAGGCGTGTCTATGCCGTGTTTTGCTAGAAAAGCACGGCTTATTTACAAGAGTCAATAATGCAGTCTGTGTTAATGGTGCTCTTATGGGTTGTATGTCCAAAGGAGGTGTGAATGGTGTGGGTACAGATGTATAGGCATCGTCAGTTATGTCTTTTTACCCTTTCTCTATTAACTCTTCGTCTATAGGTGTGTCTTTATCCCATGCTTTGATTTCTTCTATAAGTTGTTCAAGTGGACGTTGGAGTAGTGGTAGGTGGTTTCCTGGCGAGGGATTGGCAAGGCGTTTAGAAGCTTCGTAGAGTCTGGAGAAGCCATTGTCGTTGTTGTTGGCGAACATGTTCTCTTTGTCGTTTGTCAAAAGAAAGATGCTAAAGAAAGATGCTAAAGAAAGATGCCTTAAGAATTTTTCTTTGTATGGAAGTCAGTGGCTTTTATAGCTAAATCTAAGAGGACAAATGCAAAATAGGAGCACGCCTGTGCGTTGACTGAGAGCATTACCGTTCTGAGATTAGGCGTGGTTTTCCAAGGCAGTGCGTACTGCTCAGTAGTACCCTATGTTAACGTTTATTAATGTGCATACACTCTTATACACTATTCTATAGGACATGCTATTTTTCCTACACATTTAAATGGAAGAATGTTTTCCAAACATCTCACTGTTACGGGTGGCCAACCTGTTGAAATAAGCGGCAATAGAGATAGATCAATAGATCAATAGTACAATCAACAACAATAAATCCATTGTGCCTGTCTCCTCATAAGATATCTTGAAAGAAAAAGTATTGACATGATGGCAATAGAGATATAAATTGGATAGGATAATAAAATAGAGTGGATACTACTCTATCTTCTCGAGAAAACAAAGTTGGGCAATAAGACTGTCTAATCAATGGAAATCTCACTTGAAAAAAACACACTCTTCTCCATAATAATAATAATAGTAGTGGCAGCTAATCTCATTTACAGTGACGAGCTCGAGTCTTTTATTCTTTACATGTACTTTTGAGCATGTAAGAATCTACAACTCATTGGGGTCTTCCCATTGTATTCTATCTAACATAGTACAAGTACTAAGCAAAACCCTCTGTATTCCTTACATTAGAGTGCCTGCTGGTATATCACCAATAAGAGTTCCACTATTAAGGCTACCATAAAAAATTTGAAGTAGTTCAAAGTGATTTCCTCTACTGATTTGACACTTTATAATCAAAAGACATCAGAAAGCCAAAGTGACATGTGTGTCCTTTTCTCTGGTCACAGGCTGCTGTTTATTGTCGTGAAGAAGAGTAGGCCTCTATCTAAAAGAATTCAGTTTCTTTATCATCATAATAAACACCATCCTTTTAACAAATAAATATCACTTTTATAGCTCTTAACCAGTGGAGAAAGTCCATTTGCAGTGATAGATCAAAGAACTGCAGCAAACCTAATCACTAAACAGGCTGTAGATCACTAGGGTCAATGCATAAAGACTGATGTATTACCCAAACTCCGTTCTATTTGGATCCCTGAAACACATACTGCTTATGGAGGAGGCATTGTCAAGCTTAGAATTGACAGCAGTGCATAGTTGTTTAATTGATATGGTGGTCAGTGGTATCAGAACACATTAGGATCTACTTTATAGCGGTAAAACAGTAGGTAGTATGTTCTTCTAGAGAGGTACATTGAAAGAATACACACACCCATCTACATATCTTTATCTTTATCTATGTATCTATGATTGGTGAGTAATAAAAAGACAGTGGTCCTGGAAATAGAATGGATAGCTTCCTAAAGAAGTGTCCAAAGAAGCCTTATTTCTCTTACAATGAGAGAAAGAGATGAAGAGATGAAGAGATGGAATAGGCTTTTCTTGTACTATGAATAAAGAAGAATGATAATCCTCTACACGTGGTTCAGAACAAACTTCATATTTATAGGTGAATTAAGATCTGCAGTGATATATGTGTCAAGAGACATATTGAATATGACATTGATAAATTAAACAAAATCATATCCAAACTTCTATTCTCTCACTAGAGAATTCAGGTACCAGTAATCAATACATATTGAATGACAGCTCAAACAACTCAATCTGTTCTGTTCTGTCAAAGGCAAATACAAATCCTCTTCTTAATAGGAAGAATAGTGCTTTTCTTTGAATAGAATGGAATAGAGAAGCAATAGTGACTAGAGAATAATATATCATGAGAATAGAGGGCTGGTCTCCTTTGTACATGGCAGAAATAATAGAGTTAACAAATAGGTAGTAAGATCAGTGCTGTTTTACTGGCTGACTGGTGTATTCTCCAACACAAAGGCACTAATGAGTATTTTATCTGGTTCAGAAGCACCTGACTATAGACTATTGATATTATGATAGCAATTGATTCAGTTAATGAATAATACAAAGTGTATAGTATAGCAGATATGATTTCTGAATCTATTATTGGAATACTACAAGACACGTGGTACTCACAGAATGAATTCTCTTGTTGGGTTACAAATATTTAGGGCAGACAGTTTATATCAGGCAAATCTTCCTACTGTTTTATAAAAAGTACTATATCAAGCACATTTGGCTTAGGCTATGCATCTCCTGTCTAAGCTAGTAGAAATCGAAGTCAACCTACTCATAGATAAAGTCATAAGACCCAACAGTGATGAATCGGAAGTAGTAAAAAAAGAAAAGAAAAAAGATACTACGTAGTCTATCTTCCCACGTACACTGTCGCAGCAGTACTGGGCTGCACACCATAATGACTTTTATCATTCCAATATTTCAACAAAGCAGAATCAACAAAGATGGCTAAACTATAGGAAAGACCGACTTAATACCTTGATCCAGAAAATAGTAAATAAGGCAGAGAAATAATAGCTACAGAAAGGTGGAAATTTGGCATGATCATCTCATGGTGTTCATACGAATAATAATACAGAGTGAAGAGATCAGTCTATCTCTAAGGCTAATAAGAAAAGAAACACTTTTGAAAGATAATAGTAATCATTTAGAAGAACCACAACTATACAAAAAGCCCTAAAGTATATTAGAAATCTGGTGGGATTCTAGGCTTTAAATCTATTTTATTATTATTATTAAAAATATAAATATAAGATAAAAAATAAATACCATAAAGAATAATTTCCAATAAAGAATCCTAAGCCATTACAGAATGACAGCAAATAGGAGAGAATTACACATAATAAATAATAAAACATCCATGATATAACTTTATGTTTTTCTGTTTCTCTACACTGATAAATGTACAACGACATAACTACACTCATTTATATATACATTTATACATGAAAATTGACATGCATAGATGTACGTACGTATACACATACATTCATACATCTATACAAACATACGTCAACAGATTCCCTTTCTATTCAGAAATAAATTAGTTTATCATTTATACTCTATGTATAGCTTAGTAAGAATGTAATATGGCTAAACGTACTTAAGATTAGAAACGGAAACCAATAATAAGGAACAGTATAAACACTATCACTTTGATAATAATGATTTTTACACCAAGTTCAAATGAAAATAAGGATGCTATCTGTAATAAGACCTATCTTGGGAATAGATCTATCTATAATGTATGTAGATCTTGCTTCTCTCTTGTTCTAGACATGTTATGTAAGAGAACATATGCGATATGGATGACGCTTTAATTTAATAAGTGTACAGAGAATACATTAAGAAATAAGTGTACAAATCGAGGCTAGTACTTTTGCATATAAAGAAATAGATAAATAAATAAAGGGTGCTGTGTTCATTCCATTTCTCTATACATAACCAATCAGACTCAAATCCGTCTGTACACTTGTAAATATATTATTCTTTTGGTCCTACTACACTTGTCTCAATGAGAGTGGGTATCTTTTATGGAGCTCGTTTAGGATGATAAATAAAGAGAAATAGTGTGAGTATCTTGCAGTTAGTTTAAAGAAATGAACTGCTCTATCAAAAGACATGCTCGGTCTGACTGATATTATCCAGCCGGCTTGCACACTCTTTTTAACGATTTAGTCCCTGACAATCCCTCTTCTCCTCAAATAAAACTAATCTAACCACTATGCAACCAAGATTATATTGAATAATGAGGACGTTATTGATGGTGGTGGTGATGGATTGTTATTCATCAGTGTTTATTGTTACTATGTACAAGCAATAGTTACTATTACTACTGCTACTACTGCTACCAGTATTAAGGGCTAGCACTAAGGAGTGATGACAGCAACAATGTGTCTACCTATAGTTTAAGATGCATTGTGATCAAGCAATTAACATTTATAAACCTACCCGACTAAATGGCTAAGAAAAGGAATGATTATTATTATTATAATAATTTTGTTTCGTGGCTGAAACTCGTCGATGAAGATGAATTAATACTCACTTGATCTTTGCTTAATCAATATAAAATCACAATGACACATATTTTTATACAGACAAATAAGATGACTATCACAGTTCATCCAATTGAATGGTGATTGTCGCAGTCAATGACAGAACTGTACTCGTTGTTATAGATGCTGTACACTACAAGATAAAGTTTCACTGTACATAGTGTATTCTATAAAAGACTACTGTCGCTGAAATTACAGTTTTTATTTTTTATACTAGTGTACACCAGTGGCCATATGCATACATAGTGTTGTGATTATAGTACTAATAGAGGAGATTCTGTTTCATTTTCAATTCAAATGTGAACAGGCTTCTATGTGGATGGGATCAGTCTTCATTTTCAGAAAGAGGTTATCATTACTAGCACCATGGCCGCTATAGACGCCACTAGTGTAGTTATTAAACACGTCTGCTATGAATATCACATGTCTGCCTAGGGTCTTCTCGTTTTTATTCTTCTCATAGAAGGTTGAAACGTGAGAGCAGGAATATTTAAATTTATAGTCATATGTCCCACCATTGTATCCCTTGTAAATGAGAAACAAAAGAAGAACTATCTTTGCTTTTCTATCACAACTTTAGTAGAGTGTCAGTTGATAATTAAAATATAGCATAAAGACAGGCCCTAGTGCCTTTCTTCAGTACAAGTGATGGAGAGAAGCCAATGGCATTTCATGTACTTTGACGTTGCATAACTAGTGTTGGAAAGAGAATAAGATTTGAAAGCTCATTCACTCTTAAAGACAAGGAGAAGGAAAATAGGAGAGAACTTGGGCGGGTTGACTATCTATAGAAGGAAATATCCTGTCTTGAAGAATAAGTAAAAGTATTTTCTCTATTTCTACATAAATATCAAAATGTTGAGTGATTCAAACAGGCTTTGTACTGATACGCATTTTTTTTACTGATGTGCATTGTGTAGGACAAGTCGTACTAGTAACAAGGAGAATCCCCTAAAATATACTAATCTATACACTGAATTTTATTTCTTCTGGCTGAAAACAAACAAATAGACTTCTTGTAAAACTTTATTTCTTTCAAAGTAGTTTGAATTCGAATGATTTCTGGTCTTTGCTTGTCAAACCCGCCTATTTTTCATCTGTTTTAGAGTTTGTTTCCTCAAGCAACAAAAGATAAAGATAAAAATAACACTATTTATATCCATTTCTAATACATACTATAGCATTGTTTTGAAATGAGAGCAAATGACATTACTCAAACATCCAATCCCATCTCTATTATTTGTTTCTATTGCTGGACTCATGAATTATTGGCCAGTCTACGTTTATCCCTTTTCACTCCCTTTGTAAGGTTTATAAAGAAAAACTTAAAAGGGTTCTCCTCTTTCTCTCCTCTTTTCTCTTTACACTCTTTTCTACCCTTCAGGAATCAAATATAGATCTATAGATCTATAGATATAAATACACACACACACACATACAATTTGCCGACTATGTTGAAATTACTCAATTCACCCTATGAATTTGTGCAGACTGATATGGTATCCTTTATCGTCAAATCTTCAAAACTATTTGTCATTGCTATGATCACACCACCAGCAATGGTCTTTCTTGCTGACATTCTTATCTACGGTTACCGCCAAACAATCCAAGCCATCAAGACACAACAGAAACTCAAAAGCTTATAAGCAAAAAACACTTTTAGCATTGACTACCATCATTTCTCTTTATATGCACTTGTCGACCCTTCTGTAAAAAACAAAAGAAAAAGGTAAGCCAAGGAACAAGAACACGCTTTTGCCTATAGGAAACTCATTCATTTGTGTTTATTTTAGAGCACTTTGTACATGTGCACTTGCTTAATTTCATATAATTCGTCCTCATTCAAATCATCATGGAACCATCCACTACTGTAATCCAACTTGACTTCCTTAACCCAGCCCTTCATCAGCTTAGTAGCAGAAAGCTCAGCCTCCTTCAGCTGTTCTTGTAAGGAGGGTAGAGTGACAATCAAAAGGCCAGGCTTCTTTGCGGTTTCACTTTTAATAAACTTCCATATCTTCTGCTGCACAGCGGGTTGGTTAAAGAATTGGAATACGTTGTTCATGACAATGATGTCTGCTTCTTTAGAGAGTAGTTCTGGTACATCTTGGACATCCTTGTTAATGATCTGTCATGGGTACAGCAATAGAAGATAGGTTAGAAAGGACACCCTAGCCATACCCCACCCGTACTTGTTCCTATGCCCATCACTCTAACCCATACGAGTAGCAACTTACATTGATGCGATCCCCCATGGCATATTTAGAGACAATGGATTTCTGGAGTTGACTGAACCATGCATTGATCTCAATACCAATCAGTTTGCGTGCCCGTGTCAATAGATAACCCTAATGATGATACCAGTCAATAAGCTTCCTTTCCTTTTTTTTCTTTTTTTTCTTTTTTTATCGCACCTCTTGTGCTCGTACTTTCTCCTTTTCTCCCTCCCTCTCTTTTGTTTTTCCCTTACAGAATAAAGCACTGCGCCTAATCGAGATCCGACATCGACTATCACTTTATCCTTGATCTTGTCTGCCAAGACAACTTGATACAAGAACTGTAATTGAAGGACCGATGCGGAATGGGAGATGAAGTCTATAGATGAAAGAATAGTCCTGGTAAATTAAGTGATCGTTTGCTGTTCTTTCCTATTTGACGCTGGGAAAATAAAAATAGAAAAATAGAAACAGCCTTACTCAGGGGGGAAGTTCGATGAGATTTACAGTCAAGACAGTAATTGCGTGACACTTGGCCATTATCACACATCTCATCAATGTCTTCTTCTGTAAATAAAAATCCATCCACATGAACAGTGTTCTCAGTTGTAAAATCAGAAAACTATCCTCAAAAGTATAGGTTCAATAAGGTTACCCAGTGCAAAAACAAAAACAAGAGGGGGAAGAATAAATATCTAAGTATCTATCTATCTATTTTATTTTATATTTTATATTTCATATTTTATATTTCATATTATATTATTATTTCTTACCTCTTTGCTATTAGGGATGGTGGTCTTTTCTCCTGGGGCTTCAGCGGATATAGGAACCCGTGTTCGTATGTCTTTGATGATCCGACCCAGACGCATCATTTTGGCATCACTCACAGGCTGGAATTCACCAGGTGCATTTTCCTCTTCTTCTATCTCTTCTTCTTTCTCTGAACTCATACTGTGGTCGTGGTGGCCATGACTGCTGTTGTGGACTTGGCCGTGGTATTCCTCTATGACGAGCCAGAAAAGAAAAAAGAAAAAGAGATAAATAAATAAATAAACAAACAAAGAGAAAAGGTAGACAGACGGGTGGGCTGTGGAGATAGCTAACCGAGGGCAGACCGGACAAATGTATCAAAACTGTGGAACTGAGTGTCATTGAGTTGTGACAAGAGTTGAAGAAACGCCTCTTTGGAGGTTTCAACAATGTCAGGTGAATGAGTTGTGTCTGACATGGCGAAAAAAAAAAGAAAAAAAAAGAGAGTAGAGAGAACAAATTAGCCCTGTTCTTATTTTTTCTCATTGGAATGCTCCTTTCCTAAGCCACGCTTTTTCTTTTCCTTTTTCTTTCTACACTTTTTGTCTGTCTCTTGTCTGCAGTTTGTCTGTAGTTTGTCTGTAGTTTGTCTGCAATTTGTCTGTCTCTTCAAGGCATTTCCAAGACATGGCTACAACACGGCCATGGGAATGTAAAGACACAAAAGCCTCTCTCTCTTTCTCTCTTTTTAATAGAATAATTTGATTCATTCATATTTGATATAACATTTACACTTGCAACACTAAGACTATGGATCATAAAGCCCATTGTGCACTTTATTAGTAATAGATACTACAAGTGTCTTATCACCAGAATCACTTTTCTTTACTAGACATAAAATAGATACATTAGATGACTATAGAATAGAACACTCAATCCATGACTTGACTCTACTTTTTAATAATAATAATAAAAAGACATCCTACTCATTGGAAGAATCTATTCTACCTTTTATCTCTATCAACAATGAGCCTATCCTCTTTCTGTGATGGCAAGAGATGAGATGTGGAATGGGTAACACTGTCATTCATGGATTTTCTTGTGATGCCAAACTTTGTGTGATTTAATTCTACTGAAATAAGCCTTGGTGTTTGTAATACATTGGCTTTAGAAGGTAATTGCAAAGTGGGTGAATGCATTAAAAATGGCAAGGATGGCCTCAAAGTAGTACTGTTATGAAGAATCCTAACTAGCATTCAATAATGTGTTTCAGAATACAAGCAAGTATAGACATTCAACAGATCAGTCTTAAGTCATTCTCATCCACTAAAGAGAACGGGGTCATTTCTCTTATTGCTGGTAATAGCCCATGTACTACTCTTGTCATTCATAGCTTATTCAATTTGGATATTTTGTTGGAGAAGGTCATTCTCTTGTTGGACAGTCACTGTTGCATTGACCCCATGGAGCTCACCTGTTGATTCTATACAGGCATTGGGTCATACCAAAACAACACTCCAAAATACCCACAGACCTCATTCTTCTGTTTCATCCGTGGGTGGCTATGATTCTGCCTTTTTTTTTTTTAAATAAAAATATAATCCTACTAGGGGATACTCTCATAGTCTATTGTGTATGAGTCTATGAGAGATGTGCAGTCGACAGTAGAAACCCCTACCAAACGAAGAAAGAAGAAAGAAGAAAGAAGAAAATAAAATAAAATAAATAGCAATGTCACTCAGCATGGCATTGAAAGAGAACATAGAAAGGGTGAATACCTATCAGCCATTCAACCAATAAAGACATCACATCAATAGACCCATAATGTAGTTATTCTCTTTCTTTTTTCACGGATACAGATATCTGTAGAGAGATCAACATAGCTAGGACTTTGATAAAGTCTTTTTTTTCTCTTTCTCTTGTAGTCATGTAAGAATAGGTTCATTTTCAAACAGAATAATTACCTTTTCTATTAGTAACAAATACCTATGTTCCATTTCACGGTGGTATAAATGAAATAGAGTGTAAATATGTAATAGTAAAGTACTGTGCAGAATGTACTACTTGTGATTTTAGGGCAGCAGATACTAAAATCCATCCAATGTGTGTCTATTCTTATTTCAATTCTTATTTCTCTCTTGACTCATAGTGCATGGATTTCTGTTTCTAAAAGATCATAGTACTATAGCTATCTTCTCAGATCATCAGAGAAAGAACTCTATGCCTGATGTGTCTTGAACAAGAACTGTAACCATGTTCCTGCTTTTATGATTGCAAGAATTCACTCTCTTACTGCTACTCATTCCTTTATTTATTATCTATTCTCTTTTTTTTTATATGTTTCTTATTATGTTTGAACTTTTGTATTTATCCAAAACACACACACACTTGGGAGGAAGGGCGTGATCAAAACTAGATACACCTACACTATGCCAAGAGAACCATGTTTGCACTCACAGTAAAGCTCAAATGATGATGGAATAAGCATTATGACTCATTTTTGTTTATGCTATAAAAGAGTACAAGCCCATCTTACATAACCCATTTCTCTCCCTTCTTCCCCTTTTCTCCGTCTCTTCCGCGTGTCTATCTCTACAATGATGTTGAAAGGAGAGTGGTGATTTATAACCCTTCTACTTTTATCCCATTATTATTATATCTATGTATGAAAAACAATAAAACTGATACACAGTTTATTAAAGTTGAGTTGTCTTTTTATTGTGTTGATGCATGAAAAAGAAGGAGGTTACATTGTAGTCTTTAGTAATGCATGAGAAGAGAAAGTGTAATAATGATAATAAAGTGATAAGTCAATAACGAATGAATAGTTGATGGCAGTCCTAGAATACTTTCACAAATAGATAGAAACTATCTCTATAAAATATTCATATCTAATCCCACCAAGAAACTCACATTTGTTCTTTTATATTTTATATTTTATATTTTGTATTTTATATTATTTTGTATTTTATATTATTTTGTATTTTATATTATTTTATATTATTTTATATTTTGACTTGTAATACTTATCTCCAAACTTTGTCTAAACCTCCTTTGAATTTCTTAATCTCCTTTTTTATTTATATTTTTTATTTGTAATTATGATAAGCACAAAGGGTTGACTTTATCGATTAGTAACAGATCAAGGAAAAGATAGATTCCTATTGACATGTTGACGAATAGATTGACAAATAGTGTGTCTATGTTTTATTATTTATTTATTATTTAAAATGTTTTTATTTTATTTTTCATTATAAAAAAAATCAAGCTATGTACAAATCTAATAAATGGTATCAAACCATAAAAATATCTGATCTCTCCATGCATAGTTTATTCCCTTCCATAGGCCCTTAGCATGATGCAAGTGAATTCGCCATTGCCATTTCGTTTATATTCTTTACCCATACAGAGGCCGAATCTGCAGGAGTATTCAAACTACAAAACTCATGATAAAGTGCCTGTGCCTCCTCTATGCAGTTATCATTGATCAGTGCAGTAAGTGAATAGTAGTACGATCGTATCAAAAGAGGAGCCCCACTGCTCGACGATCCTTTCTCCAAAGACACCTCAAAGGTGGGTTTGGGACGACACTCATGACGCCACAATCGACGAATACTTTCTTCATCAAACGACAGGGCAGAACTCAGCAGCATAAGATCAAAGGTGGCAATGTCTGGTTTTACAATGCGTTTGTGTTTGTAGTGGGTAGGCAGTCGTAAGGAATCTGAAAAAATAGATTCACTCAGCATTTCCTCAAACATATGCTTTGCTACAGGATGCCACATTTTATTATGAGCAAACCCAGTCAAAAGAGCATTGTAATGGTAGGTTGTGATTTGGATAAGAGAGTCTGGTTTTGTAATATTTATCCAGAACTCCCAAGCCAGCTCTAGCTTCTGCATTTTTACAAGGGCAGTGATCATGGCAGTGACCGCTTGTGGGTCTGGGACTGCTCCTGATGCCACAATGGAGTTGTACACTTGTTGGGCTGACTGGATGTGGTAATCACACTGAGAGACTTCTTGAAGGGGAGAGATTTCGTCACTGTGTGAGTTGATATTGAATAGACTCTTTGCTCCTGCCATTCCGTGAGCCTCAATCAGAACAGACAATGCGGCTTGATCTAGTCCGTTTGACGCTTCCTTGTCATTTTCCTTGAGTACTCTGAGATCCTCAAGCACTCGAATTGCGTTTATTTCACTATCATCAAAGGAAGAGTTGAGGAACATGTTGGTAAGAATGGTGTAAGTGGTTGTGTCGGCTGAAATGCCACGGTCAATCATTTCACGGAAAGTGCTGTAAGCTTTCTCGTATTCTCCAGCATTAGCATAGCCCTCAATAAGAGGTGCAAATATATAGGCAGTAGGAGGTATGTTGAAAGGTGATTCTGACATGTAATTCATTACATCTTCTGCCTTGTCGAGGTCTCCCAATTGTGAATATCCCCATACTAAATGGGCAAAGACATAAATATTGGGCTTGATACCGTCATCCACCATACTTTTAAAGGTATATTCTGCTTTTAGCATATCGTGCTGAATAGCAGCATTACGTATAGTGGTGGCATAGCGTATTAGGTTGGGTTGGATATCATCTTTCATAGATTCCAATAGGGATTTGATAGTGGCTTTGGTGTTTTTGGATCTGGGGGATATCTTTCCGTCAATGTCTTGGATAATGTTAAATGTACGTTCGTCTGCCTCATGTCCTTTTGTTATCATTTCTTCAAAGATACTGGTTAAATGGGATATGTTAATATCTGTCTCACTGGTGATATTTTTGATGAGCTCCAGATGACTAATCCTGATGTTATAAGTGGCAATGTCTGGATGAACATCTTCTACCACCATGGTGCGTAGTCGATCAAAGAGAGCCTCGGCATGACTAGGTTGTTTGAAATAACCATTTAACAATATGTTGTAGATGACAGAGCTGCTCATGATTTTTTTGCGTCTCATCACATCATAGTATTTTAGTGCTTCTGGTACATCCCTCTTGTCAATGTAGTAGCTGATGAAACTTCCATAAGTTACTGCATCGGCATCAAAGTTCTTCGATAACAGATTATAGACCTTGAATGCATCGATAGTCTGGTCTTTTTGGAGGTGGTGGTGAATCAGAATATTATAGGTGTAAAGATCGGGTTGAATGGTCATATTTATTTTTTTGCCTGCCTTTGGGTGTGGTTTATTATTGGTATTGGTTGTAGTGGCATCATTGGAACCAAAAGAATCCTCTGTTACTATCCCCATAAGACTAACAATTTGGTTTAATCCCTCCTCGTCCCCTATTAATGAATAGCATTTCATCAATCCATTCATTGTCATTGTGTCGGGTACATGACCCATGCGTGTCATAACTTGGTAGATGTTCTTGGCAGCATTAGCATAGGTCATCATTTCCTCATAAGATTTGATATTGTGGTGATAGTTGACTTGTTTAGAAAGACCAAGGATCATATTGTTGAATGTACGCAAATCAGGAATAATGTTCGCTTCTACCATTCTGTTCATCCACCGATTGGCTGTTCGACGTTCCTTTTCATTTTGGCGTCTCTGTAAACACCCCGTTATCATAAGGTTATAGGTCATCCTATCTGGTAAAATCAGTGCAGTGGACATCTTTTTGTAGATCTGCTCTGCCTCGTGCAGTTGTTCACTTTTCACTAAAGCCGCAATGACCAGATTGTAGCTTATGATATTGGGCGCGGGCCCCTTTCTTTCCATTGTCAGAAGCAAGGTTCGCATCTTTTCTATGTATCTTTTCTGTGTGGAATGGTCCAGTGCTCTGCAATGATTCAGATAGGAGGCCATCATTCGATTGTAGCTTTCTGTTGTGGGTAGAACACTGCAGTATTTGGAGAATCCTCTAAACATGAGCTCTGCTCTATCCCAGCGATTCAACAATCCAAACAGCTCCACTACAACGTCTATTTCTGGACGACCCCATTCCATTTTATTCGCCTGTGTGTTGGCTAATAATCTCTCCAGACGTCTCTCTGACATTGCCCTGTCTTTTTCAATGATTGTGGGGTTTGCTTTCACTTTTGAATAGAGAGCCGACAGTAGCAGGGCCACCGTGGCTTCAGACAATGTATTTTTATTGTGGGATGTATTGTAATTATCAAATACTATCCATGCTTCTTCAGTCTTATTTTGATCGAGAAGGTGTTGGATTTCGAATACCTCAGGACTATGTATATGTCTGTCGAGTGCTGCAATGACATGGAAAGGTATTTTCCTGTGGGCTGCCTTTTTTTGTTTTTCAAATAATTCGTGTTGTGTGGATTTAGCAATTATTTCCTCCATGGGTGAGAGAACAGAACTCAATGGCTCTGACGATAAGCACTTTATAGGTTGTATAGGGCCTTACCTTTTGTGTCTTTGCTGACAAATGAGCGTCGAGAACATGACAAGGGTTCAAGCACATACCCATTGCACATTCGATATCCCCCTTTATGTATAACATTCTGCTGTACTTGTCTTATGCTTGGCGACAAGTGTTGGCAAGGACGAACCATTAGTGATCAAAGACGAGAGAACTGTCATTGAGACAAGAAGAACCTGTTTTTGTTCGGTGTTTAAAATAATGTAAACTTTCGAGTTGCGTCATCATAGTTCTGTTTATAAAGTTATTTCTTTGGATGCTGTTTTTTAAAGACTCTAAAACCCAAAGAAATAAGCTAGGGAGAAAACTAGTGGTGAAACTGAAATGAGTCCATGCGCTCATGTTGGACAGTTGGGACAATAGACTGTGTATAATTATTGTCTTCATTAGCATACTTTGGTAATGAATCCTTGGTCAAAGCCTTTATCTCCGTCAGTTCATCTCTCTTTGCCACTTGTATCATTTGTTCAAGCTGTAACATTCTGCGCTGGCACTGAGATACTTCTTCACGTAGTTCTTTGATGTGTTCTACAGATAGTTTTAAAATAGTCCCCTTGTTGATGGCCCTTGTATGAACACCCTGCTGTGTATTGACAGACATGACGTTGGATGCTGTTGGGGCAGTGTCCAATAGACGTTCCGGCAAAAGAGAGCATAGTTCTACATGCAATTCAGGCATGGCATATTCAAAAGAAAAAGAAAAAGAGTGCTGGACCTACCATGAATACGCTCATTGATATTGTCTCTTCTTTTTCTTTCTACTGCATTATGAGATTCTCTTCTTCGGCGTCTCTTTTCAAACATATTCTGTAGACTTGTTCATTGTTGAGCCCAGTGTTTTCTCTTTGACCTTTTTATTATTATGACTTACTTTCTCTGCTGGTGATCATCGTCCTCATGACCATGAAACCCCTCAAGATGTCCAGAAGAAGTGGATGGAGAGAGGATGAGGTTTCTTCCCGTAAAGATGGGTGAGTGACCAAACGAAGAACTGGCAGAATCAAGACTCGTCCCAAGCCAATTCGGATGTGGGTCTGCAAATGACATACTATGTCTGGACACTGGGTTGGATGGACTTATTGCCATGGCACCACCGTAGTTGCCTTGTCTTTGGTGCATGTAGCCATTGGAGGGAGGTATTCTTGGAGGATTCCGTGTCACAGGCACAGCTCCGACGGTAGTATATGGTGTGCTTACAGAGGCCATAGGAAAGTGTTGGTTGGGTTCAAGGTGGAAATCCTGTTCTGGTGAATACATGGAAGATCAAGAGGGAAAATGAACAAGGCAATGGAACTGGAAAGAGTTGTATTTATGTCTACAAAATAAATATGCAACCTATGCACTAAAGACGATAAAACCTTGCTCGGCTGCTCTACTTTTTTCTTTTTTTTTTCTTTCTCTTTTTTTTGTCGTTCTTTTGTCGGCTCTTATTTGCGAATGCCATTTAAACCCCTTGAGCACAAGCCACCTACTTTACAGTCTGTATTTGTGTGACACATGTTCATGGATTGAGAGATGGAATGGACTGTATCACAACTTGAAACACTCCCAATACTGTGATGTTAAAGAGAAAAGAAAGAATGGGTGGGCAGAGGGTCGAATGAAGGGGGGAAGGATTAGGCTTGGTTTCTATTAGGAAACAGAAGCAATTCTAATGGGAATTGGAAGGTAGTGCTTGTTTTTATGCAATAACAATGATGCAAACAACGGCAATTCTATCTTTACTGCTTGCATGATATATTTCTGTTCCAAGTAAAAAGAAGAAAAAGAGATGGAGTTTTAATCAGTAGATTTAAAGTAAAGAAAAATACTGTGTTAGGATACACCTGTGTAGCTATTGTGAGATATATTCTCTGTTGTTTGTTGTTTGTTATGTGTATGTTGATATGAGCTACTAGCTAATGTTTGCTATTAGTGGTTATTGGTAGGCTCACGAGTGAGAAATAGAAGTGGTGGTGGCTAAAGATGAGTTATACTAAGCATACACCAAGCAATTGCATCAATGATGATTACTTATTATTACTCTTGTTATTACCCTTGTTACTCTTGTTACTCTTATTGTTCATGCATCATGCATTGTTTATTATCAATGAAACACTCATCATGCATAAATCACTAGCAATTATATCTTGTCATTTATCTATGGTTTGCTAATGCCAGTAAAACTTATTACCAATAGTCTATGGAAGGATAGCATACTACTTTGGGTGTTCCCTTAGATTTCTGTCTTTGCCAATCACTGTAAATCTCCTCCATTTCTTCTAGTTTCAATGGCTCCAGATGAACGGTGGGAATAATGTGACGAATCTCTAGACTCATTACAAAGGACTCTAATTCTTTGAAGCTAGAGTGTTCAGAGTAAGGCACACCATAAATAGCCACGTTGCTGGATCCTTGCTGTAGTGGAATGACAAGGGGTGATGTGTATTTTTTATCAGTGAATGTCCAGCCTGTAGGCCGAATACCAATGACAGAAGTAAAATGAGGATCCATGCTATTGAGATAGGCCTGTAAATTCTAATGATAGGCATAAGTCATAGGTCATAAGTAGCAAATAACAAATAGCAAATAGCAAATAACAAATAGTAAATAGCAAATAGCAAATAGCAAATAACAAATAGCATCAACATTTACCTCTTTTTTTATATGGTTCATTGGAATAACATGCACCTGAGCTTCATGCTGATCCTCTGTTATCATGGCCTCTAATTCTGGATTCTCCTGACATAACAACAACTCCTTCTTTGTACTGGTAACATATATCTTGGATCCCAGTTGTTTGGCCACCTCTGTACAAGATGAACACCCTTGTCCACTTGTGTCTTATGACTTACCAATAAACACTCGTTCTTTCCCTACTAAATAAGTACCCACCACCACCAACAGTCTGTGTGCTTTCTTTTTGGTTTTTATGACAGAAGTAGATAGCCACCGATCCAGTCCTGAAGGAAGATTGGCCTCTCTCTCGATCTTTACATGGGCTTCTGCTAAATCACATGCAGCCTGAATGCACTCTTGCTGGGGTGGGAAGGCATAGTTGGGTGACATGTAAGTAGTATCAAGGTAAAGACAGTCGATCGGAGGATTATCTGGCTGTCGAATCAGAGGATGAAGACACATCCGAGGAGCAGCACGGAAATCCCCTGTATGAAGATGTCGCACCTGCTTCCCCTTGGATGTTTCTGTGGAGAATAGAAACAAGACAGAACCAGGACAGTGGTTGGCATCGATTAGACCCACTGTCACATTCCCCACAGTGCAAAGAGTGTCCATCGGCAGAGGAACAATGTACTGTGGATCCACCTTAAGTTTCTGTTGGACAAGATTCGCTGTCACTTGAGAACAATAAATGGGTCCGTGAGTCCATCCCCGAGTGAGTCCACCGTAATGGTCGCTGTGGTAGTGGGTTAAGAAGTAGCCGTCACAGTGATCCACACTGCCATAAGAAAAGGCATCCACAACAAAGGGAGTGTCTTTTTTTTATTTTTTTTATTTATTAGAATAGAATAGAATAGGCCAAGACTCCTTATAAATAGGCATAGATGTTTACCTTTGACTCTTTTATGTTCAGGGCATAGTTTACGAGGTTTCTTCTTAGTAGAGTCACTAGAGGTAGACTGTTCTTCGTCTGTTATTGGTTCTGCTGCTGTTGTTGACGTGAGTCTTTTTAAGCTATTGTGTGATTGTATGTGTAGAGTAGGTTGAGTAGTTCTACGTGTATCTGCAATAGTAGTCGTAGCAGTGGTGGTCTTTATCATTACACTGCTACTGCTGTTACTGGTACCACCACTACTACTGGCACTCATCTCGGTCGTCACTGCACTCATTGCGTCTAGACACTGGTTTACATGCACTTCTGTCTCTCTGGGATCAAGATCAAGACCACGGTCACAAACAGGACACACACTCTCAGTCCTGGTCTTCTCAAGTGACATACGAATTGCCTGAGCCAGGTCCTGCTCAAAGGTATCTACAGCATCAGACTTGTCATTGGCTGGCTCGACTTCACTTTCTGCCTTTGAGCACGGCTGGGTGCTATCGTTGGCTTGTTTATTTAAGGACATGCAAACTCAACTGTGACTCTGGATCATTTTGAAGTCTACCCTGTTCTCATAACACGTGACTAGTGTTATTTACACTCTTAAAAACAACAACAAACATGGAAACACTAGAGTTTATTTCATAACATACAAAGAATACAGAATGAGAGTGATCAATTCATGATTCTCTGTTTATTGCTGGTAAGACCAGACGTTCTTGAGGTCTATGAAAGAAAGAGAGTTAATGAACAGGGCGTTTCTTTTATGTTTGACTAGTATCCAACGATAACTTACAGCCATCCTGGGTAGCAAGACGGTTAAGAGCATCGTCAGCCTCAGCCTCTTTGCGGATGAAACCACAGAGAGCGTAGGTGGCAAAGGTCTTTTGGGAACGACCCTCAGCGTCAACATCAGAAATGTTGATCTGGACGGAAGAGTGGTCTTTGGCAGTGATAAGACGGTTGGTGGCAGAACTACAAGTCCATTAACCTTTGCTGGTGCTAGTGCCGTACCATTTGCGAGGAATGTAAAGGTCAACGAATTTTCCCTCAGAGTTTTCCATTTTATAAGAGACTTTTTTGTGGGTGAAAAAAGAAAGAGAAAGTTTGCCACGAGAAACGCCAAGTTTGTATTTTATTCTTTATTCTTTATTTTGATTGGCTATTGATATTTTATTTGCAAATTTTTTCTTTATTTCTTTTGGAGTCTTAGTTTTTATAAAATAAAATAAAATGAAAAAATGAAAAAATGAAAAAATGAAAATAAGAACAATTGGATATATTGCCTGTCAAAGGACAGTAGTAAGATGGGGATTACTAGTGTTAATATTACTAGTGCTAATATTACTAGTGCTAATATTACTAGTGCTATATTACTAGTGTTATCTATTCTATATCCTGTATCTTACAGAATATAGCCTATAGAGTAGATAACATAGCCTATAGAATAGATAAGAGAATAGTGCCTTTTTTTTATGAATGTTTATTGATTGCAGTGATGAATTGGCCATCTATCCCACTTGTCATTGAGCTTTTTATACTGAATTCCATATGAATCTGCCTCTACCTTTCATACTTTCCAAGTAGTCCATACAATCTTATATGCTTTTATACGCTTTTATATAATATCCCCCTTAGATGGCCTTGGAGGGTAATGACAATATTGCGTACTTCACCACCAGGTCCAATTAAGATGCATTTTGCTAATCCACCACACTCACTCTGCTCTTCCTCCATGGCCATTCGCCTCCGCTCTATGCTCACCATACTGCTACCAAGAGGCTCTCCTCCACACTGCACCAAATGCCACCCAGGCCCGAGATGGAAGAAGCCCACCTGTCTTCCATGGCGCATCTGAACTATCTTGAGGCTGCCTCTTCTTGTAGAATACATGACAAGGAACAGCAGCACACGCAGGGGTCTTTCCCTTTCCCCGTCTTCTGTGTGGGGTAAGGTGTCCTGGGTCACTTCAATCCACCCACACGTGGCATCTCGAACTCCCTTCCACATCCGCACCATCTCCACTGCCTCCACATCCCACAAAATCACACGGCCAAGCACATCACTTGTTACTGCTAGTGCATGGTGCTGTGAGTTGGAAACAACAGGCGACACACTGATCTGCGTCATATGTCGACAGGCATCTGAAAAGAACAGTGGGCATGGTATAGGAAGAGCAGGTTCAATCGGAGGATGTGACAGAGAGGGTCCACTGCCAGGGGTACTACTAGGCCACCATGAACGTGCATAGGAGAACATGGGCACGACCCTTGACACCATATAAGTGGCCATGGACATGGCAGACATCAACGGACGCACTGTGTCTTGTGTGGCATAAAAGGATAGCATGGGCTCTGTTCCTACAGCAAGAAACCGGGCTGTGGCAGAGGATGAAAAGACACGCGTCGTCAAAAGGGGTTGGTCCAGAGGGTGGCCTTGGCATGGACCCAGACTCACAACATCCCGCACGTCCTGCTGCTGTTGGAATGTCCACTTTTTATAGCTAAAGGCGCGTGTTCCATCTACAAGGGAAACAAAAAAGATGCATCAGCATCAGCATCAGCATCTCTCTCTCTTATTCTCTTATTCTCTTATTCTCTCTCTACATATATATCTACCGTAAGAGAGATCTCTCTCAGAAGCACGGAGGCCTGTCCATAGGCTCTGTCCGTCAATGCTCACCACTGTGTTG
Source organism: Spinellus fusiger (assembly GCA_025094145.1). NCBI lineage: Eukaryota > Fungi > Mucoromycota > Mucoromycetes > Mucorales > Phycomycetaceae > Spinellus > Spinellus fusiger. Next base: position 259,508 of record JALLLS010000032.1, on the reverse strand, counting down.
GATCCAAACAGGAGCGTGATTTCTTCGTCTTCTTCATTGGTGTCTTTGGAAGGAACTACCTTGAAGATGGGAGGGGGTGTGCGCATTTTGATAGAGAGAAGAGGTGCTATTTCCAGGAGTTGTGCTGTGACAAGAGTGCCTGTCTGACAATGTCCATTATAGATAGATAGATAAAGAGTCTCTATTTACCTCTGAGAAGATCCGTAGCCAACCTGTGCTGTAGCCCACCATCACATACATCTCACTGCAGTCCACACACACACACACACACACACACAACCAGGGGAGAATGAGTTTACACTTAGTTTTCTTGGACTGAATTCTATTCTACCTTTTTCGTAGGGAAGGAACAAAGCGTGGTAAACATAGAATGGCAGTTATTGTTTCGCTATTGACCATCCATTAGCACTGTGGCTGACTGACTGACTGACTGACTTACTTACTCGACAGCATCACAGCCTGATCCTTGTCCAGTGGCGCTATATTCTCCCTCTCCTGGATTTGCTTCTACAGTGACGAATTTTGTCTTGTAGGCTAGAACAAGGTGTCTTCCACTAGGAGAAGCTGACACCAAGTAGGATTCTTTGGTGGGTGTTTGTCGCTGTCGTTCTGCTTCTGCTTCTGCCTCCAGGTCTGCTTCTGTAACATTGTTCACAGGTGGGTGGGCTGTCTTTTGAATGGTTTATATTTATATTTCTTAATGTTGAAAGGACCTTGTGAAGCACTCGACTTACTTCTTCCACAGACCAACCCCATTCTTTCTCCCAACTATCGCCTAGAGTGATATTAGCCCAAACCACCTCTTCTCACTGTGTTCATGTATCTTTTTTTTTCTTTCTTCTAAAGGGGGTGCACCTGAGTCACATGTCTCCACACTTGTGAGGTGTTCTTGCACTGTCGACACCTGTGGAAATCTCCCCACAAGAATCGATAAGAGAGGCGCAGGCACTGAAGAAGACGCTTCGAGGACACACTGAAAAGGCATATATATATAATATATATAAAAATATAAAAATAAATAATAAATAAATAAAAAAGAACTCTCCCTCTTTGTACGTATGTTTTTGATTTCAGAGTCAGACAAGAGTTTATTCACTCAGTCAATGTGGAAAGTAGAAGGGTTTACAAGATGTTCTTTTTAGTGAGATAGTCAAACCGCTTATAAGTATAGCCGACAAAGGCAAGGTCCTTCTGGGCATTGACTGCCTCTGAATAGCCTAGAAGGAAGTGAGTATGTGCCCATGGGTCCTTTATCCTTATCTACAGTACAGCACAGGACAGGACAGAACAGGACAGAGGAAGAAGGGAGAAAACTTACCCATGACACTGTTATCCACCACTTGTGGGACATTCTCCAACTCATCTGTAGGGAAGTAGCTGGTATCAGTGATGCTCTTTAGCTGAGGAACATGAGGAGAGGGTTCTGATCGGAGGGTGTCCCAATTGACGCCATAGAAGAAGGGATGGGACTTGACTTCATTTGCACCATTGCGGCCAATACGATAATCCGGATCACAAATGAGCCTGTAAGAAGAAGAATAGGAAGCATAAGCACTCTTTTCTTCTTCTTCTCTGTTACCTTCGAATAAGATCTTCTGCCTCACGACTGATGGGCTGGTCTTCTGGAAACTGCAATGTGTCTCGCCAATTCATGATCTTCCGGTACGTCTCATGTGGATTCTCTGAACAGAACGGAGGGTAGCCACAAAGACACTCAAACATGATCGCCCCCAACGACCACCAATCACATTCCTGTCCATACCCTCGCTGGAGAAAGATCTCGGGTGCAATGTAATCAGGCGTACCAACAGTAGAGTAGGCCAGCGCACGTCGGTTCTTTTTCCAAGTAGCAATCTTCTCCTTTGTGCTGAGGATATTGAGGTTGATGCTCTCTGTCCCCGCATGGCTCTGGGCGCCCTCCAGCAGCCGCTGGTAGTATTGGGAATCGTGGGTCTTGTGGAATCCAGTGGAGAGACCAAAATCAGACAGTTTGATATGTCCATCCATATCAATGAGAATATTGTCGGGCTTGATGTCGCTGCCAAGGGTTATTTTGAGGGTCACCCCCAGCCAACCCACTTACCGGTGAATAAACCCGAGCTTGTGGATGGTCTCTAGGGCAAGGACAATCTCGGCAATGTAGAAGCGGGTGACAGGCTCACTAAACGTGTCGTATTTAATCAGCATCGTCATCAGATCCCCTCCCGGAAGAAACTCCATGATCAGGTACAGGTACTGAGGGTCCTGGAAGGAGAAGTACAGCTGCACCACCCAGGGAGAATCAGACTCGGCCAGCACATCACGCTCGGCCTTGACATGGGCCAGTTGGTCTTTTTTAAGCATTTCTGACTTTTTGAGGGTCTTCATGGCATAGATCTTTCCCGTGTCGCCTGCCTGCACCAGTCTGACCTCTCCAAACGCGCCCTTGCCAATCACCTTGACGGTCACAAAGTCATCCAGACCCATGCGAGTGCGACGCAGCCGCAGGTACTGGGATTCCTTTCTTCCCAGTGAATGAAGTTGTCGGTTCTTTTTCTCTTCGCTGCATTGTTCGTTCAGCAGGCGTTGTTCAATGTCTGTGCGTCTAGAGGAGAGATGGGAGGAGATGGGAGGAGATGGGAGAAGAGATGGGAGGAGATGGGAGAAGAGATGGGAGGAGATGGGAGGAGGAGGAGGGAATAAGCTACATTCTCTTGTTTCTTGGTGACAATAGATTACCTTTGGTTGCGCTCAATGGCCTGTTGTAGCTGGGCCTTGTAGTTGTGTTCTAGGCGTAGTTTGGCTGTGGCGGCTCTGTCGATGCAAGAACGAGGAAAGCCCTCTGTGGAGCGGGTGAAGTTGACTTCGGGGGGCCCTACAGAAGAGGACTCTTGGTACGAGTAGGTGGTGTTGGTGTTCATGTTCCCTTGTGTTTCCAGGTAAGCGGGGTAATGAGGGTCCTGGGGAGAATAGGATGACTGTGGCTGATGAGTGTAGATATAGTCCATTTATTATGATGATAGAAAGAAGAAAAAAAAAGACCGCAGGAACACGTCAGATAACTAGGACCTTATAAATGCATATACACTAGACGACTGAGCAGTGCACACAAATAAACACGATGAGAGATGAGAATGCTGTCTTGCCTGTTAGGATTGGAGAGCAAGTCACATTTGGGCAGACTGACTTGGCGGTGTTGTATCGCTCCTGCCATTGGACAGAAGAGAGGAGAGAGGGAGACACCGTGGGACAGTCTACAAAAATGAAATGAAATGGATATAGAATGAAATGAATATAGAATGAAATAGATATAGATACAGAATGAAATAGATATAGATACAGAATGAAATAGATACAGATACAGAATGATACAGAATGATATAGATACAGAATGATACAGAATGAAGTAGATATAGATACAGAATAAATACATAATAATTAAAAGACGGTATTGAATTGGAATCGTAGGCCTCATCAGGACAAGTAGAGTCTTCACACAGTCAACACAGCTACAAGACGGAGAACCAAAACACCATCACTGTCAACCCTCTTGCACGTTTTGTTCCTTGCTGTCCTGCTCTTCTGTTTTTTGAATATGAGTTTGCGTTGAGATAAAAATTAATTTGCGTTACTTGGTAATAAATTTTGCGCCAAGAGATTAGAACAAAAAATATAAATAATCTAAAATATCGTAAAGGATTCGACTCCTTTTTTCTTTTATTTAGTTTAAATATTAGAACAAACATGCAAAACGTTAGTGAATTTATTGCTGATTAAGAAATTATTTCAGATAACGATATGGATACTTCATCTGACGATTATATGGAAGATGACGAGCAGGAGGAAATGGAAATTGAGCATTTTAATTTGAGCGAAGAATGGATAGAGAAAATAAGACGAATTGGGAATGATTCTCTATCATGTGTATGTGAATAGATGGAAGTAGATTTAATAGAGGAAGAGAATGAAGTTTTTTTTGGAGATGCTTTTCTTTTCGCAGAGTCAATGTCGTTGAAAAAAAAAAGAAAGACATACGGCTTTGAATGTTAAAACGAGAGGTTCTTACAGAAAATATACTCCTAAACAAGTTGAGAAACTCTTCGACTTGATAATCGAAGAAGAATTCACGACAAAAGCTGCAGCTTTAGCCACTGGGATTAATGTACGCACTGCCCAGAATTACGTTAAAACATAACAATGATCCTGAGAGACGACTTCCAAGATCTTATTCTAAACCACGTGGAAGACCTCGTACTAAGTTGACTGGGGAGCATTCTAAATTTCTAGTTGACTCTATCGAAAAGAATACTACTGCTCTATTAGATGGGTGAAGGTTAAAACTTTGTGAGAAATTTGAGGGTTTGAAAATCTCTATTTCTGCCATTCACAGACATTTAGTACATAAGCATAACATTACGTTGAAGAAAGTTGAAAAAATACCAACAGCAAGAAATTCTGACAGAGTAACGGCATTGACAAAAGGCGATTGTTGAACACTAAAGAGTGATGCAGATATGGATTTTTTCTAAGAATTGTGTTTTTATTGATGAAGCAGGTTTCAATTTACATACGCAAAGAAACTACGGCCGTTCATTAAAAGGCACACCTGCAAAGAGCACTGTGCCAACTGGAAAAGGTGTTACATTTACAATTTTAGGTGCAATTTCTCAAGCAGGTATCATAAATATTGGAGTTAAAAAACCAGAATCAGTTTCTTCTATAAAAAAAGAAGAAAAGGCAGATGGTAAAAAAGTAGAAATAAAGGGCAAGGTTGGGACAAGAACTGAGCACTTTTTGGCCCACCTAAACAACGTAATGAATACACTAGATAAAAATAATATAAAGGGGCAGTCTATTGTTATGGATAATACACCTATTCACAAGCCAAAAGTAATCAAAGCATTCATCGAAGAACGAGGACATAAATGCCTATATTTGCCACCCTATTCTTCTTTCTTGAATCCAATCGAGGAATTTTGGTCAAATATAAAAGCTGGTGTTAGAAGAACACCATTGACGGCAGATGATCGTCTCACAGATCGTATAGGTGAATCGGCTGGAAAAGTAGCAAGAAAAGATTGTGAAGGATGGATTAAGCATTCAATGTCATTTTTCCAGAAGTGTTTGAATGAGGAAAGAAATCTTTAAAATAGTCATTAGGAGTGTGGCTTTCAACAGACGTACTATGAATGCTCACTGAGATTTGAACATCATGAAACAATAATTAACAAAAAAAGAAAAAAAAACGATAAAGCAAGAAGAAAAGCTCATATTGATATTAAAGGATAAAAAATCATCATTCATTAACATTAATGCAATACATATGAATAAATACTGTACAACCATTAAACGTTTTACTGTCAACTTTAAATATCTTAAAGCTAATTATCGAAAGGCAAGATTTGATTTTGTCTGTTGACGCAAAATCAGAGACAAAAACAAAAGGCGTTTCGCAAGGCGTTTCGCAAAAACAAAAACAAAAACAAAAACAAAAAGCGTTTCGCAAGGCGTTTCGCAAAAAAACAAAAACAAAACAAAAACAAAAAGCGTTTCGCAAAAGGTTGTCGCTCTTCTGTCTTTTCTTCTTTATTAATTTCTACATCTTTGAAGCCATGAGTTCTAAATTGATTGTTTGCGATGTGTGTAAAACAACATTTTCTGAATTGTCCAAACTAAGGCTGCACAAACCGACAACGAGAGTAAAGGGAATCAAAGCTGCACAGACAGTGATACAGAAGTAGATAACGATGATACTGTTGCGGTAATTTTGGATACCGAGACAACCACACCACTGTCAACTGCTCAAGAAATATTTAGAGATCCACAGTACACGGGATTACAAAACCGCTGTTTTGTCAGCTTTTGATGCATTATCTCAGCCTAGTGGAGATCAAGAGAAAAAGCTCTTAATAGCAGAATTGGGAGATCTCAAACCTCTGTAGCATACATTGACCATCAAGGAAAAGAACACAGCCTCCTAGCAGCTTCCAAAGTGATAGACAGCTTAATATCATCACAGAAAATAGAAAAACCGCCGTTATTCCTTGCCATCACACCAAAAAAAAGGAACCATTCTGGGGAGGAAATTGGAGGGCTCTGACATTTGGTATTGCTACACAACTAAAACATTTTTATCAGGAAATTACTAGTGTATAGGGATTAATTCAATCGACTTTATCTGTTCTTTTAATCTTTATTTCTATACTTGTTTTTTATTTCTTTTTTTCTCTATATGTTTGCTGAATCAAATATTACAAGTGGAATAAATAGATATAAGATGACTTTATTCATAATCACGGTTAATAAAACATTTTTTGATGCTTTGTAAATTCAACTCGCTGTATACAGTATAGTAAATAAATGCGTGTAAATAAAATTGAAGTCAATGACTTCCTTACAAAAAAAGGTATAGTAAATAAATAAGTATACCACTCACATGAAACACATTCCAGTGCAAACATATTAAAATCACATGAATTTTACTGAGAGTATCGGATTTTTCAACAGGATGTTTCATTAAAACAATGGTAAATATTACTAGCGATACCTTCGTTACCCTTTGAGATTTCTGATGAGAAAATCGAGGCCAAATTTTTTAATTGTCTATTTAAATCTTTGTTTGCTATGATTGACAATGCCGACGTATCCTTGTCATACAATTTGTCAATCTTTTCATAAATTCGATATATCTTATGCTTAGGCTTGCATTTATCTCTCAAAGAGACGACAAATTCCTGTTTCAGAAGAGCTTTTTCACCCTTTTTCCAAACTGAGGTGGCAATATTTCTGAACAGTTTGGATACTGACTTGTTAGTAGAATCCTCATCTCGATGTGTAGAACGGTCTGCTAATGTCCAAATTGTAAAAAGTCTAGTGCGATAATCATTTGTATATTTCGACGAGAATCTGTAACAAAGATATGTGGATACTTTATCAAACTTTGATCTAAGTTGACGTAGTTGAGCAAATTCATCAAAAGGATAAAGCAGAACTTGACGAGAACCAATTTCGTTAAACGTGGCTTTTTTCTCGATCATTCTTTGAACCTCTTCAATTTTTGTTTTTTCAATAAATATCCGAGTTTCTCTACTTGGAAAGAATCCGTTCGAGCTTGAAGGTCCAATGACTGGTTTCTCATTACAATCAATACGTATAGATGATGTGATGAGAACATTCATGGTCTTGGTACCCAGCACGAGTTTTTGACTTGTGTCAATATTCATTAGGCATATCTCCACATTGGGATACCTAGTATCTATGTGAGGCAATGAAGACTGGGGAAAGTTGCCTTTCGTAGTAGAAGTATTTTATTAGTGTGCGTCTATTGAAGGAGGCCTACCATAGATCTCGCCATATAGTACAAGCAACGCCTTATGTCCCTCCAAAAAAATCATCTCTTCAAGTATTTTGGTGGCAAAATGTGTTGCAATTGGGTTTATGGACCAGCTATTATTTAACAAAATTGAATCTTGTTGGTCCAGTTCAATATACTTCGCTTTCGATAGTAAGTTCTTGTAAGGACTATCTAAAACAACATTGCGTATCGAAGGCGATAGATTGGGTTCAATTTCCTCCCCAGAATGGTTCCTTTTTTTTGGTGTGATGGCAAGGAATAACGGCGGTTTTTCTATTTTCTGTGATGATATTAAGCTGTCTATCACTTTGGAAGCTGCTAGGAGGCTGTGTTCTTTTCCTTGATGGTCAATGTATGCTACAGAGGTTTGAGATCTCCCAATTCTGCTATTAAGAGCTTTTTCTCTTGATCTCCACTAGGCTGAGATAATGCATCAAAAGCTGACAAAACAGCGGTTTTGTAATCCCGTGTACTGTGGATCTCTAAATATTTCTTGAGCAGTTGACAGTGGTGTGGTTGTCTCGGTATCCAAAATTACCGCAACAGTATCATCGTTATCTACTTCTGTATCACTGTCTGTGCAGCTTTGATTCCCTTTACTCTCGTTGTCGGTTTGTGCAGCCTTAGTTTGGACAATTCAGAAAATGTTGTTTTACACACATCGCAAACAATCAATTTAGAACTCATGGCTTCAAAGATGTAGAAATTAATAAAGAAGAAAAGACAGAAGAGCGACAACCTTTTGCGAAACGCTTTTTGTTTTTGTTTTGTTTTTGTTTTTTTGCGAAACGCCTTGCGAAACGCTTTTTGTTTTTGTTTTTGTTTTTGTTTTTGCGAAACGCCTTGCGAAACGCCTTTTGTTTTTGTCTCTGATTTTGCGTCAACAGACAAAATCAAATCTTGCCTTTCGATAATTAGCTTTAAGATATTTAAAGTTGACAGTAAAACGTTTAATGGTTGTACAGTATTTATTCATATGTATTGCATTAATGTTAATGAATGATGATTTTTTATCCTTTAATATCAATATGAGCTTTTCTTCTTGCTTTATCGTTTTTTTTTCTTTTTTTGTTAATTATTGTTTCATGATGTTCAAATCTCAGTGAGCATTCATAGTACGTCTGTTGAAAGCCACACTCCTAATGACTATTTTAAAGATTTCTTTCCTCATTCAAACACTTCTGGAAAAATGACATTGAATGCTTAATCCATCCTTCACAATCTTTTCTTGCTACTTTTCCAGCCGATTCACCTATACGATCTGTGAGACGATCATCTGCCGTCAATGGTGTTCTTCTAACACCAGCTTTTATATTTGACCAAAATTCCTCGATTGGATTCAAGAAAGAAGAATAGGGTGGCAAATATAGGCATTTATGTCCTCGTTCTTCGATGAATGCTTTGATTACTTTTGGCTTGTGAATAGGTGTATTATCCATAACAATAGACTGCCCCTTTATATTATTTTTATCTAGTGTATTCATTACGTTGTTTAGGTGGGCCAAAAAGTGCTCAGTTCTTGTCCCAACCTTGCCCTTTATTTCTACTTTTTTACCATCTGCCTTTTCTTCTTTTTTTATAGAAGAAACTGATTCTGGTTTTTTAACTCCAATATTTATGATACCTGCTTGAGAAATTGCACCTAAAATTGTAAATGTAACACCTTTTCCAGTTGGCACAGTGCTCTTTGCAGGTGTGCCTTTTAATGAACGGCCGTAGTTTCTTTGCGTATGTAAATTGAAACCTGCTTCATCAATAAAAACACAATTCTTAGAAAAAATCCATATCTGCATCACTCTTTAGTGTTCAACAATCGCCTTTTGTCAATGCCGTTACTCTGTCAGAATTTCTTGCTGTTGGTATTTTTTCAACTTTCTTCAACGTAATGTTATGCTTATGTACTAAATGTCTGTGAATGGCAGAAATAGAGATTTTCAAACCCTCAAATTTCTCACAAAGTTTTAACCTTCACCCATCTAATAGAGCAGTAGTATTCTTTTCGATAGAGTCAACTAGAAATTTAGAATGCTCCCCAGTCAACTTAGTACGAGGTCTTCCACGTGGTTTAGAATAAGATCTTGGAAGTCGTCTCTCAGGATCATTGTTATAAGTTTTAACGTAATTCTGGGCAGTGCGTACATTCATAGTTGAATGTTTAGCAGTCCATGTGACTCTCTATGATTACCGAGAAAGGAGTCTTGCTGTAATAAAATAAAATAAAATAAAAAATAAGAGAGAAAAGAAAACCACTTGCAACCATGACATGTCAACAACTCTCATGGAGAGGGGTTTCCAGTCTACGTGCGTCTTTCCACAGACAGGCCCTTCAATGGCACTCCCCACTGCCTTGTAGACTACGGTGTTTTGCAACAGGTTCCCTTTTTATCCAACCCATCTCCACCAGTGTAGTGACTTGTTCTTTCTCTTTCTACAATAGACGCTAAGGACTTCTCTACGAACAAAACACGCAACATTGGTATTATTGCCCACATTGATGCCGGCAAAACCACCACCACCGAAAGAATGCTCTACTATGCAGGTGTCACCAAAAGAATAGGCGGTAACTTTCACGCTGACACTAGAAATAAATAAATAAATATATAAATAAATAAATAAATAAAAGAAAAAAAAAGGAAGAAAGGAGGCCTTCACTGACACCCCTTCTTCCTCGATCCTCATTAGATATTGACGATGGAGATACTGTGATGGACTACCTGGCAGCAGAAAGAGAAAGAGGCATTACTATCAACAGTGCTGCCATTACGTTTGGCTGGCAGGGCCACCGTATCAATTTGATCGACACGCCTGGCCATGTGGACTTCACCATGGAGGTAGAACGTGCTGTGCGTGTGCTGGATGGGGCTGTGACCATTCTTGATGGCGTGGCAGGCGTCGAGGCCCAGACAGAGACAGTGTGGAAACAGGCCGACCGATACACCCTGCCTAGAATCGCCTTTGTGAACAAGATGGACCGTACAGGGGCTGCCTTTGGAAGAACAGTGCAAGAGATGTGGAAGAAGCTAAGAACACGTCCTCTTGTCCTTCACCTCCCCATGGCCGCAACGAGCCAGCAACAGGGGATAGGAGGCGTGGTGGACATTGTGAAGATGGAGACTGTTGTGTGGGATCCCCAGCACGAGGATGGCAGTATCTACCACTCGCACCCGCTCTCCACCGACCATCCCTTGTGGGAAGAGGCGGTCAAGGCAAGAACCGCCCTGGTAGAACAGTTGGCAGAGATGGAGGATGGCATTGTCGATGCCTTTTTTGACGAGGCCCAGGGAGACCATCTAAAGGTCACGGCGGCTTCTCTCAAGACTTCTTTGCGCAGAGTGACGCTGGAGAACAAGGCAGTCCCTGTGCTGTGTGGGTCTGCCTTTAAGAACATGGGTGTGCAGCCTGTGTTGGATGCCATTCTTGACTATCTGCCGAGTCCGTTGGAGAGACCGGGTGCGCTGATGACCCTGCGCCATGGCACGGAAGTCCTGCCTCTGACAGAGACAGGCAAGCTGTGTGCTCTTGCGTTCAAAGTCACACATGATCCTAGACGCGGGCCTCTGGTGTATGTCAAGGTGTACTCTGGCAAGCTTCCCGTACGAGCCACTCTCTATAACACCACCACCCACCACAAGGAAAGAGCGAACAAGTTGCTGCAGATGTATGCCAAGGAAGCAGAGGAGATTCCTGCGATCCATGCTGGTAACATTGGTGTGGTGGTAGGACTTAAGGAAACATGCACAGGAGACACCCTGGTTCTTGCCAATGACACCCATGCCATCAAGTCCAATCTGCAGCTGAACACCATTGAGATCCCTAGTCCTGCCTTTTTTGCTGCCATTGAGGCAGACAGTCTCTCTGAGGAGCCTGCCATTGAGGAGGCACTGCAGCATCTAACACGGGAGGATCCCTCTGTCACAACATGGACCGATGAGGAGAGTGGACAGAGACTGATCAGTGGCATGGGCGAACTCCACCTGGAGATCATCAAGGACAGACTGCTCAACGACTTCAAGTGCAAGGCCACGATGGGGAAAATGCGCATCAGCTACAGAGAGACGGTCCAGCGATCTGCCACCATCCACACTGTGTTTGATAGGGAGGTGGTCGGCAAAAGAGCCAAGGCAGGCTGCCAAGTGAGTCTGTCTCCCTCCGAGGACAAGGAGAACACTCTGACAGTTGTGGATCCAGAGGCCGTGCTGGGCCTCTTGCCCCACCTTGCCCCCACAGAGATCGAGCAGGCCATCCAGACAGGCTACCAGTCAGGGCTGTCCCGAGGCGCCCTGTTGGGATTTCCCTTGGCCCAGGTCCAGGTGACTCTTGACCGCATCGACACCTTTGGGATCGACACTACCCTGGGGGCTCTTTCTGCCAGCATCTCCAACACCATCCACCAGGCACTGACCTTGGCTGATCCGTGTCTGCTGGAGCCGAGAATGGAGGTCCATGTCCAGGTGGGAGAGCACTGCATTGGCTCTGTCGTGGGTGATCTGAGTGGTGTGCGTCGTGGCACGATCCTTGGTCTGTACGCCATGGAGGATCAGACCAGTGAGGACAGTCCCATCTATGCTCCCCCTGACACACTGAACTATGCAGTAGGGGCGTACCGACCCAAACAAGTCATCAAGGCCCATGTGCCACTCAGTGCCATGTTGGGCTACTCCAATGCCCTCCGCAGTCTGACCGGTGGCAGCGGACACTTTTCCATGCGTGTGATTGGCTATGGTGTGATGAGCAAGGACAGAGAGCGGGCTGTTGTGCAGGACATGAGAGGAGCTTAAATAACACCTTACTGGTCCAACGGAACAACACTGACGGACAGTGAGTTAAAGAGTGAGTTAAAGAGAGAGACAAGGAAGATTGGATCCCATTGAACTCTCGACCTCTACCACTCAACCTCTCCTCTTTCTATCTATAGACTGAGATTGAAATTGTAATTAAAAAAATAAGTCTTGTTTTTTCTTTTCCTATTTTTCGAGGGGTAACTTCCATTCTTCCTTCCTTCCCTCCTTTTTTTTTTCATCATGAGTCATGTCCACGGCCCCAACTGCAATCACGACGCACCAGTGACAATTGAATTGAAAGATGCCAATGCTGCTCCTCTGTTGTTGAAATCCACAGCAGAGTATTTACAAGATGTAAAGAAATCCGGGCTCAAGGCACGTCAGGGAGTGTTCAATGGCAAGCGTGTTGACTACTTCAAAGGTAAGCAAAGAGCGTCTCTCTCTCTCTCTCTCTCTTTATTATTATTATTATTCTATTCTATTCTTGTTTGCATAAACTCATACGGGAAAACAGGCAAAAGTGCCATGAACGCTCTGCTCAAGGAGAACTACGGAAAACTCGTCACCAAAGAAGCCCCTCTAACAGAAAGAGAACAGGCCCATGCTGTGTTGAATGATTTGGGCCGCCATGGATTCATTCTCCATGTGGATCGTGGAGATAGCATTGGTGGCAAAGGCACACCCCGTATGCTACAGCCCAACACAGTGCAGGAAGTCAAAGAGGACAGCTATTATATGTGGGTATGGGAGGGATCCCAGTTCAAGCTGTATGTGGGAGCTGCCTGTCTTGTGGCTACGATTCTTGCTGCTGTCTTGTTCCCTCTGTGGCCCTACACATTGCGTGTGGGTGTCTGGTACCTGAGCATTGCTGTGCTGGGTCTGCTGGGTGTCTTTTTTGGCATTGCTGCTGTGCGTCTTGTTCTCTATGTCATTTCCTTGGTAGTGCTTCCTCGTGGATTCTGGCTGTTCCCCAATCTGTTTGCAGACTGTGGTGTCTTGGAGAGCTTTGTGCCTGTGTGGGACTGGGATGCCAAGAAAGAAAAGGCCAGTAAGGCTGAATAAAAAGGACCAGTACGACCATGGACGGACGAAATAGGACGGATGAAGACTGAAGAAGACTTGTTTATTATTATATTATTATTCTTCATCAATCATGTCCAGTAAGAGAGAGATGATCTTTTGCTGCAGTATCATGTCTTCCTTCTTATCAGTCACTTTAAAGAAAGGCACTTTACGCTATTCATAGGGGTTATTCATAGGGTTATTGATGTTAGTGGAGGTGGAGGTGGAGGTGGAGGTAGTGGAGGCATTCTTCTTCATCCACTCGTCTTTAAGAAATCACCCCTCAAAAAGAAGAAAGACATCTCTTCTTCCACCCCTATTATAATGACTCGTATCATTACCTTTTCAAGGGTGCGTTGTTGGTACTGTGTCTCTTTGTCCATGGTCTGCAGAACATGGCGATCCATACGGTACAGTTCTGACTGTATTTTATGCTCCAGTGCTGTTTGTTGGTGTGGATCTGCTTGGCCTATGAGTTCTCTAAGACTGTGAATAGAACATTAAAGGGCGACGGGATTACTTGGCAAACATAGCATTTCTCTCTTTTTGATGTCTTGCGTGGATCTGCTCTCTCTGTTCAAAGAGCTCCTGTTCTTTTCTGTCCTAAGCAGTGGTGGGTTGGTATTGGCAGACACGTAGCAGAGTGGACTTGCCTGTCTTGTTTTCATTATGCGTAGTGTGTGTAAAAGGTCTGTTTCTTTGACCATACGGACTATGGCTTCCAATACTTCAGGAGTGACGGAGGTGGCTTTACAGAGAGCAGTGAGTTGAGTGTCAAGGGAGTTTTCTGGTAGTGGCTGGTGGTGTTGCTGGTGGTGTTGGAACTGTTCATGCTGTTGGAACTGTTCATGCTGTTGCTGCTGCCGAGCCCAGTACTCGTGTCGCACTTGCTCAATCACGTCTTGGTCAATCATTGCCAGGTCAATGGCAGCCGGTATAGGTGCCTGCTCTTGCACTGCTGGTATAAACGACAAGGCCTGACGACCCTCTGTCTGTGCAGGCGGGAATGTCTGAAATAATCAATGGGAGGGGGCTGTTACAAGAGCAATAGGCTTACTTTTAGCAGAGAAAGAATTTGGTTAATGTCCATAAGAGAAGAGAAGGTAGGAAAAGAAAAAGAAAGAATTTTGCCACTTGATGAATTCTAAAGGCAGCACAATGGGTCATCTTCTCATGCATTTTTCATTGGTTTACAAACAATGCAAGGGTATAAATGACGCCAATGGACAGGATGAATAGACGGATGACTATAGAATAGGCAGGAAGAACGTTTGTCCTTACTGTTTCTGAGCAGACACAAGACACATATGAGATCATTGTCATTCTTCTCCACATCATCTACAGTCAATCCATCGATCGATCCAGTGATCTGTACAAGAGTGCAAGAGTGCAAGAGTGCAAGACTACAAAACTACAAAACTACAAAACTACAAGACGAAAGGAGGCTGTTAGAGAGGGGAATATCCTCACAGCAAGAAATGGACACTGTACAGAAACACAGCCAACTAATCCTTCTTCCATGGCCATTCATCATAGGCAATGTCAGAGCTTCTTACTTGCACCCGGATTCCCAGTAAGCAGTAGTAGAGTGAAACAATACTACGGCGGAAGGAGAAGGAAATGTCCCATAAAACACAACCCTCTTCTACTGCATAAACCCTTGACAGCTGAATTGATAGTCAACTTGCCAATACCCTCTGCTGCTCTTATCTGTTGGGATATGCCATTGGTCCATGGAGTTTTATGGCTGTAGGAGTTGGAGTCCATGGGCTCACTGGTCTATTTTATTCCTTTTTGACGTAGCCTACATGGCGACATGCATACAGGCAGAAGCATTTATGTTTATGCTTGTGCTTTTATTTATAGACATTGGATATGGAAATTAGATATGGAAATTAGATATGGACGTTGGATATGGACATTGGATATGGAAATTAGATATAGACATATAGACATAGACATTGGATATAGACATAGACATTGGATATAGACATAGACATAGATATAGACATAGACATAGACATTGGATATAGACATAGACATTGGATATAGACATAGACATAGATATAGACATAGACATAGATATACATAGATATATATACATAGAGAGATGGCCACCGATTGCCGTATACATCCACAGATGACTCCATATAGACAAGAAACCATTGCCTATAAATGCACAGAGAAAGAATGAAAAATCTATAAAAATAAACATGAATGGATGATTTTTGTTTGTTTTCTTTCTTCCCATTTTTTATCTTCTTTTTTTCTTCTTCTTTTTTGCCTCTTTCTTTGTTTGTGCATTTTCCATTCTTCTTTATTAACAAATGACTTGTAGAGAAAAGTCCACCTATAACGTTCTTGTCCTTGGCACACCGGGGGCTGGAAAGACGACCTTTCTAAACACTCTACTACACACTCTGGAGGCCAATGGAAGTCTTATCTCCAGCCAGTGTCCACAGAGACAGGCCCAATTCGATCTATTCTCCACAACCCAACTCCATCTGCGAGATCAACAGGGTGCTACCATCGTCAACTGGATTGATACTCCTGGATTTGAAGGGGCTATTCTTGGCAACCAGGCACGTTATACCGAGAAATACATGGAGCACCAGTTCAACAAGTTCTGGATGGAGGTAGGTCTTTATGCTCAGCCATCAACACATGTCCATTGACACACTTTTATAGCAATTAAAAGCAAAGAGAAATCCAAAGGCTCTCGACACCCGCATCCATGCCTGTCTTTACTTTATCACCTCCACCATAACAGACTTGGATCCAGCCCAGCTCTTCTTCCTGCGAAGGCTGGCTCGTTGTGTCTCTGTGATTCCTGTCCTAGGAAAGAAGGACCTGCTATCAGACACACAACTCAAGGAAACACAGGCCATATTGCGTGAATCCTTTATCGATCACCACCAGCTGCCTCTGTATGGCACAGAATGGATCAACACAAGAGAAGAAGACTTTCTAAGCTGGTGTGTTCCTGATGAGATCAACTACATTCCCACTTGGAGAAGTTTAAAAGATTACACTGCATGGCTTGAGAGGGTGTCTCGTGGGGAGGAGGACATGAGAAGGGTCAAGGATTACATGGATCAAATGCCACTGTCTGTGTCCGCCCTATGCCATGCAGAGAGTGCAATACGGAAAGAAGATGTTGATGCCGACAGCAGTAATGTGATGTCTCTTGTTCATTTACTCTTTGGAAACAGACAGCTCTTTAGGGATAGAACCCATAGTTACTATTATGAAAAGTATCGAACACAGAAACTATTTGACGAGCATTGGAAACTAGCCGTTATGCCAGAGAGACAAGACACTCTGGACACCTTTGACACCCACGAGATTGTTTAGACACCTCAAGACACATCCATGCTGATACTAACATTGGGTGGTGTCTTTTTTTTTACTCTACATATGACCAATGGAGCCATGTCTCATGTTTATACACACATACACCCACACACACATTTATATTTATATTTATATTTATATTTATATTTACTTGTATTTTAAAATAAAATAACCCAAATCCTATTTATTCGATTATGCTATTATGATATCGGATTAGACAATTATGCATTATAATAGTACCATTGCCTTATAAGGAATAATAGACTATGAAAATATAGAAACCCTGTTGTTTTTTTATCATTCTGGTTCTATCCAAAAGAATAGGAGGGTGATGAAGGATCTCAATGTATCTTATCCATCCATCCATCCATCCATCCATCAGTTTATCTGTCTATTCATACATCCACCCATAGCCATTCTAAAGAATATAGATGTGTCGGAGTGTCAATAATATGTTTCTGCTTCATTGAACTCTACTGTTTTATCTCTTGTGAGTGGCTCTACTCATTAGACCATGGCCAATGACACTCACAAAGACAAGAGTGACTATCTACCATCTGTAGGAGAAACCATCTTCACACTGGGTGACGGAAATGTAACAGAATAATTCTATAGAGAGAGAGAGAGACTTATTGCGCTTTTAGAGAGACGATGTTTGGGACGACACTGAGCTCATTGCTCATTGGGACAGTGCTATGGACGAATACAAAGTAATAACAACCACTATCCCTTTCTTTTCCTTTCTTTTCCATTTGGTTTATCTGTGTCTATTGTCTATAGAGACAGTTTGGTGAGACAAAGGGTTCACCACCTCCGTTTGGTAATGTCAAAACAAAGCAACTCAAACAGCCCAAACAGTCCAAACAACTGTACAAGTCTAGCATGTAAAGTGTGCCTTGTATGCCCGACTCTTCCTTAACTCTATCAGTGCAAAGAACACAGAGGGTGTAAGCATGAAACCAAAACAAAAGACCAGTCGTGGTAGACCTAGACCAGCACAAACACCTGCCTCAGTAGCTGCCTCTTTACCCGTCCCACCTACGCGGACAGAACAACGGCTCTTTTCTGCTGGTAAATAGGCACACCCCTTGTCAATGAAGAAGATACTTAGGTCTCTCTCTCCATCTCTCTCTTTACTAGAAGAACAGCAGGAAGATCTATCCAATCTGATGATGTCTTGGTATTATGCTGGTTATTACACTGGACTCTATCAGGTAGGCCTATTCCGTGTCGTCTTCTATTTACAGATGAATAGGCGCAGATGCATAAGAAATAATGATGTGTCCATAGGAATAAAAGTCTATTTCTTTATCTATATTAATAAAATGATAAAATGATAAAATGATAAAATGATAAAATGATAAAATGATAAAATGATAAAATGATAAAATGATAAAATGATAAAATGATAAAATGATAAAATGATAAAATGATAAAATGATAAAAACACGATATTCAGGAGGTATTCATGGGATATTCACGAGATATGGACTTGAATGTACGAATAGAAATAGACATACACACCAGGAGATGAGGCTGTTCTTTCTTATTAGTAGAAATGTATCTCCATTTGCCAGCCTATAGATAGGATTCTCTCGTGACAGGTTGATAGAAGGAGTCTCCATGGGATGCTCATCCCGTGTGTCTGCCTTTATCACGGACTCCATCTGTTACTGGCAGTATCATAGAAATGTCCATCAGAGCCACCACTAGATAGGAACAACACCCATAGCAACACGGTTCTATGATGGGGACAATGCAGTGCCTCTTCCATTCTTCAGCTGCCTCTTTCCAAAGACACTCTACTGCAGCAGTAGGATGGACTGCGTATAGGATCAGAAACAGTCTCAGCTATCGATCAATGCAGCCTCCAGAACCCTCCATGCAATAAGAAACAGTTTCATGCTTCCAATGTAGAACCCCCTCATCCTCATCCTCCATTAGAGGATGAACCATTCATTTCCTAGTGAAGATAAGGTTTAGGTTTCTTTACGGAAATGTAAACTAAAAAAGAAACGTGTCATAAAGAAAGAGATACTTCTAATGACCCGTTGCTTCTTTGACATTCTTTCTATAACACTCCAGTGGCCCCGGTATTAGACAGTGTCTCCTATTGGATAGGACAGTGTCTCCTATTGGATAGAAGAGTGATAATGATCAAAAGAGAAGAGTGATGAAAAGAGAAGCCCATGGTGTTGGTAATAAAGACATTTCCTAATCAGTTGATGCTGCAACAGAGACAGGATAGAGGAAATGTCCT
Source organism: Spinellus fusiger (assembly GCA_025094145.1). Taxonomy (NCBI): domain Eukaryota; kingdom Fungi; phylum Mucoromycota; class Mucoromycetes; order Mucorales; family Phycomycetaceae; genus Spinellus; species Spinellus fusiger. The sequence goes on along the minus strand of JALLLS010000032.1, from coordinate 240,718 downwards.
TTCTTGGGATTCAAAGGTAACACGCATCCACAGAGAAAAAGACAGACACTGAGTTTGATTCCTGCTTATTTCATCTCCTATCTATTGGATCTCCGTCGATGCTTATATAAAGAGCCGTTGTGTGGACGCGCCCCTCTCTCTTTATGAGAGACCCATTTAGCAAGCGTGACTGATTCTTTGAATAATTCCACGTCACACTTTTGCCACTCTGGTCTCCCAGAATCCACTTTTTGGGCTCGATAGACAACGGATTAGGAATATTTAGGATGATTCTTCCGTTCACATTAGAGCAATATTATCAAACTATTCTCTTGGGATGAATGTTTATCCAATGAAAAATAATAAAATGAAAAATAAAGAGTGTATCTGCAGTGTTGTTTATAATGAGGAAGAGTCACTGTTGGGCGGTGCCTATTGTAATGTAGATGAAGAGAAGAGAAGAGAGAAAAGAGAAGAGAGACTGGTACCTACTGATAAGTCATTCTAGTGTATCTCCCACAGCCAATCAACAGCCAATCAACAGCCTATAAGCAACTTACAAGTGGCAACAAACACACTGGAGATGAATTCTCCTATTCTTCACTGACAACTAAAGAAATAGGAATCAGGAGTGTCACTCACATGGTTCAATGGCTCAGGACATACGAGTGACGTCAACATCTCGGATCTTTCCTTCCTTCTTTTGCCCCGTTCCAGCCCAAAGCCCTCTTTTTTATTTCTATTCACATTGCACTTTTCCCTTTTCTTTTGTTCTTCTTTACACTCTTCTCACTACAAAAGCACTGTCTGGGGGAGATATCCACAAGAAAGGGAGACACTTGAGCCTATTTATATTCTTCTATCCTTCTATTCTTCTATCCTTCTATCCTTCCATCTTTCTATCCTGCAAACCTCTGTTCGAGTGAACTCTTATAACAAAACCTACTTCTCCTACGCTACACAAAAATGGAATCCGTAGCTGACACTCCCACCACCACTACAGCCACAGCCACTACAGCCACAGCCATACCTACCAACAATGCACAAGAAACAGTACCAGAAGCAACCAGTCCTACAGCCTCTACCATAAAGGACTGGGACCATGATACAGGGCTTATCAAGCGTCTTCAGATCATTGACGAGGAACAAAAGTTCACGTAAGTTGTGTTCCTGGGTTCTCTCCATCACTGACAGACGCGTTCAGTGAGTCTTTACCCGAGTACATGAGCCAGTGGGGTTTGGCTGAGGCTGGCTTCAAATACAACGTCGTAGCTGTTTTTGGATCACAGAGCACTGGCAAAAGTAAGCCCCTCTCCCTCCTCTCCCTCCTCTCTTTCTATCTATCTCTACTCTATACTCTATACTCTATACTCTATGGATTTCCAGGGCATAAGGCATAAAAGAGACTCACCAGGACCGTCTTTTTTCTTACCTACCTATAATCCACCTACCTATACCCCTTACTAGGCACACTTCTCAACAAACTGTTTGGTACCTCCTTTGATGTGATGGACGAAACACAGCGCAGTCAAACAACAAAGGGTATTTGGATATCACGTGGCAGGGGCATGCATGTTGTGGTGATGGATGTGGAAGGCACCGATGGACGTGAGCGTGGTGAAGACCAGGACTTTGAGAGAAAGTCCGCACTGTTTTCAATGGCCACCAGTGAAGTCATTATTCTGAACTTGTGGGAGCATCAAGTGGGGCTGTACCACGGAGCCAATATGGGTTTATTGAAGACTGTGTTTGAGGTGAACTTGCAGCTCTTCCAGAATCAAAAGAGGTAAAGAAAGAAAGAGAAAGAGAAAGAAAGAGAAAAATGTGTTTCTGATAGGGGAGATGTGGATGGATAGAAAGGAGAAAACCCTACTGTTGATTGTCATTCGTGATCATGTAGGTGCCACCCCTCTTGCCAATCTATCAAAGACTCTCCAAGCGGATCTCGAGAAGATCTGGGCTGGTGTATCAAAGGCAAGTTCAAATGGGCAACATGGGCAACATGGGCAATGATGAAGCGTTGGACCCGTGTTTCTTTTTCTTTTTCTTATGCACGTTAACATTGAGAATAGCCTGAAGGATTGGAAGACTGTAAGATCCACGATTACTTTGATTTCATGTACACAGGTCTTCCTCACAAGGTGCTTTTGCCAGAGAAGTTTGATGAAGAAGTAGCCCAACTGCGCAAAAGGTAGATATCCCCAACAATAGCAACACCATGAAAGAAAAAGAAAAAGAATCCCGGATCCCTAACTCTTTTTTTCTTTTTTCTTTTTTCTTTTTTTTCTTTTGGCATTGATAGATTCAATGATCCTCAGAATGAAAACTATGTCTTCCGTCCTCAATATCACAAACGCATTCCTGCTGATGGCTACCACATCTATGCTTCTGGCATTTGGGATACCATTCTTACCAACAAAGATCTTGATTTGCCTACACAGCAAGAGTTACTGGCTCAGTACCGTTGTGATGAAATCTCCAATGTAAGTGGTGTTGCTGTAAAAAGAGGACTCTTTCTTTTTCGTATTCACCTTTGTTCCTTCTTCTTCCTAGGCTGCTTATGAGATCTTTTTATCCCACATCAATGCCTTCAAATCTCCTGTACTGGAAAAGGGTCAGACACTGCCTGACTTGGGTGAACAGATGCTCAAGATCCGGAGTGAAGCCCTCGAGACATTCGACAAGAATGCATCTCGGTACCATCAGGCGGTGTATCAAAAGAAACGCGCTGACATGCTCACTAAACTCAATACACAACTGAATGTGTATTGTGTGGGACAACTCAAAAACTTACACAAAAAGGCCATGGCTATGTTTGACGAGAGTATTAAAACTGAGCTGGCAAAGCCTTCTTATAACTTTGCCCATGTTGTGGAGAGCAGCTTAAAGGCAGCCAATGACTACTTTGTGGATGGAGCCAAAGGTAAGGCGAGAAAGAGAATAAGAGAATAGGAGAGAGACACTGACCCTGCTCCGTGTAGCCATCATTTTATCCGAGACAGACTGGTCCTATACCCATGAACATAGTTTGCTAGAAGAGGAGTTTGCAGAGGCATCGAGTCGTGCGCGTGCTGAGGAGTTTAGAAAGATGAGCAAGGCATTGTCTGTAAGTGGGTGTAGAAAGAAGAGAGAGGAAAGAAGAAGGATTCACCGTGGCGACTGTAGAAACAAGTGGAGAATGAACTGTCAGAACCCATCTCCTTGGCACTGAACAACCCTCATCCTGACACATGGCACACCATCCTCCAAGCCTATCAGAGCACAGTGAAGAATGGTGAAAAGGTGTTGACACAAAAGGCAGAAAGTGAGAAGAAGAAAGAGACTGTGTAGAGATAACAAGCATACTAAAGAGAGAGTGTGTGTCTTGCAGGCTTCAACTCCTCGTCAGAAGAACTCAAGGCTTCTCGTACACAGCTCCAGCAACAGGCCTGGACTGTGCTGCGTAAAAAGATTGATGAGGAATTGGCAGATACTATGCTTCTGTTGAAACTTCGCTCAAGGTAAAGAGATCCATAGAAAGAGACGAGTCATACTCATGCGCCCTTAGATTTGAAGAAAAGTTCAGATACGATGAACATGGCCTGCCTCGTGTCTGGAAGCCCTCAGATGATATTGATGCCCACTTTAAGCGTGCCAGAGACGATGTAAGACACCCCCTTTCTCTCTGCAGTGTACTCATAGTTACTTCTTTTACAAAAGGCATTGACGCTTATTCCTTTGTTCTCTAAAATTCAATTGAGCAAAGAAGAAGGGTTCTCGGTGGAGTCAAGTGAAGACTTTGACTTTGAACAGTCGCTAACTGTGTTAACAGAAGGAAAACAGATTGATATCACAAATCGCTTCAAGCGTGAATCCGATGCATTCTATCTGGAAGCCAAGCGATCAGTAGTAGCTACAACTGCCAAAATACCAATGTGGCTAATTGTTGTTCTTATTGCACTGGGCTGGAATGAGTTTATAGCAGTGATCAAGAGTCCCATCTATCTCTTCCTCTTTGTTATTTGTATTTCTGGTGGCTATGTAGTCTATGCTCTTAATCTGTGGGGGCCTCTTGAGCGTATTATTACAGCAGTAGCGGGAGAAGCAGCAAGAATGGCAAAGGAACGAGTGGCAGAAGGTGTAGAAATAGTACGGGACACTGTGCCTGATAAAAAAGAAAAGATGCATACTTCATAGAGAACTTGTGGCTCTACCCAATAAACCTCTGCTTTTCTATTCTCACAGCCATAAAGAACAAGGTGATCTATAAAGAAACACACCCTTGTGCTCACGATTGACGGTCCCCATAAAGAAAGAAGAAAAAGATAGACCCTTTACAGGAGATGATGTATTTTATTATTTTCATTTCATTGGTAGTTAAAAGACAAGAGAATATCGATGATATGGTTTGGCCATCAATCAAAGCCACGTAGTAGCTATTGTAGGCACAGGAATATATCAAAGTGACTCTTCAAAGCAAAGCGTCTTTGTCCGAACACCAGCCACAGACAAGTCTGCAACCTTAGCTCAAGGATTCCAACACTTTACCCATAGAGAAGAAGTCATTGTTCAGGCTTGATATGACTTGTGAACATACACAGATTAGGTCTAGTCACTCCCACCGTATCCACTCCTCACTCTCTCCAAAGAGATAAGAAAGGGGCTTTTACTACAGAGATTCTTCTGTGCTCACATTTCAGGTCATGTCAGGTATAAAGAAAAGAAAGGCAAAGGCAAGGAAATTCCCTTTATTTATAACTTTTGTAAATGACTCCGCCTAGAAACCATCAGTAAAAATTTATTCTTTTTTTCTTTTTTTTCTTTTTCTTTTTTACCGCCTGCTTACAATAGAAAGCAGTCATTGTGACTGGGATATAGGGATGCTGAATGATTCAACCCAGCTCACTTGTGTACAGACTCCTCTTGTATTCCACTGCTGATGTGTATTTTCTGTTGCTGCTTCTATGAATGGACCCTGCCTAGCTCTTTCTATTTTGCTTTATGAGTCTAAATTAAATAATAATAAATGACACTCTAAATAATAATACTGATAATACTGATAATACTGATAATACTGATAATAATAACAATAACAATAGTAACAATAGTAACAATAATAACAATAGTAACAAAGTTGTTATTTGCATGTTTTGTATATTATTAATAACAATGAGGAAATAGAATATTACAAGATGATAAGGGATCAACAGAGAGAGATGGAGAGAAAGGGGGCAAGATTAGGTAATAGGGTTGGTATAAAGGGAACAAAATAGGAGAGGCATTGGACTCATATAACAAACAGATGAAATCCATCTTGGGAAATTACTTCTTCTCGCTGTCGTAACCAGCAGTGTGGTTGAAGCTGGAGACAGAGACACTATCCTGAGGTCTACCGTCATTGAAAATAGCATCAATCTCTTCCAGGCTTCTTCCTTTGGTCTCAACAAAGGTAAAGTAGACCACTAAAAGAGACACAAGACACCAGGCAGCATAGAAAATATAAGTGGCCCAGCCAATCTTCTCCAAGAGAGGGGGTGTCCAGAGACCCACAGCAAAGTTACAGAGCTAAAATACAAAGAGATACAACAAGGGTAAGTATAGGAAAACAAAGAGAGCCTAAAGTAGCTCCAGTAGGAGGTTGTGTGTGTTGGATCTTACCCAATTGGAGGACACAGCAAGCGACATTCCTTTGGCTCTTGTACGCATGGGGAAGATTTCAGCAGGATCTAATAAATCAAGTCAGCTCCCTACTGCTCGCTGGTAGTCCATAAAGAAGGAGTGGGTTCTAGTGGAGATGATACTCTACTAATAAGAAGAATAAAAAGTAGACTTACATAACCAATCAACACAGGCCCAGGTAATACCAAAAGTACAGACGTAAATCATAGTAAAGACAATGACAAGAATGGCAGACGTCAATCCAAGAGACACTTTGTTAAAGACAGCCATCAGAACAAGCCAGATGATCATAGTGAAGCTGCCTCCCATGAACAATGGACGACGACCCACTTTGTCGACGAGAGCAGCAGCGACAAGGGCACCAGCGAAATAGGCAAGTGCGGTAAAGCCAGCAAAGAGAATGGTCTCTCTACCTTTGCCTAATACAGCTTCGTACATCTTGGGTGCATAGTACTATAAAAGGAAGAAAGGAGGACGAGTGAGTGAGTGATGCATGTTCTTATCTTTTTTCTTTTTTTCTTTTTTTCTTAAAGTAGAATCTACTTACTGTGACAATGTTAATGCCCTGAAGTTGGCCCAATGCCTGCACAGCAATGGCAATAAAGGCACGGCGTCTGTAGAGGGTGAACATCTCAATCCAGGTGGCTTCACCAAGAGTGCGCTCATAGACAATGGCATCCAGGATCTCCTGGTGTTCTCTGAGGACATTAGCATCAGTTATGGGATGGCCGTGGAGGTTGGACAAGACACGGATGGCCTCTTCATTTCTGTCTTTGGAGACCAGATAACGAGGAGATTCAGGCAGGAACAGACATCCAAGAGCAAGAATGGCAGCAAATACACACTGAAGAAGAAGAGGACCTCTGAAGGACCATTCATTCTCAACAAACGAGAAGCCGTAATCAACAAATTCTATTCTCATGCGCACACGTCAGTTCTTGTTTCTCATCAACACCCTATCATAATAAAAAGAGCACGACTTTACCTGAAACCATATAACCAAACATATTGACTGACATGCCCAGCACAGTAACGCGGCCTCTCTATCCTGTAATGAATATGCAGCTGTTGTGTGACGCTTACTTACATTATGTGCACGACTGAGTTCAGCAGTGTAGACAGGCAAGACTGTGCTTAGGAAACCAATACCAAAGCCCGCAATAAGTCTTCCAAGCATCAGCTCCACAATGGTGCTGGAGGCTGTCTGGAGAATGCCACCGACAATAAAAACAAGAGAGCCCACCAAGATGGTCATACGGCGGCCATAGGTGTCCATGACCCAACTGGCAGGATACGAGGTCACCCAAGCACCCAATTCAAAGATGGCGACGATCAAGCCCTGGATCGTGGCACTGGGCTGGTTGAAGAGAGTAAGCCAGTAATCATTGACAAGAATGCCAGACATGACACCTTGGTCATATCCGAACAAGAACTGGCCTAAAGAGGCAAAGCAGGCCACCGAGTAAAGAAGAGAAGCACCCGTTAAAAGCTGCACCATGTTTCTTTTTCTTTCTTTTTTTCAAGTAGTGATGTTGAGTAAAGATCCAGGAAGATGCAGGCAGCAGCCCTTTTTATATATGCTGTGTGGCGGGCATAAAATAGAATCCTGCCCTCACTCCATTTCTATATTAATATATTAAAATATACATATATATCAATATAAATATATAAAAAAATAAAAATAAAAATAAAATATAAAATATAAAAAATAAAAAATAGAAACACAGTAGGTGCATAAGTAGCTGAGGGACAGGCAATGAGTGGAGGACACTCACCAGTGCGGGGTACCCCAGGCTTACTCTTTTTTTCTTTTTTTTTTCTTTTTTTTTCCTTCTCTTTTAAAAATAATAATAAAAAAATAAAATAAAAAATAGCTATCCAGCAGAGGCGTCCTACCTCGGGCGTTTCTTTTGATAGCCTTTTTTGGAATATAGAGACTAAAATGGCTCCCAACCAGGTTTATTTTTATTGGTAACTATGGACTGTTTCAAAATGCAATAAGCTTACTCTCTTATTATGTTCAGCCGATCAAACATCCGCCTGCCTTTTTCTTTTGTCATTTTGTTATGTCATTTTGTGCCTTTTTCTATTGTCCTTTTCTGTAAAGAGAAAAGGCGTCCTAGAGGACATCTTTTTCTTCCTCTTCTTCTCCTTGGTCTCAAATCAAGTGTGTTTTCCATCTTCATCACCTTTATTCTACTGCTAGAATAGAACTCAAGTGTCTTAGTGTTTATAAAGAAAGAGTCGTCATGGCAACATAATAATAACAATAACAATAATAACAATAATAATAAAATATCAAAATATCAAAATATCAAAACAATCAAAACAATCAACAAGAGCCTTAGGCTTCTTTCTTTACACCATGAGGCTGACTTTTGGCCAGATGAATTGCTTGGAGCTTGCTCTGATGGCTAGCAGGAATAGCGGGCTTTCTTAGTGTTCTTATGTCATCCGATGCGAACCCAGGCACACGAATATTCCAATTACGTTCTAAACGATGAGTATTCTTGTCATTTTCCTAATAAAGACTTACCCAAATGAAGCTGAAGATCCTTCACTTCTAGAGTGTCTGCCTTGCGGTGTTTGGCCAGGCGGCAAGCAAATAAAGTCACAGACTCAATAAACTCATCTGCAATCTCCAAAAGAATCTTGATGTCATAGACAATGGCCATTCATTAGTGAGATCAGACAGCTTGGTCCTGTCCTGTCCTGTCCACTCTATTCCATTCCATTCCATTCCATTCTATCTCTCTCTCTCAATGGTAGGTGGCTTACATCTTCTACTTCTGGCTCCAGCCGTTCTTCGGGATCAATCTGGCCTACGAGCTCCTGGATCTTACGTTTGGCAAGCACGCGTGTGCCACTGTCCATGTCCATGGAAGGGGTCAGAGGTTTCTGAGGCATGGGTGCAGGTGTAAAGTGGGTGGGTTGCATGGCAGGAAAAGTGAACATGCCCTTGTTGCCTGGTGTGGGGGGCTGCTTAACAGGAGCTGAGAGAAGAGGTGTGGAGAGGGAAGAAGGCATGGGTCTCGGTGAAGGGGCTGTGGTCTGAGGTGAGGAAGGTGCTGTGCCAATCTTGTTGAGTCCTTGTTGGTGTTGAGCTACATTGCCTATACAAGAGTAAGTCTTCCTTTCTTTCCTTCCTTCTTTCTATTTGATAAGAGTCGTCTTACGAAGCTGTGGATTCACATAGACAGGTTGGTGTTGCTGTTGGTGTTGCTGTTGTTGTACTTGCTGTTGTTGTTGTTGTTGTTGTTGTTGGTTGTTGTTGTTGTTGTTGTTGTTGTTGTTGTTGTTGTTGTTGTTGTTGTTGTTGTTGTTGTTGTTGTTGCTGTTGCTGTTGTACTTGTTGCTGTTGTTGGTGTTGGTGTTGTTGGTGCTGCTGTTGCTGTTGCTGTTGCTGTTGTTGTTGTTGTTGTTGTACTTGTTGCTGTTGGTGGTGTTGTTGCTGTTGCTGGTGTTGATAAGCAGGTGATCCTGGTGTAGAAGACATACTCATAGCATCCACCATGGACAACGTCGAAGGGGAAGCTGCATTGGCAGGAGACTGGATATGTTGGGCTATTACGCGTTGTTGTAGGTTTTGTCCTGCTATTTGAGGTGTAATGTTGCTGAGCACTGCTTGGTAGACAGTGAGGCGGGCTTGTAGGGTTTGTTCTTGGACTCTAAAACGCTCTCTGTCCTCATTACTAATATCATTGCGTTCTATTTGTTGACGAAGATTGGCAATATTGCTAATGTACATCTCAACCGCCCTGTGGTATTCTTGAATAACCTGTGGTGTTTGCTGCATCTGTTGCATGAGGTTAGCGGGTAGATTAGCCATAAGAACAACAAGGCAAGAAACAATGCGCCACCATACACCTAATGTAGTGTGACTGCTGAGTTAGCATTGGTAGGAGATATCGGGGTTTGTCCGGACCGCACTTTATAAAGAGAGAAACATGGGGAAAAGGCAGTAGTATATTGATGGGTAGTAGACAGTGAGATGGCAATGAGATGATTGTTCCCTTGCCTATGAGAGTGAATGATCAGTGAATGATTATTCTGTTTATTTTTATTGAATAAATTCAATAGTAATAAAGAAGATATAATATATAATATATAATATATAGTATATGCCTATAACTAAGTAATATTTCATCTACCTCTGTCTTTTTATTTTTATTTTTATCAGTATGCAGTAGTCAATGGTGAATATGCATTCAATGGATACATATTAATCAATAGTTCATAATTTACAGTGTATAGCTTTGTATATGCTCACACGTGCTTATTAATGTGTGTCAGTTGCCATGTGTCTGCCATTATATATTTGTCAGTATAGATAAATTGCCATGCATCTCCTACTATGGATCTGTTAGTATCTGTAGTCTTTTATATTGATACCATTGTTCTCTCTCTAAAAAAGAGCTCTCTCTCTAAAAAAGCTCTTCTTGGTGTCGGAATCTTGAGCACTCATCCTTGTATGTAGAATAGAGTGACTTGATCTATTAATGATAGGATAGACACATGTCCTTTGTGCCAGGAAAGAGAAGAGCTAAGCTATATTAAAATAAAGTCATTCAACATAAAATGTGGAGTAATGCGTTGGAAGACAAAATGAAATGAAATAAACTGTTAAAATGGCCAGATAGCTTCCATGGGGTAGGAAATGGAAATACACCAAGTGGGTGGGGACATTTTAGTGAGTGCTTACATTATTGGATCTAATAAGATTCTCAAGCTGTATACTTTATTGCTGGCTCTTTTGGTGGTTAAACAGAGTAAAATTAAGTTTGAATGATATTTTGGGCATTCATTGTGTTATTTCCGGATGGCACTCCTATTGACCATTTCTGTAAGGGCCCATGGGGAATTACAGGTATATCAATCTTGTAGTACATCTTGAGGTCTCAGGTCATTTTTTCCCTTTATGAGACTGTGTATCCAATATGTCAATGGATTACTACTCATGAGAAAAACAGAGTCAACTCTTCACTATGGCTCAGCATAAGAGAGTGCAGCATTCAACTTTCTTTGTGCTGATGTTTGATGTTTTTTAGCTATTTGTAAAAGCGAGAGATGAAAGAAGGGTCCGCTTATCCATTTCTACTATGAAATGTCTCATCTTCTTCAGGGTTGCACTCTCCAACATCCAATTATAGCCACAGGCTTTATTCAAGTGAGTGGATGGGTGGGTTCTGTCTGGACTAGGCATATGATCACAAGCACCGTTTATATTATTTTCTCTTTGTTCTGGGGTGTCTTCTTGCCAATAGTATTAGTCACTGTTATATATGGTGATCAGCAAGAGAAAAAAACACAGGCTATTGGATATATTAACTCTTTATAGCTCTGTTCACTTCATGCAGGTAGTTATTCATTTAGACACTTCCGGGTGTAAATATACTGCATATTCGTGCTTCAGAATTTTATTTCCTTTTTTTGTACTATTCTTTCGATGAAAATTGTAGATTTACAGTAAAAGTGTATACTCAGATCATTACTATCCTGTTGCAATGAGTGTACACAAACTGGGATTTATGTCCATACAAAAGAAAGCGTTTTTGAACGTAAGCAATATTACCTAACAAATAATACTTTTATTGGATGGCAAAAATAGTTAGAAATAAGAAATAGAAGACAAGAAATAAAAAAATAAAAAGATAAACTTAGACATCGAGTCTGCCACCTACTATGGCAACATTGAAATGATATACAAACGTATCACTATAAGTTACACATTAAATATCTCTCAGTCAAATGTTGAGAAGTAAAAAAAAATCGGTTCACAAACATCGCACACATATCCACACATTTCTAGAACTAAAGAAATGGAAAATCTTTTTCTTTCTTTCTTTAGCTTTGAAGCAGCGAAATAAAGACAAGTGAGTACATTCTGACAAGAGCTTATAGTATACACATCCATACATATTCTATTTGACAAGACCAAGAGCAAGTTTAATCTAACCAATAAATTGTTAAGTCATGGAAACATTTTTATAGGGTGAAAGAGAAGCATAAGAAAAAGTATACACTTTAATTGGGAATGTACAGTGGCTTTTAATTATAATTTTACTAAGTCAATTTTTAGTTTTTTTTTCTTTCGAGTGCTGAAATTACATCAAACTCTGAATTCATCAAATTAAGATTTTATAACCACTATAAATCCTACTTGAACTTAAAATAATAAAGTAGAGCAATGACCAAAAGATGACTGACAGAATAAGTAGTCAAGAAAAACAAAATCTCATTCCCTTTTTTATTGGTCTATCTATTATCAGGACTAAATCACCCAATAGAAGAAGAAAAAAAGAAGAGACTGGTGTGGGAATTGACTAAGTGTTACATTAGACTATCCCAGCACAAGTGTCTTTTTCCCGTAGGTTGGTTAAAGAATCTGGAGAAATAAACTATAAATGAATGGGGAAGCTAACCAATATTGCAACACATGTGTGAACACAATTGATTATAAGAGATAGCAAATAACGTTTAACTTTTAGATAAAAAAAAATAGAATGGTTTATTATCATTATTATTATTTTTAAAAAAAAAACAAAAAAAAGAGAAAACAGACGCCGTGGACCTGTGAATGACCGAATACCCCACTTATTCGGAGAAAAATGAAGTACTGTTTATCATTAAAGATGTGGGGTACTGATCATAGACTCAGTAAGCAGACTCGTTGTATGGAAGAATGAATAAAAAGGAATGGCTTACATAGTATAGACTATATTTTCTCTTTTTTTCTTCTCCCTCTTCTCCCAAACAAGAAAAATAAAAATAAAAATAAAAATAAAAATTGGAAGAGACGGGACAATTGAGAAACACATGGCAATACACTAATATTAATTTTCTAAAAGAGTAAAGATGAAGAAAGAGAAAGGAATAGTTAGAGCGATAGAGCTTGGCTTAAACATCTATAGAAGTGCCAAGACATAGGCAAGTAAGATCAAGAACGGTTAGCTGTCCTAAAGGATGGCCAAGTCGTAGGTGTGTTTTTGTTATTATTGGTTAAAGTAGATAGAGTAACATGGAAAGAAAAAGATACTTTTACCTGTATCTTTTTCTAGCATGTAAATATTACAAGTGTGAATACTATGTCTATTCTACTATACTTTCTAGAGGGAGGGTCTACAATCATGAAATAAAGAGAAAAAGGAATAGTGACATGGTTTTCATTAGCCTCTTTGCATTATCTTTAGCGCATCATTAGTGTTCTGGTCTGTTTCTTGAAAGAACGAATCAGAAAACTTGATAATAAATAATAATAAAATAACCGCCTAATATAATTGGATTCTTCTCATTTCATTGAATTTAGATTCAGAAATCTACTTGGTTCACTATTGTAAGTGGTTCTTGTAGACCCTCCTGCTACCTATGGGTTCATCCCTCTTCTCTCTACCCATCATACACTAACTATACGGTATTTTTGTTCAAGGGATATAAATCAACTCATTGGCTCTTCACAAGACACTGAGTACTTATTCAATCAAGAATAGGTATAGACAAATAAATATAGAGGAAACAATACAACATTCCTTCTGACACTATTAGCTATAATGTTTTCAAGCAAGGAGCCACACACTAAAAAAAACATCGTACCATTAGCAGTATTATTATTATCAGTATAATTAATATTCTTATGACGTTGGGTGTGTAGAAACAATACCTCATACTATAAAATTAGTCTCTAAATGTCCTTAAAACCATGAAGGATTAGTGTCGGACTAAAAAAAAGAAAGACAGAAATAACTAATTTCAGATAGTCAGAAACTGTACTTAATTTTCTTTCTACACACCAGGAGATTTTTCTGGCCTTTAAGCGGTGATATCTCCTTCCTTTCTGGATGAGCTAAATTTTGCCCTTTTATGGAACTGTATTTAAAATCAAAAGATCCGCGGATATCCAAAAAAAAAAATCTTTTGTGGAATATCTCAATATTAAATTGTATTATCAATAGAATATATTGTTTATGAATAAAATTATTGATGGATAATATTGTTTATTGTAATAATATAGCTAATAATATACTATTACTATAGCTACTGCTGTTCTAGGTATATTCCTTCATAGCAATAGAGTCTATACCCTAAAGGCCTTGTGCTTTATCCTTGGAAGATAGATAATTATGCTCAGGAGTATACCCTAGACATCCTAGACAGTATAGAAGGAAGAAGACCACCTGAGACTGACTTGAGAAGAGACTTAGCTTATCTAATAACAGAAGGGTTTATTAGTAATAATTCAATAAGAGAGATAGTAAACTTACCTTGTAATTAATGTTTGTCTTGAGAATAATAAGCCATATGTTATCTATTAGAAGAGTCAGTACTATGTCTTATGGATTACAATGAGCTCAAGCCCAGATAAAGACACTGCTTACCTTTTTATCACTAGAATAGCCTTTGGTAGTGTCTATCACCTCCTTCTATTGTTTCTCTTTGTTAATAATAGCACATTACCTTGCTCAGTTATGCTCATCTTGACAAGTACTTGGGTGTTAAGTTGTATGTACAGTGTGGGAAATAACAAAAGGAGGGAAATATAGTAACAAATAATAACCTTTCTCTCTCTATTCTAGTGAGGCATTTATCTTAGCCTCAACTCATAAAATTCAGGTCAAACAATTCACACTCTATTTGCCTTAGGCATAAAAGACAGTATTAGAAACAATATCTTGTTCTCACTAAGTACTATTGTTAAGAACAGCTACAATGAGTTAGTTGAGGTGATTATGAATATTGAGTCAATGAATGGCTATACTGTTCTTAACACAAGTAGGTTTTCATCTATTTTCTGAACAATGATCACTAGAGTTAATTCCGTGTGAGTCCTACAATAAATCTTTCTTAAGCAGTGTCATACTGCAAAAAGTATGGGCTTAAGGATAGTACATGTTAAACAATAAATACAGTGATTGAGTTGCAATGTCAGGTTTGCTTCTTCCTTTTATCCAACTTTTAGTGTTTAATTGGACAGTCCATAGTCAATGCTAAAACAGACAGACAGTGAAAAGGTTCTTTTCAAACACATTAGCCAACAAAACAAATAACATAATTTCATTGTTCATGTATTTCCTTTTATATCCCAAAAATATTCTGTTGCTATGAGACAAGAGATACACAGGACCTCTTAAGGCTGGTTACTCATACGGAGATTGACAGAAAAGAGAAGGGTGTGAGCTGACAGAAGGCAAACTGGTAGTTGTAATAATAATGGCACCCTGTGGGAATACAGACAGAAAACAAGTCGAGAATAAGAAACAGTCAGTTACTCAAGTCCTTAAAGCCTATCTTGTTTATACTCTAGGAAGCTGTTTGGATCAAAGTTTATTTTATTAAAGATGTAGACAATTACACTTTTTATATTAGTTTGGGATTTCTTCTTTGACTATGAATTTGTCTAATTTGCTATTCTCAAGTAATAGCTATGGTTTTCATAGAACATTCAAGAAGACTGGGAAGGGTAACTGTCTTGTCCTATAATGTGTATAATCTTGGTCCTGTATTTCAAGGCCATAGAATTCAATAAAGTGATTTTATTGTAAATAAAGTTTATCTCTTCCCTGAAACATACATAAGACAAGAGGAGGGAGTCCATCTCTGAATTTACTGAGATGTTATTATCATATAACTTTGATCCTTATAGCTTGATGAGATATATATGAAAGTAGCCTCAAGATATATACTATGTAACTTTGTAAAATATATCTTTTATTCTGCAATAAAGGTGCACTGTGGTTATCAACAAGACCACTAGAGAGAGATGAATCTGTAGTTGTTTGGTCTCTAGCAGGGACAACGAAATAGAGTATTAGTACAAAGGCTGGTCTAGGGAAATCAAAGAGGGTACATGCAGGAACACAACACACGACTTGATCACAACTGGTAACTAGGCAACTGTTCTTTAAGCACTTCTTTTCTTTCTAGAATGTTGTTGTAGTCTGCATTACTTTGGTGATTCTGATTAAGCAAATGACTTGTGAAATTTAGTTTTGTTCTCTTCTGTTCGGATATAAATACCTGCTAATTACACTGTCTGTTGTTCTTCATAACTTCTACCCTCTTTAACTTGTTTGCCTTTGTCTGGCATATAAACCAACAGTTGTAATCTGGTAAGTGTTTGTGTATGTTTATTATGTCTGACATGTTAGTCAGTTTCTATTGTATATTCTTTTACTATAATAAGCCCAGTGAATCCGTTACAAAGGCAAAGGCAAAAAGAAGGTGCCAGTGCAAGGGTAATACGACATCCACATAGAGAGTACATTAATACATGTCGAACTAATTGTTTTTACTATTATTTTATTATTAAAAAGGTGTATTGGCACCTAAGAATATTGGAGTATAATCCTACCAGGCTGCCAGTCATTGCCTATGGCACAGGAATGAAAGGAAAGGATGCTACCAAGTTCAAAGGCCATCGTGTTGGTTTGACGAGAGTTTTATATCAATCATTGAAAAAAAGAGACAAAAAGATGGAGATCTTCTTGTAGTTGATGTTGATGAGTTTCGAACATCAAGGGTAAGCATGATTGACCTCTCACTCAATATAAAATGCTCTTTTAACAGTTACTCTGTTTTGTTTTCTTTTTTTGTTCTCAAGATCTGCCATACTTGCAACACAAATATCCTCACTGAGGTATTAGTGAATTTCAACAATATCCGCGCTTGACAAAGTTGCGGAATTGTTTAGAACAGAGATGTGAATGCATCAAAGGGTATCTATACAGTCACATAAGAATAGATATTCTTTGATGCATTCATATTATATATCGCCACATCGAAAGTGGTTTCCTTCGGGATTCAGATATTTACAGGTAAATTATAATAATAATCTTTATTTAAAAACTAACATGAATACATAATTTATTTTTGCTCCTTTTCAAATCGATGTCATTTCTTAAACAATTGTATTTCGACTATTTCCTTTTATATCCTAAAGACCTCCTGGTGTGTAGAATAGATACTTTCCTCCATGGAGTTAATAAATAAATAAATAATAATAATAATAATAATAATAATAATAATAAAAATAAAAATCTCAAGCTATAGAGAGATCCAAAGAGAAAGTGTCACCTATTTCTTTCTTTCTTTTTTGAATAGGTAACACATAAATAACCTACTTGTCTTTTATAGACTCTATAGACTCTATATTTAAATATATTTACTGGTTATACTAACATGTCATAATGTGTGGCATCAACAGATAGAATCCCAAGAAGAATCGACATGGGTTGATGAAGTCAATCATCCTTTATTATTATTACTATTTTTGGTGATCATTATGAGTTTTAATCTCATACAAAGGCAGTCCATAAGAGTGTGAGTAAGAGTCTCTTGAGATTGCCTATCCAACAATAGAATATTCTCTTGTTCTTTGTCCTAATATTGTTATTAGTATTGTTAATAATAGCAATAGTAGTGGTGGTAATAATAACAACAACAAAAAGAAGGAAGAATAGACTGTCTGAATTGAATATGTAACTAAGTCATTTAATGAGGGGATACAGTCACACAAAATTAGAAAGTATACGATTTTCATTTTTTGAAATCCTGAAAAAAAAAACATGCTTTACGAATATAAATGTTACGACCTCAAAACACATACTAATGACTTCAAATTCAATACAAAGTTAGTTTAACCTATTTTCTATAGTAATATATATAAAAAAAATTTTATTTAATATTTTTTTGGGCCACCTTTGGCATCAATAACTGCCTAGCAGCGATCCTTCATTGAGCCAACTAAACGTTCGGCAAGATCGACGTGGATATTTCTCCAAGCTTCTTCTAAAACTGTCTTGAGCTCATCGATATTCTTTATATCGACTCTCTTGTTATCTATAAGCTTTTCAAGACAGCTCCAGAGATGTTCAATGGGGTTGAGATCAGGACATTGTGTGGGCCAGTAATCAAAGCTCTAAATTTGATGTGTCTCTTTTCCACCATGTTGTATAGCCACCTGTATGGCAGCTAGCCCCATCTTCTTGGAATATGAAGTCTCTGTCCTCCTTCTCATTCAATTTAATGAACCATGACAGAGATTTTCCTGCCAATATTTTGATATATTCGTCTTGATTTACAGTGCCATCAATAAAGACCAAAGGCCCAAATCCACCAGCCCAGAAACAGCTCCAGATCATTATGCTGCCTTTCCCCCATTTGGTTGTAGGTATGATATGAGCAGCCTTGCATCTTTCTCTAATATCCAGAATCACTCTGGCTCCTCCCTGGTAACCCTCTACTTTAAACTGTGACTCATCAGACCATACAACACGTCTCAAGTCTTAAGGGGTACATATGTACCAGCAGTCTTGATTCTACTAATGCTATTCTGGACAGTTGTCTTGCTAATGTCAATGACCTTTGAAATGCTACCCATCGAGTAATTTTCTTTTTTCAAGTCAATAATCACACTAGTACTCTCTTTCTTTAATCTTATTACAAACTCTTGAGTTTCTAGTTGAGGATTATGACTTTAGCATCTGTGATTGCTTAATAGAATGTGATTCTGTGGTAAAAAGAAGAAGAATCATGTTTAAAAATGTATAAATTATGGGGTCGTATACTTTCTAATGTTGTGTGACTGTATAAGAGTCAGTTCTTTATTGCAAATACACTCTTATTATTATTAATTGTTTATGCTGTACACACCTAAAGATATTTGGGATATAAAAGTAAATACATGGACAATAAAATAACACTATTTTTATAATTGGCTGATATATTTAAAAGGGGGTATTCTCATAAAGTATAGATGTATCTTTGAGGAAATAAAATAGAGTGTAGAAATGTAGTATGGTTCCAAAAAAAAAAAAAGACTTACGTGTATCTGGATGTAGTGTAGCAATAATTACACTGGATTCTTTTTTGATGTTTTGGTGGGTTGGTTACTACTAGCTAGATGTTTGTCCAATTGTTGTTGATTAACAAAGATCAAAAGCTTCATTCTAAGAAATAGGATTAGGCTATTGACCTTCTGGTTTTCCACAGCAGCAGTATCTTCATTTGAATAATTAGTTATGCAACACTGTGGTGATTCTGTCTCTCTTCTCGAGGTGTCTTGCAAACCTTTTATAATTGACTGTTGAAGATGTATGTCCTGATAGATACATCGGCTTCTATTCAATACCAGTGATTGAGTTCTTCACTGCCATAATCCTCAGAGCACGTTCCATGAAGAAAAGAAGAAAGATGAGTTGACCTTTCTCTTATACTCTGTCTGTTTTATAATTGGTTTTCATAGGCATTGATTCAATCCGTGATTTGAAAACCAAGAAGTTGTGCTAAAGCATAATGTTTGTATTTTTATCAATGGAAACTGTGAATCCCATGGGTTTTCTATGCATAAATACAGTCCCATACAATAAATGAGTGAACAGCAATTTTATTTTCTTATTTTCTTATTTTGAAAAATAAAGGCATATCTATCAGTACAAGATGTTCATAATAAAAGGTTCATAGAATAACACAAGATTTGGAACAGTTGTTCTTTAGATGATTGTCTAAATTCTTATTATAAAGATATTGCTTAGTGCCCTGTAACAGAGTCTTCATCTGGGCTTAAGCTTGTTGTATTCCACAAGACACTCATAGTATTGTTAATAAATAAAGACTCTTCTCAAGTCAGTCCCAAGTAGTCTTCTACAAGGTCAATAGTGTCTAGGGTATACTACTGAGCATAGTTATCTATCTTCCAAGAACAAAGAATTGGGTTTTTAGGGTGTGGATTCTATTTCTATGAGGGAATGCACTTGGGCAGTAGCTATAGTCATAATAGAGTATTATCTATACTATTACAATAAACAATTTTATTCATCAACACTATATTCTATTGATAATACAATTTGATAGTGAAGTATTCCACAAAAAGAAATAATAAATTGGATATTCACAAATCTCTTTATTTTAAATACAGTTCCATAAAAGGCAAGATATTTTTAGACGTAAAAGGAAGGAGATATCCCTGCCTAAAAGCCAGAAAAATCTCCTGGTGTGTAGTGACTACATGGAAAGAAGGGTATTATTACTATGACTACTATGACTATGACTATGACTATGACTATAATAAAAGATCATTATCTACAGATCAATAGATATTTGTTTATTCTATTCATGGGACAATAGAAAAATCTTTCCAAGATCTCTCTCTCTCTCTCTATGATTTTTCTTTCTCTCTGAATCCCCCTCTAAGCACCAAGAGGAGTTGCCTTTCCATCTCTTGAGTGGAGTGATCGAGTAACACTAGCCACAGCCAATGGACAGATCAGAAGCTCCTCCAATGCAAGTCACACCTAAAGTAACTGTCTCCGCTTCTCAGGTAACAAAAAAAGAAAAGAAAAGACACTCTCCACTATGGCAGACCACTTTGAAGGCAAAGAGAGAAAAGAGAGAAATGACCACGGAGGCAGACAGAAGAGATACAACTTGTCACCTGCTGAACTACAACAACAGCACCTTGAAAGACTGTTTAAGAAGATTGACAAACCTGTGCACATTCCAGAGCCACTAAGAGAAAAGTCATCCAAAGCACCCAAGGAGTTTGTCCGCAATGTACCGGGTAAAGTAGACTCTACCTGCTGAACTCCCTTGTTCTATCTACCCACCTACACACATTGGGGTCTATTCTATAAATATATCTTATTTATCTGTACAGAGGACACATGCTGACCTACACACTTCTCTCAGGTTCAAGTGCTGGTGCTGGCAGTGGTGATTTCCATGTGTACAGAGCCCACCGTCGACGTGAATATGCTCGTCTGAAGGACATGGACGAGAGAGAAGAAAAGGTACACACTCGCTTGCACCGATTCAATCAATAATAAAAGAGGGGGGGCACAACTGAATCAACTCTAAACCCCAAACATAGGATAAAGATGTGCTTGAATATGAACACAGAATTGCTATGCTCAAAGAAAGGGATGAAGAACGAACAGCCAAGCGACGTGCCAAACGCCAAAAGAGAAAACAAATCCAAAAGACAACAGAGACTAAAAAGGCCAAGGTGAAAGAAGAGGAAGAGGAGGAAGAGGAGGAAGAGGAGGAAGAAGAAGAAGAAAAGGACTCTTTGAAAGACATCTACAGCACTCAAACACAACAAGAGGTAGTTTGAATTATCAACAAGAAAGAAGCAATTTTCATATAAGACAGAGGGCTATAACTCCAACAATCGAGTGATATATATATATATAAGAGAGAGAGAGAGCGAGAAAATGTGATAGTGATAGTGAGAGAGAAAGAAAGAAGAAAAAGGCATACAATAGAATGAAATGTACATAGAAAAGAATGCTGCGTTAAAGAAGAGCAAAAACAAGAACAACAAGAGCAAAGATATAAAACAAAAAAACAAAACAAAAAAGAACATCCCACTAGCTATTGTTTTTGCTTTTGTTTTTGCTTTTGTTTTTGCTTTTGTTTTGTTTTTGTTTTTTGTTTTTTGTTTTTTGTTTTGCTTTTATGTGTGTATGTGGGTGCGTTGGTTAGTCCTGGGGCTGATTTCCTTTGTCCAGTGTCTCCATCCATTCTTCTGGGATGACAGGAACAACACTCTTTTCACGCTTTACATCTTCTGGTGCCCACCCACTGATATGGACCATATGGGCTGTTGTGGGCACAGAGAAGGGAAGCATGAATCTAGAATCTTTTGTCTCATTGATTTGTCGATCTTCATCATCACTGTTCTCTTCACCCACCAACTGTGCTGTTGTATTTGGTGCATCCACCGCAACAGGAGCAGATGGAAGAGCAGAAGGAGGAAGAGCAGAAGGAAGAGAAGCAGAGGCCGTCATGCCCACACCCGAAATAAGAGATCCCATAAACTGAGAGACACTCTCGCGCCTTGAACGTGTTCTTTGTAGACTCACACTCTGTGCACGTCCCATCCTCACTCCCTTCTCAAAGGAGCGTGTTTGGCGTGCCTGTCGGAAACGAACAGAATCCTGTGCCAACTGGGCTACATAGCGCTCTATCTCTTCTGGGAGATGGGGCTCATTGACTTCATAGCGGTAGTTGAGAACACACCGCTTGATCTGTAATGCATTCAGACTATCAAACTTCTTCACCGTGTTAATGAAGCTCGTGGAGTCATTGAGCTGTGATAGACATTGGAGGAGCTGGAGGAGTTGTATGATGGGGTTGATATAGGTCACTAGACTGGAGGGAAGGTGGTGGATCCGAATCCAGTCCTCCACCTGCGACAGATTCATGCGCACTTGCAGGGCCTTGGAGCGACTGAGACGCTTCTTGGTCGTGAGAATGCGGTTGAACAGTTCACAGGACATGGTATGGAGGAACTGAGCCAGCCCCTGGATAATAATGGCAGGATGGACCTCATAGAACTGCAGGACACTCAGTGTTGAAGAGAGAAGACTCGTGACTGACTGAGGGGTGGGTGGATGGGCATCTGTAGGAAGATGGGAGGGAAGACGCTTCAACTCCAGAGGGGTGTCTGTGGGTCGGCGTGTGGTGCGTCTGAAGAAGCGCTGCCAGTCGTCTGTGAAGGAGATGTCTTCCATACCAGGGATCTCCTCATAGTCTAACATGGCAGGCTCAAGGACCATGACCAACCGACGTCCAGCGTCATTTACAATCATTGTGTAGCTCTCTGATATGAGTTCAGACAGACGCAGCTGGTATTCTGCTGTGGTGACGACAAGCCCAGCATCCTTCTTGAGATAGTACAGCAGCTGGGAGAAGTTGGTCATCCAGAAGGCAAGCACAGGAATGTCACTTGCATGGGCCTAATGACGATAAGACTCAATGCCATGTGCTGGGAGAGTAAGTAGTTGGAGGCTTACCTTGGCCGTATGACTCATGCGTTCAAGAGCCCCTCCAAGCACACTGTGTACGAGGTCTGGACTTGAATAGTAGTGGGCGAATCGTGCACTCAGAAATACAACATTGGCAGGAACACAGATCTCCTGTCGCTTGTTCTTTTCGGATGCCTCGCTCTGGACAGGCAGAGGCAGGTGGGTGATGACAGTATCAAGAATATAGTCAAGATCATCACTGTTGAACACAAACATCTGGTGGGGCATGCACTTGTCCCAGTCAAACGCACTGTCCTCTCTGTCCTCGTCCTCGTCCTCGTCCTCTTCCTCCTGCAGTCCTGCCAGGGCCATGGCTGTTTCGAGAAGATGTTGGCGTCTGTCAGATTCCTCAGCCATAAAGCTATCAAAGCCTTCAATAGTGGAGTGATAATAAAAATCATTGTCACCAGCGTTAGAAGAAGCTGATGACATACTGCACACGGTACGCCCCATCGTGCTTGATGTAGAAGACATACTATCTCTTGGATTTGTATTGAGAATATCGGCAATCTTGTGGTTCTCTGTGCTTACAAAGTCAAATACAGTTCTTCCTTTGGCGGATTTCTGTTGGGAAGAGGCACCATTGGCAAGCAGAATTTTGACAAGGCCTTCATGGTTATTGTTGGTGGCCCACATAAGAGCAGACCAGCCAACTGATAAAGAAAGAGTGTTAGAGAATAGATTCCAGTCATTGCGGTGTTTCTACATTAGAAGAAAAAGGAAGAAGAAGGGCTATGTAGGCAACGCATCTTTCCTACGCATCTTTCCTACACATCTTTCCTACACATCTTTCCTACACATCTTTCCTACACATCTTTCCTACACATCTTTCCTACACATAAAACAGACTCTATGCTTACACGAGTCTTGGATATCTATCTTGGCTCCAGCATCCAATAACACCTGCGCAATGTCTGCCTTTCCAAAGCACGCTGCATAGATAAGTGGAGTGGTTCCATCCTCGTCTCTGGCGTCTACATCAATGGCGTCTCTGTTTTCTTCCAACAGAGAGATGACCTTGGAGAGGTCTCCACTCGATACAGTGCGGGAGAATAGTCTGGTCATTTTGGCTTTCTTCTCGCTGTCAGTGAGCTCCTGTTTGCTGTCGTCGTCGTCATGAGTGTCTTCTGGTATACTTGGTATATCTGTCTGCTCAGAGGAAGGCGTGGACCATCGATGGCCGAGCATCTCTGTCAGTTCTTTATAGCTCTCTGCCATACGCTGGGACATTTCATCGTAGGACATATTCTCATAGTTGGTTTTCACAGATGCGTTGTCTGGTATAAGCACTTGTTCTTTCATAAAGGTATGTGTCTCTTGGTGTGTTATCAAAGGCTCTTTTGCCATGGTGTCTATGGGTGTGACTGTGTGTGTGTCTATAGGAAGAAAGAACAGAGGAAGATAGGGAAGAAGTAGAAATAAGGCAGAAATGAAGAAATAAGGCAGAAATATTAAGGCAAGAAATAATAAAGGGGAAAAGAGAAAAAAGGGAATTTAGTCAAGACACCAAAAGCGCTTGTTGGTGGTTCAATCCCCGCCCTCAACTCAAAGTAAGAGGACTACTAAATACTGTAGATTGGCAGTGGAGTATCCCCATCTGGCATCGGACTCTGAATACGATGGTGATGGCTAGGGATGCCATTGAAAAGAAGGAAAGAAGGAAAGAAAGAAAGAAAGAGAAAGAGAGGGTTTCTTTATGATAGACTATAGAACCAAGGCTATTACCAGAGGCAGCAAAAGAAAGAAGGAAAAAAGACATTTCTGCTGCCATTGTACTTTCCTCTTATCTTTTGCTGTCTTGTTCTCTTTTGCTGTCGGCTTATTTGTTAAGTAGTACAGTGGGTGTGTACATTAAGCATGATTTGCACACTAAGCATGATGAAGATGATGACACTCATTGTTTTGATTTGTGCTTGTCTATAGAGACATGGTACTTATAAGGAAAGTGGTTAGATCTTAACAGAGTGACGAGTAAACAAGAGATCAAGACCAGTAGGGAAGTTGGCTGTCCATTTCTCTGCTGTGGTGGGCTATCCTCTGATAAGCTATCCACAGTGGATGCCCATAAGTAGGCTTCTTTGTTGGAGTAGAAAGAAAAAGAAAAAAGACACTCTGTTGTGTATACCAAAGAAATAAAGAAGAAATAAAGAAATAGAGTATTTTATATATTTATATATTTATATGTATATACCAACCCCCTCCTCTTCTTCTTTGGACTTCTTCAGCTCGGATGAGGTGAGATGGAGTGTGTTGTCATCCATAGAGTGCACGGACACATTCCATCCACAGCCACCCACCACCCCCTGTAGGGTCTCAAGCAGTAGGAAGCAGAAGGGCGGGAACAAGGAGCACGTATTGATGAGTGTCAAAATAGAAGAGAGAAAAGGATACCTTGGTGTGTGTAGAGTGTGTGTAGAGTGTGTGTAGTGTGTGTTTTGATAGGAGGGAGATTAGCCTTTCTCCCCCTTTTCTCCCTTGTCATTCTAGGTCAGCCCATGTCTGCCTGCCTGCCCTTCTCTACCTGGCCTTGTAGTGACTGTAGCTTTCTCATGGCTGAGTTGAATTGTGTCATTGTCTCTTCCGATGAAAGCGGTGCAAAGCATCTACTTAATATTTTTCAACACAGCTGCACAAGTCAACCTGCTCGGCAAGCATAAGACCATGTATTACACGGAGGAAACTTTCCGATGTGTCAAATCTGCCTTTCCGAGACACACAACAAGGATAGAATAAGAATAAAGGGGGAGCTCAGAAAGAGAGTCACCAGATGTTGAGTCCTTTGAGGAGAGTGTTCATAATGATGCTGTTCTAAATGGTATGGGTGATGTGATGATGTGATGTGATGTGATGTGATGTGATGTGATGTGATGTGATGTGATGTGATGTGATGTGATGTGATGTGATGTGATGTGATGTGTAGGTGTGTATAGAAGAGGTGTGTATAAAAAAGACCATCTCACCTATAGCATCATCACACATCACCATCTACACGTACAAACACTAGGCTTTGTTACTATCCAATCTCTGTCCAATCATTCTCTCTCTCTATCCATTCTACAATACATCCTACTGCGTCCATTGAGTTGGCAAAAGGCACGTACATTATGCTATAGACTGTGACTGCAGGACCCCATTGGACAATTCGCTGGCTATGCATTTGGCATAACTCAGAGCAGAATCCACACTGATGATTGGACACACTTCTCTCTGTCTCTTTCTTGTGTCTCATCCCATGCACTCAGGGACAAAAAGATAGAGGAACAGCTACAATGACCATATATGGAAATTGTTTAGCCTTTTTTCCTTACAACACTGTGAGCATAACAACGATCTGTGAAGCTGTGAATAGGTGGATTTAGACAGACGCTTTTGGTAGCTCATTGTTTTCTTTTTGTTTTATAATAGAAATAGGTAAAATAGACAAGCAACCAAAAAAACACAGTATGGCAGCGGATCCTCTTTTGATTTAACCCTTTTCCATGTCCCAGCCTTTTGTTTATAGTGACCAGCGACCTGCTTCTGACACTTCCTCCCATCCTCCTTATGAAAACACGCTCTACAGAAGAGACAGCAGACAAGAACAAGTCTTCCAGATACCGTATTCTGCCCTCATAGAACAACTCGAGAAATCAGGGCAGTTGGGAGAATTGGGACAGTTGGGCCTAGTGGACGAGTCAGAGGAGTGGGGAGAAAAGCCACTGGAGCAGTCGAGAAGACCACTTCCTCTGCTTCCTCCCCTGTCTCCTCTGTCTCCTCTGTCTTCCCAGGGTGCCCGTAAAGAAGACAGTGGACAGGAAGGGGAAGTATCCTACAAGGGACAGCCGCTTTACCAGCCGCATCAGCCTTATCATCCTCAGTCCCAGCATCAGTCCCAGCAGCCTTATAATGCCTTCATCCTACAAGGAGAGGAGCATCAACCAAGAAGATCAGCGAGTCGCTATAGCACCACACAACCATGGAGTCCAAATCCAAGCACTTCACCCACCCGGGTAGCAAGATACAGCACCATAGAAAGGCCTGGAAGAGTAGAGAGTATGAAGATAGAAGTTCCTCAACCACTGCCTACACATCCCCAGGACGCACCATTGAAGCTACAAAAGCCATTTGATCCATCCACATCTTCCTCTACACTTGATATTGATGCTCTTGCTCTGTCCTTGGGAGTGGACATGAGCAAGCCAAGGAACTCCATGGAATTCCTCCTCTCTCATCATAACAAACGACGTAAGTCTCTTTGCTTGATCCTACCCGTCATTGGACTGAGTGTAGTGTATGTATAGACTCCACTGGATCCTATTCTCTTCAAAGAACCAACACTGTCAGCACATTTCCACAGAGTGTTTCTGGTATAGGATCCCCTCTCTTACCCATAACACCCTCCACAAGCACTGGACGTGGGATGCCAGACCCACCCATGAAGAAGGATGCCTCACATCCATTCTCCAATTCAATACCCCCCACTTCTCCCATCCTCACTTCTCCTTCTACTGCCCTCGTCTCCAGTCACAGCACCAAAGTGGCTATGGATCTACCCACACAGGCAGACACACAGGCAGACAAGAAGAACCCCACAGACCTGGGTTCTATGCACATAGACATCCCATCTGCACCCGATCCTCAGAAATCACGTCTTAGCATTGCCTCCTTCAGTCTCACCCACCACCAGGATGCAATCAAAACCTACCGACGCATGGCAGCCAAAACACGCGATAAGAATGTCCAAATGACCTATTGTCATTATCTGTTTGAAATAGCCGCCCTCTATCCTGTCGACACAAGGACCAACACCACTCGCCACCGACTCTTGACAGAGGCAGGGTACTGGATTGAGACACTGGCAAAGGGCGGGCATCCAGAGGCCCTTTTGATCAAAGGACAGTGGTACCAGGAGGGACCTCAGGCACAACAATGTGTTGGGATGGGATACACCAAAGTACAGCCGCAAAAGGCCCTAAGATGCTATCAACAATCCGCCAAAGCAGGAAACATAGAGGCTTACTACAGGCTAGGGAAT
The DNA here is from genome assembly GCA_025094145.1 of Spinellus fusiger. Lineage (NCBI taxonomy): Eukaryota > Fungi > Mucoromycota > Mucoromycetes > Mucorales > Phycomycetaceae > Spinellus > Spinellus fusiger. The sequence continues at coordinate 213,268 of JALLLS010000032.1, read as the reverse complement.
CACTGGAAATCACAGAACATGAAAGAAAGAGCCTCTACTCACTATGCATGGGCAGCAGCAAGGGGCCATGTTCATGCTAATTATGTAAGTCTCATTATTGAGTTGAACAAGACCTCCCCTTGCATCTTCACTCCCAATAGCATGCAGTGGTGGTCCATTGACAAAGGGTATTGACACTTTATTCAATGGTCCTATTCATAGGAAATGGCAAGACTCTTATTAAGCAGTAAGATCAAGAAACCAAAGGATGTTGCGGCTGGGATGGAGTATCTTCAGAGTGCAGCAGATTCAGAACCACCCGCCAGTGCCCAGGCATGCTATGTGCTTAGTTGCATCTATGGCAAAGACTATGAGCGTGTGGATATCAACAGGTAAATTATAGATCAATGGAGATAGAGATCAATGGATCAATGGATCAATGGATCAATGGATCAATAGATATAAAGTCCTGCTACAGTATCACTCAGTTCAATGGATAAATTACATGGGTTCAACATAGCCATCTCTCTATAGATTACAATCCTACCTTGTCCTTGCTCTACTTGACAAAGGCAATTCAGTCAGGTCTTTCTGATGCCATCCACAAAATGGCCCTTGTCAAAGAACATGGACTCCTTGAACAAACAAAAGACATGCACCAGGCCCTTGTTTATTATACAAAGGCAGCTGAACAAGACCATACAGAGGCCATGCTGGATCTTATCAGGATCTATAGCAGTCCGCCCATCCAACCCGACATGGCCCTCAAGTGGTGTCATTGTGCTTCAGAAAAGGGGGTTGAAAAGGCAGACTACTTGTTAGGGTAATTTTTATTTATTTATTTATTTATTAGAAAAAGAGTAATAGACCTATGAAACCTATGAACTAAAATAGTGCAGTGTCTATTATGAAGAAGGATTTGATCAGATTACTCCTGACTATCCTCGTGCTCTTTCTTATTTTACAAAGGCAGCGTCCAAGGGGTACTTGCCAGCAGAAGAACGTCTCAACAGGCCCTTGGGTGAAGTAGAGAAGAGACCCCAACGGCACCAGTGCTTTGTTATGTAGTCTAGGCAGTGGTGGGTGGCACATCCTACAGTGTCTCTGGATGCCTTGTGGTTCCTTATTTGTGTATTCTTTTATTCTTTTTTCCTCCTCACCATTCCTTCATTCTATTCTATTCTATCTCATTCTATCTCATTCTATCTCATTCTACTGTGTATGTAGTATAGAGCATAGAGTCTGGAGTCTGGAGTCTGGCAGTGTATTTTAGTATTATGTATTTTAGTATTATGTATTTTAGTATAGGACGCTCATGTTCTTAGTGGTATGTCGTCTCTTTCCAAGTCACATGTAATGTGAAGGAGGATAGCCTTTTGTATTTAAACAATCTAGTAAAAACACAAATATATATTGATATATATTTATAACAACAACGACAAGAATAACAATAATACATTTGTATCACGAAAAGGACTATACAAAAAATGTGATGGAATTTATGTGGTTTGGAAATGATGGTCAGATCCTATTCAGTGGACACATTGTCATACAAGTCCTATAGCCTTCTTCTTCTAATGTATGTATTTTATGTCAGTATAGAATATATTCTAAGGAAATTTTTAGTTTATTCTTTTGTTATTTCTTATTCACTGCCAAAAGAGATGTCTTTTTATTTTTATTATTACTGTTCTTGATAGTTTAAAGAGAATATCTTGTAAGGTGAATTAATAGTGAGATTCAATGTCTTTTTCTTTTTAATTTCATAGACAGTAAGAAATTAAATAATAATAATAATAATAATAAAAAAAACAGGCATGTGTTCTTGATATAAAAAAAAGACTAAAAGACCTTTATACATAATTCTTGTCCCAATAGGAGTGGATGGTTGAATAGCTTACAAGATGATGAAGATTATTCTATTTTTTGGTTATTTGCAAATGACCATCCTCCTCTTGAAGGAATAACAGTTAATAAGCAGGATTTTTAAGCAGTTATCTTTCAATAGACCAGGCATCATAGCAACCATGGCCAATTGTTTCTTGTACAACTTAGCTCTCACTACCTTTCATCAATTCATGCAATGACTTGATAAAGATATTACATCAATGATACTGTAGTTTAGCTTAATCATTTGACTCTATAGGAGAATTCTTCTTAAACCTCCATAAGAAGAAAAAAGGTAGAGGAAGTAAGTTTAAAAAAGTAAATACTATTTCTTACTCTGTCCACTTCAATAAAGGGCAAGAGGAAAAGGGGGACAGGCTAGTAGTATAACGCAACATATTCCAAGCATATCTTTTCAACATTGAAGGAGTTCCTTGCATCTACTGCACACATCAAATAGATAGTTTTATATTCCTACAAAGTACCACTATCTTCATGGAAGAAACAAGTTTATTTATTTTTATTTTTTATTAAAAGAAAAGTCATGTTGTTAAGATAAGCAAGACTATTCTAAAACATACATATGAAATAGCCACTTATACAGAACAGCGTAATGTAGATACATCTTTCTGTTATTGTTGCTTAAATGGGACCGTTCTAAGAAGAGGTTCTATTCTGAATTGTATCGAATACATACAAAAAAGGGCATTGTATCTATTTCCTTGTTTGTATTCATGTGAGCCCAAATTATTATGCCCTGTCATTATGACACTATACACATAATGGATGCAAGGAAGTTTTTCTCAATCTAAAACAATAATCTATACAGCATTCATTGTCCTACACTTACCATGAAGGGAGCACACACAGAAGAAAAGATCCATTGTCATGAACCATACAATGTCTCAACAAACAATAAATAATAGATGATGTATAAATTGTTTATGCCATTGAAAATAAAGAATTGTATAATAACATGCATAGAATTGAATAAAATAGAAGAATCAAAAGGCATAAGTATGACTAATACGTTTGCCTATTCACTATACTGAAAGCACTAAAAGAGTAAAAAGAAGCTACAGACATGAGTCTACTGGATCCTCTGAGTAGAATGCATTGAGTTTTTAATTCAACAACAATGCTTAGTTACTAAATATTATTAGCATATTTAAACACTTAGTTCAAAACAATAATAAACCTTAGTATTAAATAAACATTTTTAGCAGGTGTAAATGCAAAAGTAAAGTAAAAATATGTTCAGACTAGTGAATAATGACCCATTGTCACATTCTAATTTGATAGAAAGGCGGTGATTGACACTAATTTGTGTTCTTTCTATTGATAATTCATTGAGTTATTTGCTGATATCAATTCATGGGTCATACATCCCATAAACTCGAGGCTTCTTCCTCTCACTATAGAACATAATTTATCCTTGAAATTATAAATATATTTATAAACAGACATTTAATATATGAAACTTGACTTTAGAAAAGTAGCAAGAAAGTATCAGGTTTGCCCTATTCTATTATCTATTGTCAACACTAGGTTGAATAGTTTCTAGACAGTTTGTGAATACAATTCCTTCATTTCATCAACAAAATCATACTACTTCAGTTGCCATCTTAATCTTTAACTATCAATACTTTGTACCTTTATTTCTATATTTATGTTTCTCACTCTATTTCTCTTCTAATTGATATTTATCACATGAAAAATATATCTATCTTATTGAAACATAGAGTGTCACTAAGTCTAGTGTTATTGTCAACGCTCTTTTCAGACTTCACTAAGCCTATCTAGAAAAGACATTCATAAAGTTAAACGGCCCAGCTCAACTTTCAATCTCAGTACATTGTTTTTCGTATCTATTTTGTTGTTGCAGAAAGAAATATTGGTTTTTAACCCTAAAATTAAACGATTGTAGCTTCTTTATGAACAATTGAAATATGAAAACTAGATTTTTCTTCTGGATATATCTAATCTAAAGAGGTAGACATACTCATTTTTATTACTGAATGTATTTTTTTTATATTCTATTTGTCATAGGACTATCTTCCAAAAACGGACATTTATCAGTTGTAATTCAGAACAGCCAAAAAGAGATTACCATGTATGTCAGGCACTCACAAAAAATGTTCTACTATCGACATCCTCATTTTATCATGGTTGTAAAAGTTATTCATAGTAGAATAAAGGTAGAAGAGGATGACAAAGAATATGAATAATAATAATAACTAACGGCTTAACTACTTGCTAACTGACAGAATACTTTTGGAGCCAAGACGCCATGAACAACCCTATGACTTTTTTTTTTAATATCCAATGGTTTATCAAGGCACTCATCATCTATAAGTCATAGTTTATCTACTAGGCATACATGTCTATTTAAAAAATAAAAAGATGAACCTTGTATTGTTGTTTTCGTAAATTAATCAAGGCACGAAAGCAGTTGCTGATGAAATGCATCAGCCATTTTAATAATAAATAAAAATAGTGTTCCTTCCAAAATGACATTTTGCAATATTGTCTGAATCTCATGACAAGGTATTTCCTTTTATTTCATACATCCTGTCAAGAATAGGAAGCAGAGAATAGAGACCACCCTACGTAGGATATCAAAAGATTGCCTCTCTCTGGAGTTTTTCTCGCCTTGCCATTTATTTTTATAATGAAGATTCCTTCATATTAGTGCAAAACTCTTTGTGTGCTTTCTGTTGATGATCTTTTCAAAAAAAAAAACGCCTCTTTTGATGCAATTCTACTTGATTTAGCGCTTAAAGACTTTGATTATTCTTGTTATTCTTATTATTTATTTTTTAAACAAAAAAAAAGAAAAAAAAAGAAAAAAAAATTAAGAATTCATATGTGTTTGGATCTTGAGAGAAAGAGTGTGCTTGCTGCTGCACTTGGATTCAACACTAGCAGTTACCAGATAAGAAAATTTAGTATTTATTATTATATAATTACTGAAATGATACGCCTTGGAAATATGAATTGAAGAAAGAAAGGTATCTATTGTCAATTTAGAAAGTTGGTATTGAACTTGCACAACGATAGGTTCAGAGTATGACAGACAGATGCCAGGCTGTCATTGATGCCAAAGAAGGCCATACAAAATATTAACTGTATTATTATTCTATTTTCTATAATTAAAGATATTGAGACTTGATATGCTTAAGTATGAAGCTTCTAAATCAAATGTAAAGTGTTTTATTTAATGTTGAACATGTCCTATCTATTTCGTCCTGATATTTATATTCACAAGTATTTAATTCAGTTGAGTGTGGCTGTATTAACACTTTCTTGGACAAGTATGTTAATCCAATTTATATACCTAATAACTTTTCTTTAGTAAATCATTGTCAAAATAGATATAAAAGCTGTTGTAAGTATGGCTATTTGCGCAAAAGTCATTACAATTGTCCAAATAATAATAGAAACCAGACAGAAAGTAGAGACATTGTGATATGACCAAGAAATGGCAGCTTACTGTAAAGAACGAATGAGATGAATCAGTCATACAATCCTATGAGTTACGTACTTCTTTTTTTTCATATAGGATAGTTAGGTTTGGAATATAAATACATACTTATTCAATGACCAAAATGTCAAGAGAAGCACACTAAAACACTACTGCTTCAGATTGATGTACAGAAATGACTCCAATCACTTGCATGTATTTGGAAAGCTCTCTTTATCAGTATAGAGTATGCTAACATTAAACAAGGTTGTCTGAATTATATACGGCACAACCAAGACACATTGAGAAGAGATATATTGAGTGGTGTACAGGATGCTGTTACCTCAGACCCCATTTATTAAAGAAACGAGAGGTTAACATTTAACAGTTTATAAATAAATAAATAAATAAAACAGCTACAGAATCAATGGTATTGAATAAAGCATCTAAGTCGTAGCGTATTTAATACAGTTGATAGATCTTTCAGAGGTAATATAAAAGTACAACAGCCTACATTAGAATGTATGCCTTTTGGTGGTGATTTCTGCTAAGTTTTTCTATTTGTAGTGATCATTAAAGTATAAAAGAAGTATAAAAGAATAACAAACAAGTTGAATAAATAAGAGCAGAGTTAATTGTACTTTAACTAAACCAATACCTTTAGACCTAAGAAGCTATTGACAACAACATCACATCAATGGATGATAAATAATAGTTGATACTATTCAGTGTTGCTAATAAAATAACTATTTATTTTCTCTTTTTCACTGCATTTCTATCTATTCTTTCTGAACTAAAGATGTTATGCAGACAACAAGATGTTAATGAAGTAAAGAAGATACAACATGTTTATAGATTCAATCTAGGATTCTTACATGTATTTGATTTTTATAATAGACTGATGAAGAGCCTATAGCAAGTTATTCAGGTGTGAGTCCTACCAGAGTAATGACAGTTAAAACCTCTTTGCATGACACTGGTTGGAGATCGGATTATCTACCTGTTTTGAAAAATCTGGTCCATAACATCAGTACCATTGTTTCTCATACTTATACGTTCTCCAAGTATATATTGATCCATCTACTCGAAAATGAAGATGGATCTGCTTTGAATGAGTGCATAACTAAGGATTTCTTCCGTGAGGTGTTTTTGTCGCTCATTGATAAGCAAATCAGAGAGGGTAGTGCTTCCGGTAAAACACGTCTCACACCCAAGGTGCGTCAAATAAGAGAGAAGATCAACCCTCTGAAGAATGACTACTGCCAATATGCATCCTACACTCCAATCAAAATAACCAATGCTCAACAAATCTCCATTTATGAAAGCACCAAGATACACACATCCTACACCAATAATATTGTGTCTCAATTTGGGAATCGTCTTAGAATGTTCTTCAACATCATCCTGCGACAAAAAGAAAGAATTGCCACATTGACCCATGCCATGAAAACCAAAAACTATTCTAAGGCTATTGCAAATATTATTAGATTAAATGTGTTGGATGTGTGCATGCAAATCAAACTAGACATTTCGACAAAAACTGTTCCCAATGCACCCGTAGATTTCTTGAACAAAAAGGCCATTAGCCAAGTACAAGAACTGCTAGCCTGCTATCCTCCCAGTTATAGATTTGCTAAAAACTCCATCTATTATAATGTTAAAGCCAATCCAAGCAAGCACATATACGCATTTGCTAAGCCAATCCAACTATGTGAAGAGAATAGAAACAAATCTTTTAGTTGTTTCTCACTTCGTAAAAGCTTCATTCCCTCTCACATTACGATAGATACTAAGATACTCAACCACCCTATCTTGAAAAACAAAAGCTACACGAGCGAAAAGTTTGATCTTTGGGGTCAATTTGTCAATCTAAAATCAAAGGTGTTCAAAAGTTAAGGTATAGATAGGTCAATGAGATTCCAAGGTACAATAGAAACCGATGGTGTGGCAGTGTCGGTGATCAAGCAAAACTTTATGTCGAGACATTCCTCAGGTGGTAGTCGCAAAGCACATATTGATGAGGACCACATTGAGTCTATTGAAGAGTTATCTCAAGCTGCATTAGTAGAGACAAAAGACAGATGTGTACTCATCGATCCGGGTCGTCGAGACCTATTATTCTGCATGCAAGAAAACAGTACACCCGATAATAAATCCATCTACAGGTATACACGTAATCAACAAGCCAAAGAAACAAAGTCAACCCATTTCAAGAAGCTTCGACAGAACCTCAAGCCTCCATCCATCCAAAGACTAGAAGACAAACTTAGTCAAGTTCCTGCTTCAACAGTAAAACTCAAAGAGTTCATCAAATACATACAAACAAAAGCAAGTGTATCGGAGGACTTGATATTGTATTAAGGCAATGAAACAATGAAAGATGATAACGGGCAAAGAAAAGACAATGGTATCAAAGAAAAGGGCCCCTCAAGTGCCAATTCTCTTATTATGAAACAATCGCTACTACCATTTCGAAAGATGAAGCTATCGAGTCATATTAATAGATTGCAGTCTGATAAACGACTAGCCCGAAACTTGAGAGTCAAGTTTGGAGAATATCCGGTGTTGATCTTGGACGACTGGTCAAGCACAAATATGAAGTTCCATGAACCAATAAAGGGGAAGGTCATGTGGAGGATGTTGAAGAAAGAAGGATTCAAACTCTATCATATCAACGAATTCAAAACATCAAGTCTGTGTCCTGGGTGCAAGTTCTCACCTTTGGAAACATTTAAACATGTCAAGAACCCCAGGCCCTATCAACGAAGAAAAATACTTCAAGTTAGATGTCATAGTCTTCTCAGGTCATTTCTTAATTTCATATAAAAAAAAGAAACTCGTCCTCTCTCTTCAAATAGGTGTTCAAACCAAAATTGTATGAAAGACAAGACATTGAGGCTTTGGGAATCGTGATCTAGCTGCTACATTGAACTTTAGACATATTATAATGTCTCAAAGGGAAAATAGCACCCTCTCATAGTGTTTTTGTAGATAGAACAAAAGAAAGCATAACTCCATAGATACACCTAGAACCAATAAAAGGTTCAAGCCTTCTGGTTCATCTCCATCCTTCTCCTCCCCAGTTATCGCTGGAGCCTCGGTTGACTAACTGACGGAAACCCATGATACAGGTAAACTACCTAAAAAGTGATAATGAAGTGTGTCTTATTCGATTTTTTCATGAAAAAAGATATTATAATATCTAGTAAAGAAATACTATCACTTAACAGGGTCAGGTCAATATCTGAAAAGACCAGAAAGGCTATAGTTAAATAAATCATATACAGTCTCACGTAATAAGTGACTGGAAAAAAGATTAATTTTTTTGAATTTTATTTTTTTGAAAAATAAAGGTATTTCTATCAGTCCAAGATGTTCATAATAAAAAGTTCATAGAATAACACGAGATTTGGAACAGTTGTTCTTTAGATGATTATCTACATTTTCATTATATAAATATTTCTCAGTAATTTGTAGCAAAGCCTTTATTCTTTATCACAGCAGAGCACCTCCTTGGCATGCTATCAACTAAATTTTCCAAAAATTCATTTGGAATCTTCTCCCATTCACTACGCAAGCATTGTTCAAGCTGTTGTGCATTGGCTATGCTTGTTCGATGCGAATTGATCTTCTTTTCAAGATAAGCCCAAACATGTTCAATTGGGTTAATAAATGGACTTTGTACAGGCCAAAAATCAAAACCTTCGATCATACATCTCTCCTGTTTGTACCATCTGCTATATCCTCCAGTATGGCAAGGAGCACCGTCTTCTTGGAAGAGCATGGTCTCATTGAGGTTCTTTTGCAATTTTTGGAACCAGGGAAGAAAGTATTTGGCAAGTACATTGACATACTTGTCTTGATCAACTGACCCCTCTAAGAGTACAAGAGGTCCTACACCTCCACGCCAAAAGCAACCCCAAACCATGACTGAACCTTTGCCATACTTGTATGTCCTTTGCGTATGACGCTCCTCATACCTCTCACCCATTTTTCTGATCACTCTAGTTCCTTTATCGTTGCCCACAACTGTGAAACGAGACTCATCAGACCAAATGACGTTACTCCACCTATCCACTGGCCAATCAACCTTGTTTCTACATCATTCCAATCGCCTTTGCTTATGAGTAAGTGTCATACCAGGTTTCCTTGATGGTGAGCATGAAAAAACCCGAGTTCATTCATGTATTTTACAAATGTGCTACAGCAAATATCCACGCCTGCATCATTGATATTCTTCAAATTATATGCAATTGTTTGCATAGGGTTTCTGCGAATAGATAAAACAATTGCCAGTTTTGAAGTAGATGAAGCCTTTTCAGGTCTTCCTGTACGCACTCTAGGTTGAGTTATGCCTTTGTTCTTATACAATTGGATAATCCTGCCCACTGTGCTCACTGGGATGTCAAGATCGTCAGAAATCTCTTGATAAGTAGCATATCTTTTCCATTGTCCAATGATCTGACCTCTAATAAACATATAATGCTCCATTCTTTTAATAGAAGTATCTTCATATTATTGGCTAAGAGTTGGCTGATTTTCATTGCTTGAAGACATTTTTTGAATAAGTTATAAAAGAAAAGAAAAGAGGTCTATTTTATTTTTGAAGAATAAAAAAAGGAAATTAATATTTTTTCCAGTCACTTATTACGTGGGAGTGTACTGTATGTCACATAAATTGAAAAGAAAACTCATATATGTTAATAGTCTTATGAATAAAAAAAAAGTTTCTATCTTCACACTATGTTCTTTTATTAGGTCTAAATTAGATGGATTGTGTTTGTATATTTATATTTATATATTGTGTATGTGTATATAAGACAAAAGTAGGTGATTGCATTATACAAAGAGTCAGTTGAGAAATCACGCAGTATTCATTAATTTTATAAATCACTGTGAAAAACACTTCAACATAGACGAGCGTTTTACTCATATAAAAAGTCCCAGTAGTTATATGAAGTATAGATAAATCCAAACATACTAACAGTCATGATAAATATATCTGATCATGTAAATATTCACATTCATAGCGTATAGATATTAGTATATAGACAACAATAGATAAAGCAAACAATTATTTTCACATGAACAGTAATATTTTTACCTCAATTCAATGTTTATAGAAAATTATATTAGTAATATATATTATTAGCAATCTTCACAAGCTATATTGTAAACGTACCTATAACTTGAAGGGTATAAGCAGTTATGACTGTATATGTTTGATATAATATAAAAAACTATACAAGACATACAATAATACAATATTTATTATTTATTATTCATTGAAGGTATTAAACTAGCACATTTATTTAATCAACAACAAATTTGATCACACAAAACAGATAAACATAAAGAAAGAGATACAAAGTTAACTCATTAATTAATCAGATAAATACATAAGAAAAGAGACAATTATCAGAGAATAATACATTAAAACCAGCTACACACTGTAAATACTCTTCACTGACATAGACTCACAACGACAGACAATGATATAGACCATGGACAAAGAAAGACAGCCACGGACAGACCTATGAATCATTGACATGGAGTTACAGCCATAGTTAGTAGCGTTGAATACAGCCTGCAGCCTTTAGCCTTCAGACCACAAACTGTAAACACTCTCCACTGACATGGACTAACAACCATGGATGAAAACACAGATCATTGACATGGACTTACAGCCATAACCAGTGGCATGAAATACGACCTGCAGTCTTAAGACTACACAGTGTAAACACTCTCCACTGACATGGGCTTACAACCACAGACAATGATATAGGCCACAGACAAAGACAGACGGCCACAGACAAAGACAGACGGCCATTGACAAAGACAAAGACATGAATCACTGATATGGAATTACAGCCATAATCAGTGGTGTTGAATACAGTCTATAGCCTGCAGACTACACACTGTAAACACTCTCCACTGACATGGACTAACAACCATGGACAATGATACATGCTATAGATTAAGACAGACGGCCATGGACAAAGACAGAAGGCCATGGACAAAGACAAAGACATGAATCACTGATATGGAATTACAGCCATAATCAGTGGTGTTGAATACAGTCTATAGCCTGCATACTACACACTGTAAACACTCTCCACCGATATGGACTAACAACCACGGACAATGGCCATAGACATAGGTTGGACCAGCAGTATTTTTATGAGAGAATAATATGTATATATAAGCGTTGCAATGGCATTTCATAAATATAAAATGATTAGAAACATATATTAATGACAATTATTACTTGAACTTAAAAAGGGTTTCTTCTTCTACTTACTCATATTAGAAAGAGGCTGAATACTTTGCTGCACTTGAGGGTGGTGGTGTTATTGCCACTGTCTAGGAAAGGAACGAGTCAGACACTAAAACATCGGGTTCCAATCTATAGTCAGTGTCCATTTTTTTTACTCACAATTCTCGTCTCTTTCTTTTCAGACTTCATGTCTGATGTATTTTAGTATATCTTAGGAACAACGGACTAATAGGTGTTTTCACTGCCTGTTTTTCTTTTCTTACCTTTTCTGTTTTTTTATTCATCAGACCTGTTCTATTCTCTCTCTCACCCAAAAGAAAAGATACAATAATAGCCTACAGCACGGAAGAATGCACTAAGAATATTTCCGTTAAGTCAAGGTACGCGTATGTTTTCACTAGCCATGGTCAAGATAAAGCAATAGTACTTGATAAAACGCGTAGACAGAACACTTTTAAAACTATTTCTCTTGGTATTGAGTGCTTTTTTGATATTTTTGTTTATTAAAAAAGGAGAGAAGTTGACATTAAAAGTAGGAAAGAAAGAGAAAAAAATTGAGTCCTTGATTTTTCAGGCTTTTATGGTCAATCAAGACACTCATGTGGTTCTATTTGCTGCATACCCCTTAAGTCTAATATCGTTCCATCATTCTATAGACTGAGATACAAATTAAGGTCTCCTGTCTTGATCTCAAGATGACCTTTTCCACTTGACCGCTTCATTATTATGACTATAGTTCTATGAACTCTTTATAGATAGGCATTATACCTTCAACAGATAGAAATAATAGTGTCCTTTATCAGAAAGTAAATCTTTGAATGTGTAATTCATGTTGGTTTTTTATACCTATCTTTATGCATATTTATTGGCTAAAAAAATAATAGTAACCAAATTTAGAAGAGAATGATGTGTGTTTGTCATATTGTTATTAACTATTATTAGCTTGAGAACAAGGCCATGAAAATTGTCGAGTTAAACGGACATCAATTCACAAATAGTGTCTATAGTGTATCCATGGATACCTTCCCTTATACTAGGCTAACAGTGTCTTGTCTCATGTGAGTTTTAAGCAACATGTTATCTGCATAATTAAACAGCTATCTAGGTTGAGTAACTGATTTGATATTCCATACTATCAGCAATAGTAAGTATGGTCTTTATTTGATTCATTATTTTAATTACTCCTAAATAGATTTGATGTGTGTGGAGTGCCTCAATGTATTTATTCTAAGGTAATGCTACCAACTGAACGTATGTTAAAGTGAAATGAAATTCAATGAGTCTTACAACCCCACTATCCTATTGCTCTTTTAAATTTCACTATCTTACACCTTTATTGTCATAAGTTCCATAGATCAATGATTAAATTTAAGCATCAATAATAATAAAATATCAAATAAGTGAATTTAGAGAGATTCTATTGATAATGTCAAGAGATATAGAAAGGCATATAATCGAACAGCGACGCATAGAAAGAGGGGTGTCGGATACTAAAATGGAAAGACCTATTTGACTGAATCATGATATCCGATTCACACCGTCGAGCTTGTCTCTTTAACGCACAAATGCTCAATGTTCTGACTGTGCTGAGATGGCTGAGAAGGAAATATAAAAAAGACAATGCACTCAGTAGGATTGCAGAATGGGCTACTTCTTCTAATACCATAATCATCTTGTTTTGCTATAAAAATGGACATTCACCACTCTGTCAACAGAATAAGCCACAAAAAACACAGTCAATAGAAAAGAACAATTAGCAGAAAGAAACCAATAAAAAGTTTCTCCTGAATCTACCCTCCATAGCAGCCACCCACAGCTGTTCTTGTTTTCAGCTATCGATTCCCGTGATTCACTCAGCAGCCATTATTAAGTCACAGATTTACATCTCCTACCATACTTGTTTTTTTACATAGAATTCACGAAAGTGTATATAGTTTTCGCTGGATTGCTTATCAACTTTTACGAAAAGAACATTGATATAGTATTTCCCAAAAATATATTTTTTAATTCATATTAGATCAAACACTCACAGAGAAAAATACTGCTCAAGTTTAGATTCACATTGCTCACTTTTTGAAATTTATTTTGCTCAAATCCGAAACTTTTCTTTCTCTTAGCTTTTACAGAAATAAAAATAAGTCTTTCATTCATTCGAGAAGATAGAAAAGAAAAAAACTGGTGAAGAAGAGGTATTTGAACCAGTTGAGATGGATGTCAATAATGCACAATTTCCTCTTGGAAACATTAACAACTATGATTCTTATATAGATCTGAAATCTCTCTCTCGAAAAAGATAACAGAAAAGTAAAGAAGCGAACTCGAGAGAATACACGAAACATAGCAGTGAGAAAAAAAGCAACTTTTTTTTTGCCTAATCTATGAGAAAGATTAAAAAGTTTCTCAGGCAACGAAAGAGTTAAATATCAAAAGATATACTGTATACAAATAGTATAGAAAGGACCAAGACGAGATCAAATGAGATCAGACGGAGAAAGATGTAGTTCATCAGGAGAAGAAAAATATTGGCCGTCCAAAGATCTTGGGCGAAGAGCACAAAGAGTTCTTGAAGAGAATGTAAGGCAATGAATTCAAAACAACGGTGGATGACGCAGCTGAGGGTCTCTTACGGAGTTTTCAGACCTAAGAATTATCAAGACTACTATACATAACTTCATGACAAATGACTGTCCCCTATCATTTAATAAGGCAAGCTTTGAACCCGAAGACTGGAATTCAACAGAAAATATTGCCACACAATATGACTGGACTGTCAAGCTTATGGAAACCGATATATATTTCCAAAGCAATTATGTCTTCATCAATGAATCCGCCTTTCACATCAACCTCAGTTGCATCATGGCTCGGTCTGTTAAAGGGACTAAAGCTGTTGCTGTACAGCCCAAGACAAGAGTTTAAACAACAATAATCTTGGGAGAAATCTGCTCAACAGGCATTATCAACATTAAATTTCGAGTACCTTATGAAGAGAACTCTAAGAAAAGAAAAGTTACAGGTGAGAAAAAGGTAAAGACAGTGTAAACTGTTAAAGTCTATTACTTTAATTTTGTTGCTAATACCTTAGATGTGCTTGATCACCACGAGCAATCCAAAGGATATTATATTGTTATGGATAATACTCCCATACACAACTCAATTCAGATTGAAAGGCTGATTATTCGCTAGGTCTATGAATGTGTATATCTTCCACTGTAATCTCCTAGGCTCAACCCAATCAATTAATTTTTGGTCTGTGATCAAGAGCAGGATGAAAAGAAAAAGAATGTTAACACAGGCGATTTTATCCTCAAGAGTGAATGATGAATGCAACAGAGTTAAAATAAAGAATCTACAAGGGTTCTTCCATCATTCACACTCAAATCTAAAAGGATGCTTAAATAAAGAATCTCTTTAATAGATTGCACACCTGTACAATATTTATCTGAGCAATCTCATATTCTACATGGATGTGAGTTTCTGAAAATCTATCTGAAGTTCTGGGTCAGTTTAATGATATTTGAAGAAAAGTACATCTTATTTTATTAAAATTTAGGCAAGTTTTAAATTCAATTAAGCATAACTGTGTAACTCTTTATGATGTACGCTAATTTGCTGTAGTTTTTCTTGTACGAGAATGTTTATTGTCCTCAAATAGTCATTGAAATAAAAGACATGATTGGAATTCTATGACTACATTTGACACTACTTATCTTGTATTGCTATAAGGTGAAACCTAACACATTGTTTTGAATAAATTTATTTAAGCATATCTATAGTTTCTACTAAGTTAAATTTTATGTCTATTCTGTGTATTGGATTTAGTGTTTCGAGTCACTCAGTAACTATTGAGATTAGATTGCTAATAAGCATGGCTGTGGATAAAGTGTTTGGCTTGTTTGGTGTGAAGTTGGTGTCTGCCAAAGAGGGAAACCCGAGTTCTTCAAGAAGTTGCTTTTGGCCACAGTAATCATTTGTACTATTGTTGAACACCGGCTCAGTGCAGGCTGTCATGAGAATACCCTTGATGGTATCAATAATAGCAAAGTTCTGACTGGAAACAACAACCTGGTTCATTTTTGGTAGTAGTGACTCATACCTAGAAGACAAAATAATCAATATCGATGAGCGGTTGTTGGAATTAACTATATAGAGTGCCCTTCTTCATTCACAATACTTACACCAAGGAGAATACTTCTGGCAATGAACTTGCTGCTTCTGCAAGAAGTTCGTATAAAAATTGGCGCTCTACTTCACTATCCGAGGTGTTGACCATATTGGCTAGTAGTGAGACAAGAAGTAAACCTGTTGTATTATCAGGTATTTCAAACTTGTCAAAGATTTGAACATAAGATGATCCAAACTCAATGCCATCAAGCTCAATATCATCTACACCCGCTACCCTTAGAAGTTCCCGGAGAGCTCCATTTTCAATGGCAAATGGAAGAAGAATGGCGAAATAACCAATAGTATGTGATTTCACAATATTCTCTTCAATCGATCGTTTGCGGTCGATCTCTAAAAAGGCCGCCAAGCACTGTAGAACACTTGATTTGGGGTCATTCTTTACTAATCCCTTTAACAGTATACCAGCTACTGCAAAAGAGAAGTGAGTATCAAAGTTGACACCACTTTCTCTGTCAATCTCTCGGGCAATGTCTCTTATAGGTATGCGAGACTCCATCAGTACATCAGAAAGCTTATCGTGGAGAAAGAAGTTGTTGGCATCTAGCGCTTGTATCACAGACTGGAGGAATTGAATGGCTATAGGGAGAGTGACGGGATGGTTCATTTGGACAAGCGAAACAGCAACCCAAAAGAGAGACTTGATGTAACGAGATTTAGCAGGCATGTGGTGAATGATGTTCTTGAGACACATCATAATACTGACAATCAGTGAAGCGTCATTGTCTTCAAATATGTTGAGGGCCCCCTTTAAGGCAATAAGGATCTGATAAACAAAATCATCGTCTATTTCATCTTGTGCCAGACAGCCAAGCACAATAAATGACCGAGGCTGAATTGCAGGATTGAATTGAAATGTTGTACTGGCAACGAGTCCCATCCAACGTGCTCTCCACATATTTGATACGTCTAAAACAAGCAGAGCATTAATACACAAATTATTCTAAAAGTCATTGTATATTACCTGAAGAAGTAGCACCAATCGACAACGCATCCAACAGCAAACGCACAATGTTTTCCAAAGAAAGTAGGCTCAATGGCATGGAGGAGTCTGTACTAAATTCACTTGTAACCGCGTAGGCTTGACCATACGTCTTGGAAAGCCCAAAGTTAAATCGAGTTTTTGTATCGCACATCTCATTCAAAAGAAATTGTAGCTTCTTCTCCTCTTCATCTGCCAGCTGTGCACTCGTACAGAGCGAATGAATGAGGTTGATCACAAGCTCATACACGGAAGATCTGATAAACACTGGGCCTGTAGCTGCCAAGAGTGAGGCAATGTGAAATGTTTCTGGAAGATAGGTTCTAGTGATATCAACACTATTGAATGAAAGCATCAATAAGAATCGAAGCAACACTGCAATCTCGGTCCATGAAGGATGTTCTGATAAGTCTCTGCATGAATGAACCGAGGTTTGTTGAATGATCTAACAGAATGATACCAAGGTTAACTCCACTTTATTTATTTTTTGTTCTTCAATACAACTCAAGGCTGATGTAAAGATAGCTTACCCTACGCATTCTGGAAATCACTTTTCCACGTACAGATGTGCCTGCCATTGTGACAAATGTATCAGCCAGCATCTCGGCTCGTGAAGAGCCTACTCCACTTTCAACGGAGTGTTGGATAAATGAATCAAGAATAATGTCTACTAATTCATCAACCTCTGCCAGCAGCTTCCACACCTTGGCTTGGATGTGCTTGTAAAGCTACAAAAAATATTGTATTAGTCCTTCTCTATATACAAAACATATTCTTCACTATCTACTTACACTAGGGTGTGTCACAGTAATATCAATCAATAGTTTCAAAATATCTCTTGCACAAGAAACACTACGGTTATTGTGTTGTTCAGTTTCAACACGCGTGAAAAGAGCCAGGTTACAAAGCCAAGGTGACATGTAATCGATACAAAGAAGCTGAGTTTGTTTATCAGACTTGGCGAGTCCAGTAAAACATTCTGCCAAGAATTGAAGTGTTAATTGAGATTCTGACTCTGCCAACGTCTTGCTGATATTCACAATAAAGTGTGTACAGTTGGCTGGAATACATATATCTATCAAATAATTCATGTGAGGACAATTTACACTTACTTATCAGTCAATAACTTACCAGGAGTATAGTTTAGTTGATTTCCAACATCAAATCGGAATGAGCTACTTAAAGAACACAAAAGACTGTAGGCAGACACACGTAAATCTGGATCACTTGCACCAAGGTTGATTAAGACCATGTTGAGAAGACGACCAGGTACGTCTGAAGGATGAATAATATTCTCATGAATGTTGGAGGTTCTTGAGAGTTCATCGTAGCGAGTCTTGTTGAATCGAAGAAGCTATTGAGCAGAATGAATAGACAAGAGATGAGTCATCATGTCTATTTTATTCTATTGAGCCATTGTCAGGCTTACCGAAAGAATGGCATTTGTTTTTGCACTTGTGAATGTCAAAGAGGTTTGTCCATGATCCGCTTTTAAACAGAATTCCCCTCCATTTTCTGTATTCCTTGGTGTTCCAATGGAAAACATACTCTCAATCTCTGATATGTGATAAACATCGTTCAAGAAAGTGTTCATATCCCAAAGTAATTCTTGTTTACGCACCTAGTTATATATGAGTATAAAAGAAAGTGAGCCGTTTCCCGATCTTCCTTCTAGTTTACACCTACTGTTATAATTTGAAGGTATTCTTGTCCTATCTTGATAGTAACAGGAATAACTGGTACCATATTTGTTACTTTTGTAACAGGAGTAAACACAACACATTTCTCTTTATCGATATCAACTGGATAGTGTGTTAGTATTTCTTTCTTTTTCATTCACTAAAGACATGCCTGTTTGCTTTGGCAAGCGTATTTCAGAGGGAGCAATGTATTCTTGTAACTCTTGAATACTAAGAATATACATCGTTTGCTTGGTAAATTTAGCAACAAGTGCACGGGAAAGTTTTGCCATGTAGCGTTGAATGTGTGTGTTTGGATTGAAGAGATACAATGCACACAAGGTATTCCTGACTTCACTGAACAGCAGCTGTAAGAATTGATTGAGCCAGTGAGGAGGCATACGGCAATCAGCATTAAAACATGTTATATCAAACAGTAATTCAAATGGTTTCTTAAAGTGAGGCTCCAAAACCTATATGCATTCCAAACAAAAAACAAAAACAAAAAAGAGTGAGAAACAACATGTTTTCTCATGACTCTCTTCTACTTTACCAGCAGCACATAATAAGTAAGAAGCTCAAAATCAAAATCTTCTCCCTTTGTCTTTCTTAGCAGCAAATAGAATACAGGCCGTCCACTTCTTGAAACGCCTGCCTGGTAAACAATGTTAAGTGTACTAATGGCAGTAATGTCACGGTCACGGTTGCGATTGATAAACTCAAAGAAGTAATGGTTGTTGCTGGTTGTAGAGTAGCTCAGTGTCATTTCTGTCAGCTTCACTTGTGAAATATCAGGAGGACGACCCAACTGAGCAAGCAAATTCGAAAACTTATCCAGTGTCCTTTTATACTCGAGTAGCCTTTGTGTGTCATCATGATCTTCTTTTGTCATGCGTTCACTCAAATCGCGTGCCATGCGTTCAAAGTTATCAGAGACATAACGATGGATTCGACCATAGATCTTTTGATCAAACGGCATGACTCTACTATCAATGGAGGCTGCGTCTAATGGCGGCACAGTAGAAATTTGTCGTAAAAAACTTGTCACCAAGTAAATGTTGCTTGTCAAGAAATCATTGAGAACAATCATATGTGTTTCTTTAGCACCAAATAATACATTATTTGCCAAGTTCTGAATAATACGTGTTGCCTGCAGTAGTAGTTTTCGAACATTGCTGTTTCCGGAGGATGTCAATTTGGGGAGCATAGAGTTTTCAGGAGCAACAATGGCTGGTCCAAAGAGACGTAGAATGACAAATCCACCTACAGCAGAGTATTTTGCTTCTGGAAAGCGTTGTTGAACAGTATCTGCAATCAACGCAAGCTCTTCTCGAAACACTCTACATAAAACGTCAAAAGATGGGTCTTGAGAAGGTGTATTCTTCTTTCATTAGTATAGAAAGATAGAACAAACCTTGGTGCACTGTTAGAAGAAGAGCAAATAACATTCAAGAGTAGTTTTGTCACGCGAATGACATTCTCCTTGTTGGTGATAATATCTTCTCCTGGCTTTAGTTTTTGAGAATCAAGTTCCCATGTTTGCATATGTTCAGGCAACATATAAATCTCATCCATAACAGACTGAAGTGTACACTGTATGTAGTTGCCACAGTGGCTTTGTGCAAAGATAGAGAGAAACTGGGTTGCAATAGTAGTGCTTCTAAAGAGAGTAGCTTCTTGTTCTAATAGATCTGTTAGCAAAAAGATCCCATTCTTAATGGTTATATAGGCTATAGCTACCTGTAGACGCCACTTCTTTTGTAATAACCTCTTTTAGTAGCAGCATTGTTTTTTCACGCGACTCAAAGCATTGTATAATTGTCTCAATCAGACCTGTAGTGTCTGAAGGTGGACATATATTACACAGAGACAGTATGGCCGAGATATCGGACTCGGTGAGTAGCTTGAGAACAAAAAGAGTTAATCAGTGGATAAGAAAGGTAATTAGCCTACATCAATGAGTTGTTCATAGCGATCCAGCATCAAGTTATCGTCCAGAGTATCAAATCTTGCACCTTCTTTAAGTACATTGGCCAAGACTTGCATAAAAGCTGTACGTGTACGTGTTTCTTCATGATATCCCATGGCGAGAGAATACTTCAGGCCTGTTTCTATATTAGCACTGAGTAGATTGGACATGGAGAGTATTGTGTTTTCTTTCAAAGAAGTCCAATCATGGGCAGCTTCTTCTGACTAATCAATAACAAACAATAGAGTATACAGATAGATACATCGATAGAGGTACATAGAAATAGATAGGGAGATATCTATAAGTTTCGTTTCAACAATAGAGTGTGTTGGAAACCATACCTTGATAGATGAAGTGGTAGAATCTATCTGCAATAACAATTTAATAGATTGTTCATAAGAATGTATCTTACTTCATTTAAACGACAACGATTCAGTAATTTTAGGAAAAAGGCCAGGTATTTGTAAAAGAGTCGACTCTTTACTTGTGCAGCGTCTGTCTCTGTTGTTGGCTCACAGGCTTGCAAAGGCAGTTGACGGAGAAGAACAGAAATGGTCTTGAGACATGCCTGGTCCAAATCACGTCGTAAGCGTTGTATCTGAATGGGTTCCTGTATTCCGGTGGATGCCTTCATAATATCCATAGGCTATGAATGGATGTAGATGGCAGTGTTATGAATTCATTCACAAAATAAAGCATAAAATAAAAGTTCTTTCTTTCTTTCTTTCTTTTTCTTTCTTTCTTTCAAGGAATAGTTCTTGCTTACCGAGGTAAATCCACTGGTCCATTCAACAATTGTATCCAGCAGCCTGTTTCTTAATCGCATCTCATCTCTTACTACAATCTGCTCTTTTTTCATAACAAGAGCATCTACTAAATGACACAGCTTAACTTTAGCACGCAGGACAATGGGTGTGGTAGGGTGTTGATCAAGGTAAGCTGTACAGCTACGAATCAGATGGCTAAAGTTGACACTCAACAAAAAGTCGGCGGGATCTTCCAATCGATCAAGAATGGCCTTAAGAATTACCACTACCAAATCAACAAAGGTGGTTCTTGAGGGATCACACACTGCTCTGTCATCACTATTAAAGAATGTTCCAATACGCTTCTCGAGGTGTTTGAAGAGAATTGCATAGAGTCCTGTAGATAAATCACATCCAAGAATCTCTCGTACACTCTCTCGAATAGTAGCTATATCAGAACCTAACAAATCTACCATTTCTGCTAAAAACTGATCCACCATTGTTTCTGACTCTGTGGGTGTATGGATACGACGTGTGTCCTGTGCATGGCCCAAATGGCTTCCCTTTTTAGAACTGCTTTCTACAAATGGCGAGTCCATCAAACAGCAACCGCCCACAGAAGCAAGGAATCCTGCATAGTTTTCCCACTCCACTCGCATCTCTTCTTTGGATTCTGGACGATTTGGATACGCAGGCAATACTTTAAATGGCATGTGTTTGTGCTTGTCTCTTCCCTGGCCTATACTCTGACTCTTTTTCGATAAAGCATCGCTGGCGTCATCTCCTGTTTGGCTCTCTGTAGAAACAGAAGACAAGGGCCCTGTCAATGCTTTCCATCGCTTCCATGCCTCTTCCCAGGCAGCAAGAATACCGGGTGTAGGGGTTGAAAACATTCGAAAGTGCTTTCGGAAGCACTTTTGTTGGGCTTTTCGTCCAACAAAAATCGAGTCCTCTCTTGTCATTGCTTTGTAAACATCAGCGTTTGTGAGGAGAAACTTGTAGTCCTTATTCTTTTCTTCTGAAGATACTGTGAAATAGACACTTTCTGCACATAGATAGCCAATACAGCGTGCAGATACAGAACATGCTTCGCTTTTCGTGGAGCATAAAGAAATTAGAAGAGCAAACTCCAAGGCAATAGCGGCCTGTAGCTGTGATTTTGTCATCTGGGCAAAATCCATATAACACTAAAAATAATAATCAATAAGTATAAACATGCAAACACACACACACACACATATATATATATATATATATATAGTTTATCTTTCTTCTCTCTCTTATTGATTTGTTTCTACTCGTAGTAAAATAAAACTTACTGAAGAATTACGCAGAAAAATAGATTTGGCAGCACTTAATTTGGCAAACAGGCTCAACACAAACAAGATAATATTGTCATCTCTGGGATTCTCCAGGATTTGCTTCGACAGTAGAAAGTGGGTTTGCAGAGTAATATGCCAAAAGTTGAAAGTCATTGACCCACGAGGACCCCACACGTAAATGCATCGTTGGTCATACAGTTTTACAATACATTCACTCGAGAGCTGTCGAATAGTAGACTCTGAATGTTGCAATAGATTGAGTACACTGACCACGATTGTAGTATTGCTCTCCAGACAACCCTCGACATTATCCTAGAAAGAGAAAGATACCATGTTTAGCTTTACTATCTTTTTCTTCTTCCTATTCTTTTTTTTTTTACTTTGAGAGCAAGAAGGGGGTCTGCTCGATATAGACGTAGAATATCATCAAGAAGCATTCTGTTTTCTTTGAGTCTTGTTTGTGAGTCTTTTCTGGGCATTCTATCTCCTTGGAGTTTCTTCATACTGAACTGGGAAAGTGAAGTATCTGAACGATTACTGCTGCTTTGTTCAAAAGTACATGCTACTAAGAAAAGAGATCTGAGACGATCACAAAGCAGAGCACGGATCTCTGGCTTTCGAATAACATAGCATGCATTGGATGGTTGGTTCACAATCGTAGAACATGACTTTACAAATGCCATTTTAAACACAAAGGGTGCATTCTCCTCAAGACATATAGAAACAATGGTCTCGAGTGCCTTGATATTATCCATGCGTAGTTGTGATAGCAAGTGATCAGAAGCAAATGCCAGTTGATCAATCTTATAGCCTCCACTAGCCACCGATGTCTGCGGCACACTGAAGCGAGCTACATTCCAGACACTCTCTCTTAAATCATCTTCTACATCAATAGCAATATGTCGCAATACATTGTCTTCTGTTGGAGAAACATACGTGGCTGCCTTGCATAGGTCCACAAAACAAAGAGCAGCAATCTCATTGGATCTTACAGTTCGTAATGTCTTGCCCAACATCTTCAGAAACACTGTCTGTGGACACAACAACAATAATAATAAAAAGAAGAAGTTATTATCCATTCTTCTTCAATAGAAAGATAAGTTGAAAAGGTAGATTACCCTTCGGTTCTGTGAAGAGGTGGTGTCCAAATAGGCCTGCGTCAACACATCAGGTGAGAGTGCAAGAAGAATAGAGCGCAATGGCCATAGGATAGACTTTTTCCTTGGACTGTCGACATTGGAATTGCACAGATCAAACAGAACTTCAGGTCCAGTCATTAGACGCTCTTCACTTTCATAGAGCTCAGCAAATTCAGCAGGATAAGACTCTATCCATCGCCAAATAGCAGTGCGCATTAACTTTGCAAAGAGTAGTTTGGTGTCGTTTTCAATGTTGAGAAAGTAAGGACTCAGTTCTATATTCATTATGGATAATGTGGATCAATATCCCTCCCCCTTTTTCTTTCTCTCTCTCTTTTTCTCTCTACAACTTTTGCTGCTGTTGTAGTCCTTCTTACCTGTTAATACAATGGACAACCGCTCTCTTGTTAAACAG
Organism: Spinellus fusiger; assembly: GCA_025094145.1. Classification (NCBI taxonomy): domain Eukaryota; kingdom Fungi; phylum Mucoromycota; class Mucoromycetes; order Mucorales; family Phycomycetaceae; genus Spinellus; species Spinellus fusiger. Next base: position 189,231 of record JALLLS010000032.1, on the reverse strand, counting down.
CAGCATTCCAAGAACCTCAATTCAGTAATACTTGTTTCTGTCGTATCACTGATCACACTTAATGCATGGACTGCATTCTTTATCTTTGCATAATAGGAACTCCAGTTACTAGCACTCACATAATGCAACACTTTTCCTGCTGCAGCCTGGATGCTCATCACTAGCTCATAGGTGGCAAAATCAATTCTAGGGGCAAACACTGTCATGTCAGGCCCCACACTATCAATAGAGGCATTGTCGTATAATTCGTTGGTTTCTTCCAAGACATGGGCTTGGTAGATGAATCGACTCAATAGCACCATGAGAAATGTTACCAATGCTTCATCCAAAGGAGGTGGGTCGGTCAAACAAAGCGGGGAACGTGCATTGGAGGATTTGTTAGGGTGTAGAGGTGTAGTCCGAGGAGAAGGTGAAGGTACTTGCTTCAGAGGATGAATAGGAAAATCATTTTCTAGTGTGAGGACTGTAGGAGTAGTAGTAGAAGAATGAAGATAGCTATGTGACGTAGTGGTGGTGGTGGTGGTGGCAGTGGTAGCATTAGTCGTGGTAGCATTAGTCGTGGTAGCATTAGTAGTTATGGGTGTCGTCGTATTGGTCGTGGATGTTGTAGCAAAAGAAGAAGAGGAGGAGGTGTGTGCAGTGTCTTTCAATTTGAGTTGTCTAAAACACGTCCAGTAGTGTCGCATGCATGCTGATAAGAGTCGTAGTAAAAAGAGCTGTGACTGCATTACTTCTACAGAGGGCAGGGCATCAGAAATAGAATGAAATGCAGGTGCCGCCTAGAGAATGAAATGTAAACAAAGTCAACAGGTAGGGTTAGTCACTCTTTTCCTTTGTAGTTGTAAAGGGGACTTGCCTTGGAGACAGTGTCCAGTGCAGAAGCAAGAGAATTGACAATGGTAGATAGTTTGTGCACAGACAGCTCAATGATAGCAGCCACTGTAGAGTGTGAGTGTGAGTAGATTAGGTCATGGCGACTAGTGGTTTATCTTCTCTGCACTTGTAGGCAGGATCTACAGTGGAGTTATGTTTCGCTTTACCTGTCTGCTGCATGATGGGGTCTTGTTCTAAGCTTTCTATCTTTCTTCCATTGTTGACAGGTAGCTAATATAAACAATAACAAAGAAGTGAGTGAGTGAGTGAGTGAGTGAATGAATGAACCCACTACTTTCTTTTCTTTTTCTTTTTCCTTTTCTTTTTTTTTTCCTTAATAATAATAATAATAATAATAAAGACCTCCCCCCTACAGCTGTTGATGTTGCTGTTGTTTTTATGTTATTACCCGCATGGCTACTCTGTTGACAAGACTGATGATAAGCTTCGTATTGGAGCGCATAGTAATACTGAGGTTGAACAATAACTAATTCTGAAAGGTGAAGTTTAAATACAGAGTGTTTTCCATGCAAAGAGTGGCCTGCAAGACTTGACACGTCAAATAGACTGTGGAAATAAAAGAAGGATGAAAAGAGAAAGGGGAGGCGATGGATTTGGCTTGATTGAGAATGATTAGCTGAGAATGCGTAAAAGAGAAGGAAAAAAAAAGGTGGGAGAAAAAGAGAGAAAGCCATGAAGCGAATAAAAAGCAGTAATCATCCGAGAGAAAAAGACAGACGTCGTGTGACAGAAATGTCTGCTTTTGGGGTGCGATTGGACTGTGTTTCTCTATCTCAGGTGTTTTCCCGTCTCTTTTTTATATATGTTTTGTCCTATCAGAATCGTAAAAGGGTTTCATCGTGTGCGCAAGTGTCAGTGTCAGTCTTAGTGTCAGTTGGTGTGACTGTTGGTTGAATATAGACTTGTTAGGCTCATCCATGTCAGATGGGTTAGATGGGTTAAACTTGTCTTGTGTTTTTATTGTTAAGTCGACGTCACCCACCCACTGCAAAAGAAACAAAGAAGTGTGTTCTTGGACACCCCATTCCAGCTATCAAAGCAAGTCTATTTTTATCCCATTGCAGTCTTTTCTTTCTTTCTTTCTTTCTTTCTTTCTTTCTTTTGTCTGAGCTGAATTGGCTTCTGTTCATACTCAACAGCAGTCCATGGCCTGTCATCAAATCTGTTCCTTTGATACAAGTTTCTCTACGGCTAATGTCTTGTCATTGCAGATCGGAAACACACAGACACACAGCCAAAAGTAGAAATTCCTCGGATCTTATATTTCTGTAGAGACAAGCGACATGTGCCGCCTCTACCTGATCTATAACGTGACTTGTTTCTATTTCATTTTGGGTAGATTGCCTGTCGATTCTTTACACACCAGGAGATCTTTAGAATATAAAAGGAAATAATCGAACTACAATTGTTTAAGAATGATATTGATTTGAAAAGAAGCAAAAATAAATTAAGATGTATTTATAAACAATATATTCTATTGATAACACAATTTGATATTGAGGTATTCACAAAAGGAAATAATAATCTAGATACTTGCAAACCTTTTGATTTTAAACACATGTCCATAAAAGGGAATTTTATTGTGACGTAAAAGGAAGAGTGTATCACCGCTTGAAGGTCAGAAGAATCTTTGGGTGTGTAGGAGAATACGCTATTTGGGGTGATCTCCTTGTAAGACGTTACATTGTATTTGACATTGAAACGTTAATCTTCTGTCCTCTACATCCTTCCAACCTATCATGTCACGATATAGGAAAAAAGTGTATTTTACAGGGACATATTATATTACTATGGATCTATTACTATGGATCTATTACTATGGATCTATTACTATGGATCTATTAATATGGATCTATTAATATGGATTTATTGCTATGGATCTATTGCTATGGATCTATTATAACTATTGTCGAGGGACAATGACAGTACATACACTCTATATTATATAACATACACACCCTAAATGTAAAAATAAAAAATAAAATAAAAAGGATTTGGTGATTTAACTATTACTCTAAACACAACATCATATACTAGACAGGATATATACATATATACTAACACATTTTATATAACTAAATCCAATGATTGTAAACTATGTTATCATTGTATATAAATCTATTCCATGTAACAGCCTATCTCTTTCAAAGAAGAGAGTGTATATTCTTCATTATTATCACTATTATCACTTTATTCATGATTCATCTCACAATGCATTATCAAACCAAAGGGTGAGTCCGCCTCAATGGCCGAAGCGTCATCGTCTCCAATACACCAGGAAGAGAAGCAAGTGGTTCCAAAGAAGCTGTCTTTTTAGCCTCTTGAGATTCATACCCACCACCACCACGTTCTGTCTCTTGTTCAGAGGAATACAACCGTGCAGCCATTTCTTTTCCTTTGCGCTGTCGCTCTTTACGCCGTCGGTAATAGCCTCCCTTGCGTCTAGCAGCTTCAATGCCATTACAGAAGATTTCAAATTGACAAAACAGACAAGTCCAGTCATCAGGATTCACACTCTTGACCATTGATACCTCAGAAGAAAGATCATAATAGGGGTCGGATAAGAGACCATTGTGTTCTTCCCGGTTCTTTCGTCGGTGTAGGCGTTGTAGCGTAGGAAGGGGATGGTGGGAGGAGGATGGTGGTGAGGAGGACGGTGAGAAAGGTGAGGAGGGTTGGAGCTTCTTGCCCTTTTTTGTGCCTGGAGGTCCTTGTATGGGTTTTGTAGTGGTAAGAGTGGGAGTGTCTGTAGTGTGGCTGCTTGTTTGTTTTCCTTTCTTCTTCTTTGCACACGATTTTTTGCTTTTGGTAGGGGTGGGTAATGTAGAGTGGGAGGGTGGCGGCAATTGTGGTGGTAGCTGCTGTGTAAAGGATGGTGGTGAGGGTGAGGGTACGTGTGGTAATACTGGAGGTGTAGGACAGGGAGTAGAGCGTTCGACAGCTGACTTGAGCAGAAAAGGTGGTTGTAGGGTATATTCTGAAATAGAGAAAGGTGCGTAGAAGTGTGTTGGTGAAGAAGAGGCTTGTTGTTGAACCTGAGCTGATGGACAAGTCCCAAAGGAATACAGTTTAGGTGAGAAGGAAGTAGAGGATGGGGTTGTCTTTGGAAGCCCACCAGTAGATGTGGATGTGTATGTAGTGGATGTGGATGCAGTGGTAGTGGATGTGGATGCAGTGGTGGATGCAGTGGTGGGTAGTGAAGGAAGAGAAGTCTTTGGAAAGGACATTGGCTGTAATGATGGTATCGATGGACGTGGATGGGAAGTTGCAGGTTGAAATGTACCTGGCATGCATTGTTCAATGGGTGCTTTTGTCAACAGAGATGTATTTTCTGTTAATGGAAATGAGAATAAAGAAGAGTGGAAGGCCAATGGAAATGGGCTTGATGTAGACACTATTGCTTGTTTACTGTCTTTTAGGCGGGTGGGTCGAGCAATAGGACGATGGGCAACAGGATATAGTGTTTGCTGAAGGACCTGAGTTAAGCCTATGGATTGTTTCATGGGAGGTGCCAATTCTCCCACCATCGGTACCTGCTTGAGTTTCTCTTTTGTTTTTTCATCCAGAGAAAAGTTCAAGATGCCGCCTGGAAACTGTTCTGATAGCATTGCATCTGCCTCAACCTTTTTGCCTTTACTTTTTCTGCGTATGTCTTTTCTCTCTTCTGATTCAGTCCCAAGAAAGACTTCATTGACGCCTGATCGTTTGATCTTCTTTGTTCCTTCGCCGTAGTTTGTATTTGCTTCCACCAAAGACTGTGGTGTCTCTGCTGGTTCATAGGCTGTACTTTTTGTTGAAGGAGTGTTCTGTCCGTAGATCCAGGGCGTTACTTTATCATTACTCTCCAATTTAAGTGAGGAGAATTGGGCTGGCAATTGTGCTATTGGCTGTACTGATGGCTGTTCTATGGAGGAAGAGACGGGTGAATTTAATGAAGGTGGAGGGGGTGGTACTGTTCCATTTGATCCAAACACAGGCATGGGTGTTGACTGGAAATGCCATACAGGTGTTGTTGTGGTGTGGTGCGTATTAGGCTCTATCCTGGAGTCTTGTCCCTGCTGCATCTTCTTTAATGCCCTTTGTCGGTGTGGTTTTGGCATGGGTAGTATTCTCCGATGTTGGAGATGTGTAAAGTCCTCCCCTGTCTTTTCATCCTTGTTCAGTTCTGCTGTAGGTGGTTGGTATGCTGTTGATTCTACAGTAACACTCAATGCAGGGTAAGGAGCTGAGTAGAGTGTCTGCCTATCTTCTTGTGGAATCGAAAAGAGGGTGGGAGGAGATGTCAGTGTCTCCATAGGAAGAGAGGATGGAGATGGAATGGAAGAGATATTTATACTATTAGAAGAGTGGCTGTATAGTTCAGGAACACACGTAGAGATGACAGCATGTGTAGCAGGATCTGCCGTATCTTGTTGACGAGTAACATTGGCTGAGACGGAGAATTTGTAATTCATAGGATTATTCAAGTAAGGTGTCGATGTATCATCCAATGGAATAGTCACTGTAGCCTTGTACATCAGCTTGGTGCCTTCTGGTGTCCATGATGAGGAAGAGGGAAGATGAACAGGTATTTTGAATGTTTGTTTGTAGATGTCAGGCAAATGACTTTGAAGTTCTTCACTAAAACTGAAATTGAAGGAGACAAGGGGTGTGTTATTGAGTGAATCCTCGTTTTGGTGGGTGTTCTCCATGACAGGTAAATTATCAGATACATAGTTTTTTTGTAGCATTGTTACCAATTCATCTACATCTGTCTGTGAAGTGGACTGAGGGTGATTTATTTCATGCTTGGACAGACTAGAGACAAACTCCTCGAAGTCTTTGCTTTCACTTTCATGTACAGTATAATAATTGGCAGTAGTGGTAGGAGGAGGAGGAGGAAGAAGAGGAGAAGGTGTTGGCTGGACTTGCTGTGCTGCTGTTATATGAGCTGGTAACTGTACCAAACACTGCCTGATTGACGCAGCATTAAAACAGGGTTTGGTTATCGCATGCTCAAACCCAGTCTTTGTACGTATCTTTGGAGAACGTATGCGTCTTTGTGAATAAATAGAATGTGAACTTCTTGAACTAGGAAAGTTGATAAAGTGATAACTTCCCCAGGGTCGTTTGAGTAGTGTGTGTGTATTTAGCCTACGGCCTATTCATTACAGGAGTATGGGTAAGCCATTCACTCAATAACAAACCCACCAGCAATAGAATGAGCAGCAGAGATGGGAGCTTCTTCTTGACTCGTAGTTTCAACAAGTGATGACATGAAAAGCTCATCAACTGGCGGAAAAGGGGACAGAGTGTATTCTGTAAAGTAACTCGTAAAATGTACTCATCCTTTCAAATTCCGTGCAGTCCCATCCCTTAATAAATATGCATTTATAGTTGCTATTGCCTAGTATTCTATCTATCATGACTACACCATCATACACCACCAGTCTATCCCCCGAGTCTTATGCTGAAAAGAGTAGAGGTACCAGTATACATACGCGATAGGTCTTAGAATAGACTCCTACCAACTCCAAGTCTAACATGAGAACAGACGCGATTCCTTTCCAACAACACCTGCTACTTTATGAAAACACGACCTAGACGTTGATATAGTTTAGATTAAAAAAGTAGGGTTGAAGAGAAGACATATCTTCATATGCACTATCAAAAATTTATTTATTTATCTGACTAAGCAACCTAGAGAGAGACATAAGACCTTTCATGAGACACATGAGACACATGAGACACATGAGACACATAAGCAGTGGCATTCTGTTGTTGAGTCCATACTACAATAGTAAGGCTCAACGGCATAAATATTAATAGGGCCATCTCGAGGCAGAAGAGCTGTATTCTTCTCTCCTTCTTCATGTGCCCAGAGAAATAGCAAGATAGAAATAGATAGGCTTCCATATTGAATATGTTGGGAGGATATGCACTCTACTAAGCTACACTATTAACAGCCCATGCTTGGTCTGAATAAACATGGTTTTTATGGACTCCTGTTCCTCTACTAGTAAGTAAGTAAAGAGAATAGACAGCCAATGTTTGTACATTGCCCTGTGTGTCTATTCTATAGCCTGGATTGAAGTCTAATGGACTCTGCTGGCTGTAGAAAGAAAACAACTTGCAAGAATAGCACCAATACACTACTAGTCATTTACTGCCAGTCTATTCTCGTTTATTTTTTCTTCTTCTACTTTTTAGGGTATTTTCTCTAGGGGTTAAGGCTTTACTGATATTCTCCAACAAATAATTATTACAAATTTCGCAACTCAACTTATTACACTCTATTCTTCAAATCTAGAGTAGACACATAATAGTTACAGTTATTAATGAAAGATAGATCAACCTATACAAAGGTATACACTGTACCAGTTACCATGATCCATTGTCTTGTTTTTAGCTTATGGTTTTCATTGGCTATTTTCCTGTATTTCTATCCTATCTTTTCGTTTATTATTCTATACACTTGTCTATCTAATGTTGATAGGTTGAAAGTGTCAATATTATTTATTGATGTATGAAAGAATAATTGAGCTATGAATCTGAATAAGTTTATTTTACAAGGGATATTTGAATGTTTATAATACAATACTATTGCTATCAAGTGAGATGATTGTTAAGAATACTAAGTCATCTAATCTTCTTATGCTAAAGATACTTACTAACATTTATTTACTTATAAAAGTATATTTACTATTACTACTGTAATAACAAAGAGAGAATAAACTATTATATATGACCACAGCTATACTTCTTTGCCTTTTTATTAGACTATGATTTCCTATGGAATAAGAATAGGACAGTATACATAGTGTTTATATATATACTCATACTTGTACTTAGATAGAGAGATAAATACATACATACATACATACATAGACAAGGAAATTAAAGGCCTATATATCACTTTGATCTTTTTAAAAAAAAAGGAAAAAGTTCTTTGCAACAATGATTCCCAACAATGTTCCTATTTTTGTAGCAAGGCGACGTAGGTCTTAAGGCATTTCCCAACAATGCTATAAATTCTTCTTTCTTATCCCTTCAAAAGCAGTCTCATTCGGAAGTAGAAATAGAAAAGCAAAGTTTCCCACGGCTACTCTCTGAACTCTTCCGCTAGTTCATTTCTACTCCTCTTTATCTATTGCTGCACTGCTATAGTAACAAGGCTTTTCTACTTTTTCTTTCTCTTTCTTATTCCCAGTCTCTTGCTACTGTTGCCTCTAATATCTCAAGAAGGTGGACTGTCTATTTTAGTTTCCTCAAAGTATGTGTGTGGTGCTTTTTTCTCTCTCCAAATAAAGCATATATAAAGTATAAAGGCAGTAGTATTGAACAAAAAAAAAACCATTACAAAATAGAAATGTATTCGAGAGTTCTTCCCGGTTCCCAATCTGCAAAAACACATGTTGCCCGGGCACTAGTAAGAAATAAACCACAGGCTGCTGTAAGTCAATTCTTCCTGTTTTCTTTGTAAACAAAAAGACATATAAAAAGCTGGCCTGTACTAATAGAGAAACCCAACAGCTGGCAAACTACAAGAGACATATGAGCCTCGGACTGCTCACACAACAGACTTCTTCTCATGCTAGTCTGAAAAAGACATGTTATACGTCTCTCCTCTCTGCTCCTAAACAGTCCTTCCACGTCTATTCTCCAAGAATGGCCACCAATGCATTCTTATTGGCTGATATCGGAGAAGGCATTACTGAGTGTGAAGTCATTCAATGGTAAGGATGCTTTTCATGCATCAAAAATATACAGAGATGGTGGTGTCCAGTCAACATGCTTCATAGAACAAGGATGGTGAAGGGAACAGCACTAGATTAATATCAGTGTCTTAGGTTTGTAGAGCCTGGATCTCGTGTAGAAGAGTTTGATAAGATCTGTGAAGTGCAGTCCGACAAAGCCTCTGTAGAGATCACATCTCGGTTCTCGGGTGTAGTAACAAAAGTGCATTATCAAGTGAATGACATTGCAAGAGTTGGACAGCCATTGGTGGACATTGAGACAGACGGTGAACAAGAACAGCCAGTGCATATAACAGAACAGCAAGGAGTGCAACAGGAAAGGCCATCGGAGAAGTCTACAAAAGAGTGGAAGCGTGGATCTGTAGCTGTTGAAGAACAACATAGCAGCTCGTTCAAAAGATTAGAACCTGCCTTGGCCACACCTGCTGTTCGACGTATAGCTAAAGAACATGGCGTTAATATTCAACAAGTCCAAGGCCGTGGTGAGATGGGACGAGTGCTTGAACAAGATGTCATTGAATTTGTAAAGAGAACCAACGGTAAGTTATTGGGGGATATTTCTTTATTCCGGGGCCATAGTAGTAGGAATATCATTTACCAACCTATTCTGTGTCTGTAGAAATACCCATGTCTACACCTACACTTACACCTACACCTACACCTACACCTACACCCACACACACACCCATCACTACTTCCACAGCAGGAACTGATACGACAGAACCCCTTTCTAATATGCAAAAGGCCATGTTAAAGGCAATGACTCACTCACTCACTATTCCTCACTTTGGATACAACGATGATATTGAAATTGACGCTGCTAGAGAATACAGGGCTGCTCTTAACCAGCACATCGCCAGCAACGCAAACAACTACTCCTTCACAAAGATGAGTTATCTTCCTATATTTATTAAATGTATCTCCATTGCCCTGGGACAATTCCCTCTACTGAATTCTACCATGACGGGTGATTTCAACGACGTCAACTCCATTCGTGTTGTGACAAAAAGCTCCCACAACATCGGCATTGCCATTGATTCTCCCCAAGGCTTAATTGTTCCCAACATTAAGGATGTTCAGTCCAAGACTATTCTGGATGTTGCTGCTGAGGTCCATCGTCTAACAGCATTGGGCAAAACAGGTTCTCTGGGTCCTGCTGATCTCAAGGGAGGCACCATTACCCTCTCCAACATTGGTACTATTGGTGGTACTTATGCCAATCCTGTTGTGTTTTCTTCTCAAGTGGCGATCGTGGCTCTTGGACGAACACAAACATTGCCTCGGTTTGATAAGACAGGACAGGTGGTGGCTCGACAGATTATGCCTGTGAGTTGGTCTGCGGACCATCGTTTGATTGATGGGGCCACCATGGCACGGTTTGCTAACAAGTGGAAGGGGTTGATTGAGAATCCTGTATTGTTGGCTAGTGAATTACGCTAAGCTTGAATAAATGCACACAGAAAATAGAAAGAAAGAGAGAAGAGTATGGTTGGTATTTCCTCTAGTACATGTGTGCGTTGGGATATCTCTCAGAGAGAACACTTCTTTTACATAGGGCTGATCCATATAGGCAGCAGTGGGATTATAGAGTCACTACAATAGCATAAAAAATCTTCATAGTTTACTACTATTGAGAAATAGTAAAAATAAAGTCTTTTTCTTTCTCTGTTTATTCTTTGCATGTAACATAACATAATATAATATAATATAAAATAATATAATATAAAATAAAAAAAGATGCCCACTCCATGTTTATCGTTTAAATATATACATAGATATTCATAGATATTCATCTTCTACATGCACTAGACTTCCAAATTCACTACTTTCATTCATGACTATATGTGGATCTTGTTCTGTGTCTCCTTTCTTAGCAAGATCATCACGAATAAGTCTGTAAGCAGCCTCAGGCACAAGCACCTGTTGGAGATATTCCAGTGGCATTTGAGGAACAGACTTTTCTTTGGTAAGATATCCACTGTCAATAAACATGGTATTCAGGGTATTTTGTAGAAGAACGGCTCCTTTTGAACCATAATAGCCAGGCTAAAGAACATGGATAGACTTTAGAAATACACATGCCCACACACACACACACACACAAATAGATAGATAGATAGATAGATAAATAAGAATAGATAATAGTGCTAAACCACTCTAGAAAGATACAATCGCAGTCATCATACAAACAATAGCCATTACTATACTACTACAGATCACCAGCTTAGTCTATTCATCCTAAAAGACACTCTATAGAGCACCAAGAGAAAAAGAAAAAGAAAAAGAAAGAGAAGCCAACCCCACCTGTACTTACCAATGTCTTTTCAAACCGATTCATGACTGCCATTGTACTTCTTGCCTTGCGTGTACCAAGATGCTCATAGGCTTTCAATGCATGGTCACGGTATATACTATGGGTCTGTCCATCCACCACCCCTACCAACTCTTCTCGTAGTGCCTGGATGCGTACTGGAAGTTCTTCAAAATTTATGTCTACAGGATATCCCTTTTGAATGCCTTGCGGTTTGACTTTGAGTTCCAGGGAATGCAGCCGACAAAACGAAAATTGCTCTATACTAGGCACGTCTCTTCTTAGTTCAGAGACAAGTACGCGTCTCTGGGGATTTTTTTCTAATTGAAGTGCCCTGTACTTCTCATCCTTGTCTTTCATGTCCTGGAGTGCCTTTTCTACTGCCATTGTGAGGGGTGGTTCCAGTGGTTCTCGACAGTAAGGACATGCCGTGCCTTTTATTATTATTTTATAGATAGATAGATATACAAAATAAGAGTAGGTGGATGTATAAGTTAAAGAAGAAGAAATACAAGACAGCTTACTTCCTACAATGCCATCCACTTCCTTTGTATCAAAATTCTCAATGATTGACTGACGGTCCATCATTCGCTTTCTTCCTTCCTCCTGCTGTTTTGTCTTTTCCAATTGTTCTTGTTTTTGTTGCGGAGTGCGTGCTCCTTCTTTTGGTAGAGTAAGAAATGAAGGTGTCTTTAATTTACGATACACTTTTACACTCTGAACAGGACTTGAGAAACAAAACAGATCATTCAATTGAGAAGAAGAGGGTTTTGGAATAGGTCTTTTGGGAGTGTGGGGTGGTTTTGTTGGTGATGCATGATGTGCTGGGGGAGGAGGTTGTTGTTCCTGTGGAGTGACTTTTGCAGCAGACTGAGGTGTTGTTTTGGTCTGTTTGGGTTCTGGAGACACCCTTCTTAGTAAAGAGTGTCTGTTGTGTGTTGATAGATGTCTTGACTTACCTACTGACTTTGGTTTTGGGCGTTTTTCTTTTTTCTTTATCACTGGAAGGGTCTTTGCTAGTGAGTGTGTCATTGTCATTGTGTGGGTCTTTACGGTCTCTTTTCCTAGAAACAGACAGTAATGAGCGTCATGCACGTTTATCTATTTTGTTTTTTATATTTTTTTATCGACAAGCAATAACATACCAGAAGTGCTCTTTTCTGTACTCTTCTCTGTGTTCTTCTCTGTGAGTGTGTTTACAGGAGTATGAGTGGGTGTGGGTATAGGCGGAGGTATCTGAGCCGATGACTTTGAACGGGTGACTCTTGTTGATACAGGTGGAGGATGCTGGGGTCGTTTTCTGGGTAGGTCATTTTGAGTCTCCACCTCAGGAGTAGGTGGATGGGTTCTTGCCATAAAGAAAATAGGCTGAACTCGAAGACCTGTATTATGAGTCTACAGACAGTCACAGTAAGAGGATGCCTACACTTACCAAAAGAACAGCTGTTGTTATGACTATCCTCCCTGACAAGAAGTGAAAGAAAGGAGAACAGGTTGGAATCCACTCTCCACTACCAACTCCACTCTACTACCAACTCCACTCTACTGCCCCCTCCCTTCTTCCTTCCTTATGATTTGACAAGTCCGACAAGCCACAAAAGGATATGTGACTCTGAACGAGGTGATAAGATACATGCAACTCTCATTACGACGCGCCTTCCTGTACTAAGCAATGAGTTACGAGTCAAGAAACTTCAGACCACGACAAGATGGTACTGTAGACACACTGCAGAGAGACACAAAGAATAGACCGTAGTGTGCTATAGAACAACAACAACAACAACAACAAACACACTAGTAGAAGTAGTAGAAGTAGAAGTAGAAGTAGAAGAGGAAGAGGAAGGCTCAACATTCTGTCTTCTTATAGGAAACCGCTACAGAGGATCTGGAGGAGGACGCTATCAGCACACAGGTAACTAGTAAAGCAACTTATGCTAGTACTAGTACTCACCAAAAAGAACAACAACAACAACAGAGGAAAGAAAATCTTACCGAGGCAGCTCAAATAGAGCCCCCTCTCCTTCCAAAGATGACGAAGTAGAAGACATTGAAGTGCGCCTGAAGAGTCTTATTATTAAGATTGGTGATAAGGTAATTTATACATGAGTGTAGAGTATAAGCACTACCGACAGACTGACGGATAATGGCTATTTTGGTGTGGCTATGGCTAGATTTCTCCTGAATTGCAAGTAAATCTGAACAAAATGAAGAATATCCTGGACAACGACTATTCAAAGTACCCTGAGACTGTACAAAATACCCTAAAAGCATGGTAAGAAGATCAAAACATACGTAGGATGCTTATTCTTTTTCTTTTTCTTCTGTCTATATTATAGCATCAGTGATATTCCTGCAAAAGCACCTGTGTACGGCATTTTGCTGGGTTTACTCAACTTGTCCAACTATGAGTCTGTTGCAAAGCTCATGGATACATTTAACCAACTGTTCAAAGAGACAGTGGAGAGATCCGAATGGTTTAAGCTGAAGCAGCTGGTGCGCTTTTATGGAGAATTAATGAATGCCAATGTCATTACATCTATTGCTTATACTGGGATGATCAACACTCTTTTGTCTGTTGTGGATGAACCCAGGTTACTCAAGGTAAATACTAGTGAAGAATAGATGAATTGATCTATCCTGTATACTTAGGATCGTACGGACTGCATTGTGTATATTGTGCTCTCTGTGTTGCCATGGGTAAGAAAAAAGAAAAGGATGTGTGTGTATGTGTGTGTGTCTAATGTGGCAGAACCTATGAATAGAGTATGAAAGAACTTCATCATCGTAGTCCAGAAGAAATGAATCAGATCATTGCCAAGATACAGTACTACATGGAAAGACGAGGCAGTGTTCCTACTCTCCGTATTATGCAGCGCTATCAGAGTGAAGAGATGAATGCTAAAGAGAAAGATGTAAGATAATACTGATAAGGATGGTATATTTATTATAAATATAGCCTCTTGAACACTTGTGGCATTTAATTCAAGAGTTACATGGCAAAGGAGGAGATGTAAGTAGATAACAAGAGAAGAATGTATTTGTAGTTTCTTTCATGCATTTATACTTGTTTGTATTTTGTTGTTGTTGATACAAGGTACCTCTTCTTCCTAAACCATTCCACTGGTTTGATGAGGATCTCAAGTCAGCCGTCCAGGTAAATAGAACAAATAAAAGTCTTTCTGTACAAAGATACATCCTATATAACACTCTGTCTCTATTGTATCAGCATGACCTCTTTACATTTGAAGTACCTCCCCACTCTGATGATATCAAGTACTTTGGACCTCAAAGAATTCTAAGAGTACTCGTGGATGAGAATAACAAGGTAAATAGTAGTCAATAACACTACTACTGAAGATAGACTCTCTCAACTAACCTTACTACTAGACTCTCTCTATGGTGCCAGACCATGATAGTCTTGACTATTTCATTCTGAATGATATGATCTCTGATACTATTCAGATATTCGAATCCAACCGCAAAGAGTGTGCTAAATATCTGTTGGGAATTGCTCACAGCTTTGAATATGGATTTATCAACACAACCGCTGCCTCCCATGAGAATGAACCAGACACTATGGATGAAGATACTGCGGGCTGGAGCCTCTCTGATCTTTTGTTGGAAAGTATCTTTTCTCAGATCCTCAAGCTGCCTACACCACCTTTTCGTCTTGTGTTCTACTCTTGTATCTTGACGGAACTCTGCAGGACAGAATCATCGTCTTTTCCTATGGCTCTAGGTAGAATTGTAAAAACATTGTTCGGCCGCATGCATGCCTTGGATGCTGAGTGTGTATCTCGGTTATGGAGTTGGTTCTCTCACCATTTGAGTAACTTTGGCCTCCAGTGGGATTGGAAATCATGGTAAGCTGTATAGATAAGAATAAAAGTAGATCTGTGGATGCTAATGAGGTACTATTGAACAGGAATGAAGTCCTTGCTCTTGACCCTATGCACCCACAAGCATGCTTTATCAGAGAGACACTTGAGAAGGAGATTCGGTTGAGTTATTATGAGCGTATCAAGACTACGATTCCTGAAGAGTTTGCTCCTCTGTTTCCACCTGTGGCACCAGGCCCTGATTTCGAGTACAAGGAGCCATCCCACCCACTCCATTCACAAGCCAAATTGGTGATTGAGAGCCTTCGAGCAAAAAAGACAGTAGAAGAAGTCAGAGAGATTCTGAATGTCTTTAAGGAGGATCAGGCAAAGAGAGGTCTTGATGAGCAAGCACAGTTGAACAGTGTCCGTGTGCTATTTGTTCAATGCCTGTTACTAGTGGGTAGCAAGAGTTTCTCCCATGTGTTGAATGTGGTGGAACGGTAAGTAGATGGCTATTTCTTTTCTTATATTTATTTATCCTAATGTGGGTATTTTTATTCATAAGTTACCTTGAGGTCATACGTTATGTCAACTCAACACCAGAAGGCCGCCTTCATACTGTCCAGATTGTCTCTTCATTTTGGAAAAATAATACTCAGGTAACAAGAAATATGAGTGTAGTGCACACCAACAGACACTAACATGGCCTATACATGGCTAGTTTTTGGGTATCTTACTGGACAAACTATTAAATTACCGAGTGATTGATCCTACTTCGGTAATAACATGGACATTTGAGTCAGAACAATTGGAGAAAGCAGGAAGGTAAAGTACCGACTGCTCTATTGACACGTGGAGAGTGCTTTAATAATGTGTGGATTTAGAGCTTATCCTTGGGAGATTCTTAAGAACACACTCAACAAGGTGGTATCTCGTGTTATACAAGTACGCTTGAAATTGGAGAACTTCCAAGAACTGCATACAGTGAATGAAACCAAGAGAGCCTCCACTGGCCTTACTGAGAGTAAGTTATCTATTTCTGGCGCCTCATGACTCATCCTCAACTGCACTGAACTGCACTGTATTGTGTTGTGTTGTGTTGTGTTGTATCTAACTCTATGTGTATTACAGTGGCACAGGCAGAAGCACAACAAGAACTCGATACACTTCGTATTGTTGAGAACTCTCTTACTACTGTGACAAGAGAACAGAAGGAAGTGTTTATGGTGATTTATCAAAAGTTTACTCATACACTGCAAGAGTTGATTGTAACGTGTAATGCAAGAGGACAAGATCCTGCTACTCATTGGACCTATTGGTGGGTATCTGGATGGTATACGGAAATGCTCCGTCTTGTAAGTATCCAATAAGTGTGAGATTCTTATAGAATATTATTAATAACAAGGACATGTTTATTCTCATAGTATCAAAAGGAGTGTAGTGGATTCCTTGTTACACTGGAGACACTTGTCTTTTTGCCTACGATGGATGCACGTATTTCAAGTGTATTTGAAGATGTCAAGGCCATGAATACACAAGCCAATCTCATTCTGTAACAGCATTACTTGCCAACTATAATGTGTACCCACTCACAAACACTTTTTTTTCTTTTTTCTTTTTAAATCATCATAATAAAAAGAAACTTGTTCTTATGATAATTGGCTGCAGAATAGAAAAATAATAATCTTTTATCTAATTCAATAGCCAATCAATGTTGATTCATTAAGCAACTTAACATCCCGAAAGGGTTAAGTTTTCTTGAAAAGGAAGTGTCCGTAATAGAACTCTGTATTCAGAGGATTGATAAACCGTTAAATACTATTGGTTTTTTCTTCCAAGTTTGCGGGCTGTGGTTTATTATTTTGTGAATAACTTTCTTATTCATACATTTATTTTGTCCAATTAATATCTACTTTTAACTTACCAGATAAGTATATGAACTATTTCAATGGAATAAACAAGATTCCAGAGGAAATATGATGAAGTAAACGCTAAAATTGATACACTTAACCAACATTTTATGGCGTTCTTGAGCAATGCTATCGACACCTTAGATGAGTATAAGAAAGAATTGTCTAACTGTAGCTGATCATTCAACCTTCAGAAGAATGCATTCAGCTAAAGAATCTGTCGGCCAAGGACTATTTGAACTGAATAATATATTCTTATTTGTTCTTCAAAGATACTTGGCTCTTGAGTCAATGGTTTAATTCAAAAAGATAAAAATACACGCTAAATAAAATATTATCGCCCGCAAAATAGAAAATAAAATCCGCAAACTTTGAGGAAAAATAACAATCAATACTGTGAGATAGCCAGACTTGGCCATCATTAGCTTGGTCCACGACGCAACCCTAAATCAATTAAACATTGTATGCCATTGATTCAACCCTTGGTTTCTATAAGGAATAGGCTATAGAAATCTTGTTGACATTTATTGAATAGACATTGTTTCTTTACTGTAGGTTCAGGAAGGGTATTACAGAGGCATAATCGCTCTAGGCTCATCCTTAGGTTTGTAGAAGAAAAGTCCTCTCAAGTATTGTATTGCCGTGTTACCATTCGTATCTCTATTCTTAATAGTATAAGACAAGCATCATGCTAAGAGTTGTATTTTCTCTATAAGACTCATTATCAAGACTACCAAGAAATCCAAAAAAAACTGTCCATTGGGTCTACACTCCTCACCTATCCTTTGTGTGTGTGTCCAGATGTACCAGTAGCAACTCTATAGAGACCTACAAACCTCCTACGATCTACTCTTGCCCAATATCACACTATTAAGAAACTGATCGGGTAAGTAATGTTTTTTTTTGTCTGTGTTTCTTGTATCCCAGATCAATTATCCGAGAGGGGAAATACAATTCATATGTACCATGAGTTTATGAATAAGAAAAACAACAAAAAGTATTCCGTGTAGAATCATAAACTAATTAAGTCTCTCCTGTGTCTCTTTTTTTTTGCCTAATATTATGAAGCTATCCCTGATCTACCCATCATCAGCTTGACTGAGTCATTAGTGTCCAAGATGAAAGATGAATACAAAATACAAAATAAAAATAAAATAACGCATTATCAGGCTTGGAATAATCTATTCTCCTCATCAATAAAGAATACACCTGTTACTATTTAAGTAATGGCACTATTTTCATATATTACTATGATTACTATTTCTTAGAAAAAATTTTCTACACATCGAATAAAAGATATTGTATCTATTTAAAAAAAAAAATTCATAGCCATTGATTTTATGTTTATAACTGAGTTTCCCACTTGTCCCTCTATTATCAAAATTACTTGTAATGTACATAAACACATACAAAGGCGAATAATAATCATAATCATAATAAATCCCCTTTTCCTTTGAGTAACTGAAATAAGAAAGGACTCTGCGTCTTTATTGGTAATCTTTTAACAAAAATATTTTGGTTACAACAGTAAAGAGCAAAGAAGGAAAAAAAAGATAGACTGAAAGGGAATTTTTTTCTTCTATTTCATATTCCGAAAGGTCTTCTATACTGGTCTACAATTGTTTTCCATGTTTATGACTCTATCTCTTAAGATATATATTTTATATTTCTTATAAATAAAAAGAAAAGTGTTTAGTGTTGAAAAGAAAGACTTTATTATGGACTAGCTAATTTTCATTAGGCACCCTTCTATTTTCTTGATAAGGCTTTGGTAAGACCAGTCTCTTGGCAATGCATCACTGTGTTGCCCATAGTCTGGTGAGATATGCTAGCTTGACTAATAGTGTCAATGATTGAATTGTTATTGGTATTGTGTTTGTGCAGGATAAAGGAACAAGCCTGTGACTTAGTTTCCTCTTCTAATTAGTAAAAGTCTTAGCAAATGTACTGATAATAATACAATATAGAAAAAATGTTAATAATAGGTAATATCAATGATGTATGTTCATTCATTAAGCAAGAGAGTTGTTCGGAATATAAAATAGAAAAAGAAATCCATCTCCTATCAGTTGAGACTTTCAGGCCATATTTCATTTCGGAGTGGATGTTTTTCTATGTGATATTGCAAATGGAAAAAGAAATAATAATAATAATAAAAAGAAGTTTGAGGAGTATAAATTAGAAAATATATGTTATTTGTTTATGGTCTAAAGTGGATTTAAAGGTGGGTTGTATATAGAAAATATCGATACTTTTATGAGGAAAAAACAACGGAAAAATGGCTAAAGCTCAGAAGCCTATAATTAAACGTTGATAGAGAGAGTGAAGTCAGATAAACCAAATGAAAAAGACATTTCAGTGGAAACAGAAGGCTGTATTGTTTTGCATTTGCCTAAAGTGATGTCTTTATCAAAATAAAATAAAAACATCTTTTCTATTTTCCTCTTTCTGTGGCGTGGTTTTGCAGAATAAAATAGATGCATCAATATATGTATGCATCTAGATACATTCTAATGAGAATGATTACAACTTTATTTCATAGTTTACTACTACGTTCAATTTTTCCATGAAAAACAAAGAAGAACATAAACTACAAAAGGCTTTCCTCTATACTCGTATTTCTTAGTCTAAGAAGTCACTATTGAATATCAGATTATTTTCTTCGTGATAAGTAGTGCCTCAAATGAAATGTTTGGCAAAATAGGGAATAAGTCGTTTACCTTTAAATCTTAACATCAAATGTTTAAGACCTATTCTCCTTTTCTAGCCATTTGTTCCCAACAAGCCTGATACTTGTAGAAATTTAGTACGCCACTAAAAAATCAAGCAGTAGACAGTCGGGTTATCTTTCTCTTTTGAAGCACAGACTAATCGTAATCATTCTACAATAAGAAATATCAAAAGGGCCCTCTGAGATTAAACTTTATTTTTGTTATTGTATGTAACCATGGTGACACCCTTGAGAGTTTTTACACCAAGATCAGTAAGAGACACAATAGATGCATATCAGTTTGATAAACAATAATGTTACACAGGGAATGATACTTTGTATAGTGTTTTTCGCTCATTCTTAGTATTATGAAAAAAATAAAGTAAAAAAATAAAGTAAAATAAAGTAAAAAAAGGTAAAAAAAAATAAAGTAAAAAAAAATAAAGTAAAAAATGTTTAGGAGAGAGAGAAGTGGAAGAATATGTAGGAGAGAGAGAAGAAGTGGAAGAGGGAAAGGAGAAAGGAGAAGATAAGAGTAAAAGAATGTACCTCCTTGGAGTTCTCTGACTCTTGCTACAATGATGGATTACTCAAAGTAAATATCCTTTCGGAAACAGTCTATAGTATTTCATTCTGGGGAAAATAATAAGAGTATCTATGGCCCATAGAAGAATCTGAGTAAGGAACTGAGTAGTGAACTGAGTGAAAAGACTGACTGAGTCAATGGCTATGTGTAGATGCGTGAACAAGCAATTAGTGTCAGACCTAAATACAATAAGAGAGGGCCGAGTTTCAAGTGTTGATAGTATATAAAGGAATCAAGTGTCATTTCATTCTAACTGTCAGTCTCAAACTACCTTTCCAACCTAGTACCTTTTACTATGCGTGTCGCCTTCTCTACCCTCTTCACTCTTGCTGCTGCTGTCTCCAGCGTCTTCGCTGCCGAACAATCTCGCAGCCACGGATATGGCCACAGACACGGTCACAGCAGTGCTCCCTCCGGTGCCCCCAAGGGAAAGGTCTTTGATCACTTCCTCCAAATCTGGTTCGAAAACCAAGACTTTGAAACCATCTCTGCTCTCCCTCACTTTACCCAGCTCTTGCCTCACGGTATTTTGTTGAGCAACTACAATGGTAAGTTATAAATGTAGTTATAAATGTAAATATAGATCGCGTATTTATTCAATCTACTTTAGCCCTTACCCATCCTTCCGAGTGCAACTATGTTGCTGCTGGTGGTGCCTCTACCCTCGGTGTTGATAACGATGACTACTACAACATTCCTGCCAACGTTGTCTCCATCTTTGATCTCCTCGAGAAGAAGAACTTGAACTGGAAGTTGTACCAAGAAGATCTTCCTTACACTGGATTCACTGGATACTCTTCCGGAACCTATGTTCGCAAGCACAACCCTGCTGTCTCCTTTGACGCTGTTGGTTTGAACAAGACACGTCTCCAGAGCATTGTTCACTGTAAGTAATATTTTCTAACCTATCTACAAGATCTCTCTCTAATGTGGTATTTTATTAGCCGATGAATTCTCTGCTGACATTGCTTCTAACTCCCTCCCCAACTGGATGTTGTAAGTGTTTTATATACAATATATCTATCTATCTATCTATCTTGATGATTCATATTGGAAACCATGTTAGCTACACTCCTGACATGAACAACAACGGTCACGACACCAATGCCACCTATGCTGGTAACTGGTTGAACACTTTCTACAAGGCCACTTTGAACCAGTCCAAGTTGCTTGACAAAACCGTTGTTCTCATTACTTTTGATGAGGTAAGTCATGGGTGCTTACATTGAGAAGAAAAGATCACTCATATTTCTGATGTATTAGGCTGCAACCTACACCAGAAGAAACCGTGTCTGGTCCATCTTGTTGGGTGCTATTCCTGAACACCTCAAGGGTACTGTCGATTCTACTTACTACACCCACTACTCTGCCATAAACACTGTTGAGGTAGGCCATTGGATAACACTACATAGCAAACAATTTTTTAAATTTTTTTTTAAATTTTTTTTAATAGAAAAACTGGGACCTTGGAAGCTTGGGTCGTGGTGACAGCATCAAGACCGAGTCTAACATCTTTGCCTTTGCTGCTGACCGTCTCAACTACAAGAATGTTCACGTTCCTCTTTCTCAGATCCCCATGAACAACAACACCATTGTTGGTCTCTTCAGTGGTACTTCCCGCAACCAGACCCACACCATCCCCTCCGTCCCTCAATAAGGGACTAATTTTTTAATCTCTTATCTTTACGATGATTTGAAGAGATTCTCAGAACCTCATTCTGGATAACTTTTTATTTATTTTTTTTATTTTATTTTTATTTTATTTTAAAAAAAAACTCATCTATACATACCCTTTTCTATTATAATAATCTTGTAAAATAAAATTGGACTTTTTCAATTTTCTAATCCATTAAGAGAAATAGATAATAATAAAAAAGGTTGAACGAACAAAACTGATGAGTATTGGCTATAGCCACCTTTATTACAATGACTTATCATTAACAGTTTGACAAATGAGAATGTCAGTAAGACTCTGGTGACTTTCACTTCTCAATTCAGTCTTAGGACAACCCACAACTTTTTGTTTCTTACTTGCATAAAATCAGACACGTCTCTTATAAAATGAGTGAATCGTTCTAGGGCTCAGGTGTGAGAGTGCGGAATAATCCCTTGAGGTCAATACATCTTTAATATATGAGTGTACCTTCGGAGTCTGTATCTTTGTTTATGCACCTAAGCTCATGACTTTTAACTACTGAGACCACTTTGTAACATGCTATTCATACAACTCATGCCATTTAAATGATAGAATCGATTAATTTATAAGAAGATTTCTATTATTTTATTAGGCTACATTGAATTTTATTATTCCTCGTGTGTTCAATAAAATTGTTTCTTTGTGAATTTGGTAAACATCTGTTTCTTCATCAAAAGAGTCATGATCGAGATAAAGACCTATATTTCTTATATCTATTACACTCATTATGCTTGTCTATTTTCTTTATATGAATGGGCTATATTTTTACATGGTATTAGTGTTATGAATTGATTTGATACCTCTGTCATTAGTAGCAAAAGTATTGATGATTGTCTTGAAATATGTCGTATCTTTTGATAGGATGTTGTTGATGGATTCATATATTTTCTATCCATAATTAAGACCACAGCAAAAATGATGCCTTTTTGGAGAGATAAGGTACAGTGAACACTACATAATAGCCTATTTAATTTCTTATTAATAAAAATAGAAATCCCTCACTAGGAATGAAAACCTTAACATTACATGTAGATCATTGTATTAATTATGTACTAAATAATCATTTCAGAAAATATTCTGCATCAGAGAATTTTCTCTCTCTCTTTTAATTATTTTATTTTTATTATTTTTATTATTATATTATTATATTTTTAATAAAATGATCAACCCAACATCTTAATAATAGTAGTGTCCATTTTGATTCTACTTTTTAGATAGGATATGTACCATGTTATTATCTGCTAATTGTGTAGTGTCTATAACGAAGAATAAAAAAGTATTTTTTTTTATGCTGATGATATCATTTATTGAATCACACATTTAGTATAAAAAAAGTGTGGGTTGATGACTTGAGCCAGTCAGTTTACTTTGGATTTATGTAAGATACTCCTATGTAGGATAATGATAAAATAAGTCCATTTCATTCTTCTGGTATGTAGATATATGTAGTTATGAGGCAATAAATGAATAAATGAATATGCGTATATGTTTTCATAGAAAGAAGTATAGAATATAAAGTAGATAAAGAAAGTAAGAAGGATGAAAAGATAGTTAGGTGTATATGCAAATGTGTGTGTGTGTGTGTGTGTGTGCAGATGTGTGGGTAAATATATATGCATGTGCTTGTACGGCTGCCTGTAGGTAGGTAGGTAGGTAAGTATGTATGCTTGTATGTATGTTTGCTGGTGGGTAATGTGTGATATTGAGTAAGACTTATTACATCAACAATAATGAAAATAAGCACCGATTAAACAGACTTTCTTCTCACTAACTCAGGCTGTGGTGATGGCTTGGAAAAGAGAGAGAGATTTCTTGATAGAGCAAGACTATGATAGGCGGAAGATGGAGATGTAGGCTTTAAACGGACTGATTCTGGAGAATGACCATAGTGGTGGTTGTGAGAACAATGGTGATGAGAAGCTGAGAAGTAGTGCTGATGTTGGTTCATATGAAGAAGTTGTCTTTTCCTATAGAAAGAAGTGCGCAAAGTTGAACGGCGACGTCGAACAGGATAGACGGTATTAAGTAGTAGTAAAGATACATGAGTAGTTGGTGAAGAAGAATCTTTAGTAGTGCAAGGGATAGGTGATGGTAGTGATAGTGTAGGTGAGGCCAGTAGTGGCAGTGTTGGTGCTGATAATGAGAGATAAGTACCAGGTAATACTACTTTCTGTGTCTTGGATAACAATAAGTCTTGCTGTTTATCGATGACACTGTTCATTGCCATATTAGCAACTGTAATAAAGAACCCCCATACCATTAAGGTAGAAAGATCAGAAGAAGAAGCTACAGAAGAAGTAGTTGTAGTAGAAGACGCAATACTAGAACTAGAACTAGAACTAGAATGTACAAAGTAAGAGAATGAAAAGATGGCTCTTGTGGTGACTATGAACTCCATAAGTGTGTTCATCATTGAATGAGGAACATGAAGTAATGGAATGAGAAGAAGTAAAATGACTCGAGATTCTACATAAGGTGGAGAATGAACAGCTTCTGGATCTTTGGCTAAATCACGCGAGAGAGATTCTACCAAAGCCATAGAAGAGTCGAGCCGTTTGAATGATTCTAACAGAGGATCTTGTAGTGTAGGCTGTGTATTTTTAGTATGAGTGTTACGGTCAGAATTACGGTCAGAATTACGGTCAGAATTATGGTAGGTGGAATTAGGTAGAGTGCCTGGAAAAGGAAATGCTGTTTGAATAGGCGAATTAGATACCGATGGGTTGGGTGTAGGAGAAGAGTTCAGGTTGATTGCAGGAGTGTGAATGGATAGGGGCCGTTGACTGTATCTTTTTGGGCGTGGCAATCTTGAACGATTGGTAGGGCTGTCCTGAGATCGTGCTTTACTCATAATGTGAACTCTTTCTATTTCTATGCCATTCACAGCATCATTGGCTTCTTGAATTAGATTAGAAAGGATTCCAGATATTCTTTCAAAGGCTTCTTGGTGTATATCTTCCTCTTCTTCGTCTGTAGATGCATCTGATAATAGAGCCATGGCTGAGTCTGGACGAGTGATAGTGTGACGATGGGGTCTGTCAGCACTATAGCTGAAAGCAGCCCCTATTGTTGGAGTGGAGGAAGAAGCATAAGGCTCGAGTGTTATCACTGTCTCTGGCTGTAGTGCAGACTAAAAGAAAGATATGAATGTTGGATAGGCACTCTGCTGTTGTTTGCTTTACCATTTTATACAGTAGCTTTGGAGAAATAATAAGAACCGGTAAAAGAGTAAAGAAAGACAAAGAAGCACCCTTTATTATCTACTATAGTTTCCCTTTGAGAAATATAGAAAGAGAAAAACTAATAAAATGCAAAGAGCAAAAGAATCAATGAGAAAAGAAAGAAATGACGTTTCTAATCTCCTTCCCCTTCTTTTATTATTGATTTGTGTTTGTATTTGTGTTTGTATTTATATATCTATTTGTATTTATTAGATGTCAACAGGCGTCAATTCATTTAAGCTTTTTGCTGACTACACTCAATGATTCTATTGGAAACCCACTTTGGGGTGTGTTTCTCGTATGCTCTATACGAGTCAACTACACACTTGAAATAATCAAACCCTCTCAATTCTTATTCTTCATTCCCTTATCGTGTCATCATCTATGCTTTGTGCCCTTTATTTCTTACTTAAACCTTCACACTTCATCATTTCTATTTTAGGCAATCACCATGGTTGATAAATTCCTAGGACAATGCTATTCAATCTAAACCCGTGCATGAATACATACGGCTCAATTGCATTGCATTGCATTGTATTGGGTTGTATAGGACTATGATGAACTAGAGAACTCTTGAATTGTTTTGGTTTTACAGTTGCAAGAAGAATAGACTGAAGCCTATAATGCTGTTATTATTATTGCTTGTGCTTATGCCTATGCTTGTACTTATACTATACTACATTCTATTCCGTGTACTATACCAACTCTTCTCTACTTATTCGTCACACACGCTTTTCTTGTTCTCCCTAAAATAAAAATAATAAAAAATAAAAAATAAAAATAAATAGATAATAAAAATAATAAAAATAATAAAAATAATAAAAATAATAAAAATAATAAAAAATAATAAAAATAATAAAAATGAATACGTGCTTCAATATGATAGATTCCGAACTTCACCTCATTATTGTACACCAATGAACCTTCTTTCTTTTCACCTTTATATATCAGTACTACAATAGATTCCTGCTGTAAAATAAAACTCTTTATTTTACAACCTACAATATATAAAGTGATTTTATTATTTACATTGTATTTTATCATTTCTAGTCTGTGAAAGAATCCTATCCAATCCCATCCAACCACTTCTAAAACATAACCATTCTTCTATATTAAAAATATATTAAGAGCTCTCATTGATCGAACGGCTTTAAAAATGAGTCCAAGGGAGGGTGTTTCATATTTTCTATGAATGACTATGCCTTACTCTCCTTTCAGATAGAATGAGAGTTACTATTTATCATTGCCTTGTTTTTACTCCCTTTCTGAATGTCTTGTTTTCATTGTACATTGTTGGTTTTCATTCTGATGTTCCTGTTTATCTTCTTTGTCAATCCTTTTTATTAATAGTTTACTTGATAGCATAAATAGAAACGACAAAATAAAAGGATATTAAAAAAGATCTGCGAGTTACTGTCTGTGAGGCAGTTCATTGGAGCAGATACTCTCCTTCTAAGGATCCATATTTCTGCTACTGATACTGTGCAACATTCACTATAGTACATATTCAAGTGTCACTCTTTTTATAAATATAGTGAAATGACTCTAATCTTAAAAAAAAGCAATCCTGGATATCTTGTAAATAGTCGATAATAATGCTCTTCTTACTGCTATTTCTTATTATTTTGTTATTATAACAAAGAGAGAGATGACTGCACTTGGTACGCTTAATATACTTGATATGCTTAATATACTTGATACGCCCAATACACTCAATACACTCAGTCGACACAAAAACAAAAAAGTAGAGCGGCCCTGAGAATTAAACAGTAAGAGTGCAACATATTATTGCCATTTATGCTCTACAGATAGAAAATAGACATGGCCCATACTTTTTTCTATTTCTTTTCCTTTCTCTATTTCTTTTTCTTTTTCTTTTTCTCTTCATTTCCCCTTTCTCCTTTTTTGATGGCACTTTCTACCCTCTTGATGGCACTGAAATAAATTCTGCTACTGTTAAATACTTTCATTTTCAAGTGATATTCTCTTTTTCACTCTACGAGCAATCAACACCCACTCACCCGTTCCATTCCTTCTCTCTCTTTTCTCACTCTCCTGTGTTCTCACCCACTTTTGATGTTATCCCAGCGCCCTTTGGTTAAGCGTAATTTACAAGCAAAGGTAAATATTGAATATAAAAATATAAAAATATAAAAACATAAAAATATCGATATTTTTATATCGATATAAAAAAACAAAAACAAAAATAGATGTCTCGTCACAATAGTAGTTAGTATAACAACGCGCTAGACCCCATAGTCACTGTCTATCGCCATGGTGATCACTATCCTGACAATACTTCATAGCAACTGATCATTAACTAATCTCTCTTCACTGTAGCTTGCCGCAGACTATACAGACTTGCTCAAAGAACTCACAAATAATAAACTAACACTTGTTGGTTGCTATGCGATCGGTAAAACAATCGGAGAGGTAAAAATACACAAGCAATTATTCTCTATCCATCCTTCTTTATTTATATCAAATAAACATAAAATAACAATAAGCGTGCTCAACTACCTTGAATAAATTTATACTTATACGCCCTTTATTATCTCTTTATTTTTTCCTTTTATGTCTATAAGGGTACCTATGGAAAAGTTAGACTGGGCATTCACCAATTGACTGGACAAAGAGTGGCCATCAAAACAATCAGTAAACAACATGCTCCCTTGATGGCACGTGAAATATACACTCACCAACGCCTAGAACACCCTCATATTGTCACTCTCTATGAAGTATTAATGACAGAAACAAACATTCATATTGTATCAGAATATTGCTCTAATGGTGAATTGTTTGATATGCTAATACGATGGGGCCGGTGTTCAGAATACCAAGCCCAGCGATGGTTTTGTCAATTAGCCAAAGCAGTACATTTTATCCATAGCCAGCAGATAGTACATCGGTAAGTGTGGAAAATCAATGTGTACAGAGACAGGGCATAATTTCACTCAGAATAAAAGAGTGGAGAGGAAATACTAGAGACTAGTAAGAAATACTAGGAACAATGCCTTTTCTTATATGTCATGTTGTGCTATAGTGACCTGAAACTAGAAAATATTCTCCTGGATACGGAATACAATGCAAAAATTTGCGACTTTGGATTTGCACGACAAACAGACAGACATCAGATGTTAGCGACATTCTGTGGTAGTTTGGCCTATTCTGCTCCTGGTAAGTCATTGGAGAGTAATAAAGTAGCTCATAGTAAAATAGAGGTCATTCAGCACAAGAAATACACTGGGCCTGGTAAGTGATGAAGAACAAAAAAGAGGTGTAGGTTGGTGCAAACAAACTGTAGACTCAAAATGAAGGTACCATCATTAGAGACAGATATTTGGTCTCTTGGTGTAATACTGTATACACTCTTGGCAGGTGAATTGCCTTTTGATGATGATAGTGAGATGGTGATAAAACATAAAATTATTCATCTTGAGTACCAAATACCAAGCTATTTCTCACCAGGTAACGCAAATGTCTGTGTTATTTCTTATTAATAACTTGATCTTATTATCGTTGATCTCTACATGGATACAGAGGCTTCAGACATTATCCGTCAGATGTTAAAGTATGAACCTTCTGAACGTATCACAATGAAGGATATACTTCAGCATCCATGGCTGTTGAAGATACTGGATCAAGTGGAAGAAGATCCTCTCTCAGATACAGACTCACTGTTTTCTGATCATCGTAATCGTACATTCCAGTCTACATTGACAGATCCTTCTAGTTGTGATGATCTCTTTTCTAAAGGCAAAGAGGGTCTGTCAAGCTCATCTGTTCATTTTATGGAAGCTTACACCAAGCTGTCGCAAATGCCAATGAGCCATAAAATGTATTCTTCATCTCCAATGACTCGACATTCAGCACCCATAGCAGCCCATTCTCTGTATGATACACATATCAATAGAACCTCCTTACCAGTGAAACTTCCTTCTCATACTCAGCCAGCAGTAGTCCATGAAGTGGCCATGACACCCAGTGAGCAGCAGTTATTTACTACACTTCAATCAGCAGGATTTGATGAGTTTGTTTTAAGGCGTATGCGGTCTAAACAGTGGGATGCACCAAGTACCTTGTGGCAAATGTTGTTGGCAAAACTAGAAGAAAGAGATCAACACCAACTGCCACCATCTACTAAGCAGAAAGAGATACTTGTTTGTTTACCATCTCCTACACCTTTACAGTCTTGTGAAGTGAAGAATGTAAAGGATGCACCTATGAATTATCCCAAGACACAAGAGAGAGTAAAGAAGAGTCCATCTTCAAACAGTCAACACAGATCCAGTTGGTTTTCATCTGTCAAGGCATGGCTAGCACCTCCTAGTAATGATCAACAACAACAACAACAACAACAAGATGGGAAGTCAATAACAACAACTTCTGCTACTGTGAATACAGTATCTCCCACTAGAACCGCTTCTCCTTCTCCTCTTCCTCCTACACCACACCAAGACTTCTCTGATTTGCTCATTACACCACCTTCACCTTCATGGACAAAGGATCTTGCTTTTCTACCTTATAGACCGAGATTCCAGAAATACCGTCGACACACTCTACAAATGTCTCCACCAATTTGTGACTTGGATCAGTTCACCTATAGTGCTACCTGTGGAGAAGTCAGTACTACTCTTCTACCTTACACAACATGTTTACCCTCTATAGAAGACCATCGCCTCTCTTCAGTGACCCGACCTCCTTCAGCTCATATGCCTAGTAAAACAGTAACAGAAAGCATTTCTATGGTGACGGTTCTTCCCAATGTTACCATGACAGGTGTTCCCAATACAGTTACTGAAATTCAGCTGTGTCCACCAAGATCCTCTGTAGATATAGAAATGAGAGTCAAAACTGCGATTCTATCTTTTACTGCCAATCCACACAGTGAATTAAAGGTCTCTCATTTCTCATCGTTATCTTCCTCTTCTTCTTTATCCTCAGAATCCTCAGAATCCCTTTCAATTTGCACTGATACAAGCCAAGATCAGCACCAAGAAGAATACTACATGTCCACTGTATCTTCTCCTGCTTCTTCTATACACCAAGAGAGTGAGAAAAGTACACCAGAGAAGGAAGTGCCTGATGAAGCTAGGTCTTTGGTAAGTATTTATAAATGGGTTCAATCTATTCCAAAGAGTGTTTACTGATATCCTTTTATTAGAGAGAGATATTACCACATTCTACGCCTTTCTCCTACCCAATGATTCCTCGATTACGGTTTAGCTATATTGCGAACCAGAAAGAGAGAAGGTTGGGTTCTAGGATGGTCATTGAAGAGGAGGAAGAGGAAGGATGATTCTACTGTTGATGTTATTCCTATTGTTATTGCTACTACTGTTCTTATACTTATACTTATAATAATTCTTATTCTTAATGTTGTTTCTATTACCACTACCACCTTCATTTACCATTCCTATTCTTATTCCTATTCCTATTCTTATTACCACCACAGTCATTTATTATTGCTGCTACTACCATTCTTATTCTTATTATCGCCACCACCTACTACTACTGTTATTACTACCATTATCATTTACTACTCTATTATACTCTATTATCATTATACTCTATTATCATTTTAATTGCATTGTTTATTATTACAGTAGCTTACTACTTTCTGCCTGTTTCTTGAATTCAAGCTTCTCTACTTTGACCTCTCCTTCAATCAACTTGTAAACATAGGTCACCACATTGTTGCCTTGAATATCCATCAACACAAAAGAGGGTATAGGCTCGCTATACACTCATTAGCCTTTCGAGTGCATCTTTCAAATGCAACCTACGTTATGCCTGGAATAGGAGAATAGGCGCCTGTAGCACTTCCTGGGTTAATGTAGTATTTTCCATTCCTCTCTTCAGCACTGAATTTGTGAGTATTCCCTGTTAAGAGCACATCTACATCCATTTGTCGTGCTGTAATCTCCAATGCCTTCTCATCACCCCATGGAATGACTTGGTGTCCATGCAGTACACCCACACGAATAGAATTATGCACAACTACTTTTGACTGAGGAAATTTCGCATTCTAATACCAGTAGAAATACAAAGAAAAAGAAAAAGAAAAAGAAAAAGAGCACAGAAAGAGTACTCTCTCAAGTTGAGTCTACCAAGAAAAAGAAAATCTGCTGCTACTGATACTAATACTACTACTACTGCTGCTGCTACTACTACTACTACTACTAATACTGCTACTACTGCCTCGTCTTTTCTCTTACATCATCAAAATCACCCTTGACAGCAATAATATCACCAGCAATGGTTCTCAGGTAGTCGAATGTCTCTTTATCACAGATGTTGCCTGTGCATATGATTTGTTGTATTTTTCCCGGTACCTTTGAGGCTGTTACTATCGCCACTACTCACAAGAGACTTACAAGTAGCTTCTTGAACTTCGCAGGCAAGTCATGTACTCTGTGAGGAATATGAAGGTCACCAATAACAAGTACTAACTTTTCATAGCCACTTTTTAGTACTAGAAGACTCCTTCTTCTCCTTCTCTTTCTCTCAACCTACCACCATGAGAACAAGACAAGAAGGAAAAGAAACAAAAGTTTACTTATCCACAGGCGTAAGGTGAGAAAGGAAGATCTCTACGTCACTTTCGGTGTTTCAATTGCTCCATTCATCCTGCTCATCCCTTCTGGTCATGGCTTTCTATTTTCTGGATTCTAACAGAGGCATTGAGTGGGGTTTTCTTACTTGGGATTCAATTCTTCAAGACACACCACACACCACGCATCCCCCTTGGTGTTTCTGATAGCACTATAAAGAAGAAGAAGAGGGCCTCTTTATGATAGGGACTTGTTCTCTATGACGCGTGCAGATTTCTTTTGTAGCACTGAATCCAACAGCAGCCCTTTGTATTGTCTTGGGAGTGGAGGGTGAATTCTCCCCTATAAAAATGACCCCATCAGCATTAAAAAAACAAATGTCGCCTCTATTCTCTCTCTTTGCGCTCTATTTCTTTTGAGAATTAATGCAAAAGACAAGGGAAATGCAGAAAATAAATGCAGAAAAAACACAGAAAAGGAAAAAATAAAAAAAATAATAAATAATAAAGGGGAGAATATCAGAGAAAGAATTTTCTTTCTTCTTTTGCTTCTCCAAGACTTAAGGCTTTCCATGTCTTTAACACCGTCACCCACACCGTCACACTTGCCAGATCCACCTCACGGCAGTGCACACCTACGCGACACGGCAGGCACAGACACAGCAGGCACATTAAGCACACCAGACACTCTCTCCCTTCCTTCAATGGCACTCCTGGCAGCACCTGAAGCAGCTACTCTCGCCAGTGTAGCCACAGCTGCCCTATTAGGCACAACAGCCACCGCCGCACGAAGAGTCACCCCACGATTACGTCTGATTGTAAAAACACCCCCGTTAAGAACACAGGCAACAGTGTCTTTTCCTGAGGAAGAGGCCTCACCTACATTTGAGGACTTTATTGTTGCTCCCGAGTCGTTGACTCCACCTACGACACATCATAGACTGTCGGAGCTTGATCAGTCGACCGCTCCTCTTCCTCAGACAGCAGCTCACCTCATCATGGAGGATTCGCACGTAGACGACACTTTTTCTTTGGATTCTGTCCATCATCCCCAGGAAGAGTCAATAGACACCACCAGCACATCGAAAAGAATAGGAGAAGAGTTAAAGGGCGTTTTGCTAGACATGACAACAGAAGAACAGGACCTCGCCATGGACGCGTCTTGTTTTGTAGACAAGAGTCCATCTTCTTCTCCTGAAATACAACAGTGGCATACAACAGGAATGCGTCGTGGATCTACCAGTCCTGCTGTAAAGAGTGATCGTGAAGATCAAGTCACTGGTGCATTGAGTCATGGCGACTACACTCTCTCTTCATCTGGAAAGGCAAAGTCTGTTTACCACACGACAGAACAAGGCAGAGAAGCGTCTGTGGGTTCAAAGGACCAGGTGATTCTCCACTCACCACAGGCGGATCTCTTGGAGGATATGGATTCACCGGGGGCAAGTACAGTCACTATGGGGACACCTCCTATGGGCAACTCCCCTTCTCCTTCACTGTTTACCTCTTCTCACACACCCCATCCACATCCACATCCACACCCACACCCATACCCACACCCATACCCACACCCACAATCACAACCACATAACCACAGTCACAACCACAGCCATGCTACTTCTCTTCATGGAAAGACAGTGGCAGGTGCTCTTCTTGTGGGCAATGGTGCAGGAGGTTCTACTCTTTCTCATACAAGTCTTCATGCCAGTAGAATAGCTGCTGTTGCTGCTACTGCTGCAGACTCCTCAAGGGAGCAAGGAATGAATGCTGGGTTGGTTGGCTCAGCTTCTTTAAAACATGACTACACCAAAGATTCGTCTCTCTTCTCAGACATGTCCACACCCTACTCTTCCAGTGGTCCTCCACAGTCGGATTCACAGGACCACCACACGTATTCCAGCGACCGACCCCATACACGTATCCAACACAAGGGAGGAAGACTCAACCCATTGCATTCCAAGCCAACTCACTCCACATCTTATGGAGAAGCCAACTCACGTTCCTATACAATGGACGCAGCCAACACAGCTTATCCTAAACCCTACCGTCCTTATGAGGCAAGTAGTGGTCGTATTGCACCAAAGCACTTTTACGGATCCAACGCAAGACACCTTCGTCATGGAGAAGAGAAAAACCCCTATGAATCACTCCATACCAACACCAACACCAACAACACTCATGGATCTGTGCATGCTCACCCCTTAGCCACACATTCCTCTTCTTCTTCTATGAATGGACATCCTACTCACCCTCCTCACCTTACCACCACCAACACCACCAACACCACCACCAACACCACCACCAACACCACCACCAACAGCAACAGTAAAGGAAAGACCCGGTCTTCTGGTTACCGTGAACCATCGTACTATGGCACACATGAACCTACAGAACCACACAGAAAAGAGTACCTTTTACGCCACCCACCCGAAGACTACTCAGATCTTCAGGACTTTCTTCCTCCACCCTCTCCTTCTTTTCATCCATTGCGCCATGAACTACGTCCGAGTCCTATGGAACCCCCCCTGGCATCCCACCAACGCCTGCATACGTACTACCGAGACGTACCTGCCCATGTCCGTGTCAACTCACACCCTTCTTCTGTGATGGAGCGTTGGTCAGCCCCACTAAGACCGGATTATTATGATCCTCATGATCCTGTGAATTTCAGACATGCGTATCCTGTGGAGTTTGTGAAATCCAAGCGGGCGAGATGGCACACGGATGCCTTTGGACCTCCATGTAAGTAGTCTAGAGTAGAGATCTGTGTGTGTGTGTGTGTGTGTGTCATAGATGAGAGAGTGAGAGAGTGAGAGAGTGAGAGAGCGAGAGAGTGAGAGGGTTGCTCATGGAATGATTGCAAGTTGAACGTAAAGTCATCCAGCATCAGCCTTCAGCGTACTTTGAAGAAACGGCAAGGTCATGGACAGGATCCCGTAGTAGAACCTATAGCCCGGTCGACCCTCATTCACGTGAAGTATCAGAACAAATATCAGCCCGTGCTCATTCAGACAAGGTGTATGGTTGTAATAAAGAGAGAAGTGCATCCTATGATCACATACAAGTGGACTTTGAGAATGATGACGCTGACGACGACGAAGAGGAAGAGGAAGAGGAAGAGGAAAGTGTAATAGAAGAAGAGGAGGAAGAAGAGGAGGATGAAGACAACGACGCTGACGACGACGATGAAGAAGACCGTGAAAGAGAGGAGGAAGAAGAAGACGAAAACATAAGAAGACGTGGTAGTGGCAATGGTGTGAAGATGAAACCAGTAGTGACTCAGACACTTCATCATCCTCGTGAAAAACACCCTTTTATCAACTCTGTTTATGAACGAAAGACAATGGAAAATCACGGACAGCAGCATCGTCGAAATGAAAAGACACATCACTTGTCAAACCATGGTAGTGCCTTGGTGAGTCAGGGTCGTGATGCAATTGTGTCTACCTCTTCTACTTCTCCAAGTGCAAAGGAAAACAGTCTGTCAGCTAGTTTTGCTATGCATCGTGACAGAGCTTCTTCTGTAAAGAGTGAACTATCTCAAGATGTGAGAAGAAATGAATCCGAGGCAGGTGAGCTGCACCATGGAATAGAGACAATTTCAGCCGAAGAGCCTATTCCCAACATTAAGGATGTAAAGAGCTGGTTAAAACAGTGGGTGAGTTCATTATAGACATTGAGGCAGCATTGTTAGTATACTTATTCTCTCTGGATAGAAATTCAATGATCCAGAAGTCTGTTGTGTGTGTTTTGAAGATGAATGTGACGACGGCAATCCTTTTGTTTACTGTGATGGTCCTGATTGTGAAGTAATAGTGCACAGAGAGTGTTATGGCTTGAGTAAATGTCCTGGCCAAAATGATGACTGGTTCTGTGATCGTTGTGAAGCAGTGAAAGATGATCCCAATGCTATGGTGGCTTGTGCTCTTTGTCCTGATATCCGTGGTGCTTTTCGTAAGCTAAAACACGCATTATTGGGGGCTGAGTGGGTTCATATTGCCTGTGCTGTGTGGGTTCCTGCTGTGAACATTGGAAATCCCCAGACCATCAGTGATATTACTATTAACCGAGTGCCTCTGTCTGTATGGAAAGGGGTAAGTAGAAAAAGAAAAAAGATATGTGCTAGTGCAGTCCATGTACTTAAAATGTAACTCTATGAAATAGACATGTTGTGTGTGTGAGGAACCCATGTATTCACAGTACGGTGCGAGTGTTAAATGCAGTGCTTCTACGTGCGACTCTCGATTCCATGTGACGTGTGGATTCCGCTACATGCTCTGTCGCAAAACCTATAGACAAACACGCATTGTACGTTGCTTTGAACACGACCAGCGCGTCAAGATTAGACCTTTGTCCCGGGACCAGCGTCTGGATGAATGGAACAAGTGGGTGGATCGACGTGACCATTACTTTGGTACGAAGATGGGCTACGATGTGCGTGGATCACTCCGGGAGTTCTGGTTAAAGTTGACAGAGAAAGTGAAGCCAAGTGATATGAACACTTATTACTACCCTATTGGTGCAAAGGAAGCGTTTATTCTCTTTTGCCATGCTTTGAATGGAAGACCAGCCCCAATGATTGAATGGCCTGCGAGTTCTGGATTTGCCCATAGAATATTAGATGAGTCCAGGCAAGATATGCCCTTTACCCACTCTCGTCGTGGAAGACCACGTAAAATGCGACTTCCTCATGATCCTCGGTCTAGTGAGACAGTGCCTACTTCTTCCAGTGAATCGGGCTCTGTGCATTCAGTGTCTCGTTCATCATCACCTGTTGGTTTCCGAGATTTCCCTCCATCAGATACTACTCAGACCCAAACAACTATAGAGAAAGAGAAGGAGGAGAAGGAGAAGGAGAAGGAGAAGGAAGAGAAGAAGAAGGAAGAGAAGGAGAAGGAAGAGAAGGAAGAGAAAGTGAACAAGGAAACAGGCAGCCATTCTTCGGAAGAAGGAGAAGGAAAGGAGCCACAGGATCAAGCAAGAAACAAGGACAAGGACGAAGGTGCTAATCTTGGGAAGACTATTTCTACTGAAGAAGAGGAGGATGACGAGTGTGTTATCAAGGACAATGAGGATGACGATAAGAGTGATCATGATGATCATGATGATGATCATGATGGAGAGGACGAAGAGGATATCTACATGCTTGAGGATTCTGATGATGAGAATACCAAAAGAACTGAGGTAACTTTTATAAAGAGTACCAAAAGAAAGTCATACGATTAATTTATACATATCCATGCGCTTAATAGCTTATAGCTGCATTAATAAAACACAACACTGAGTTGTCAGAAATGAACAGTGTTAGAACACAGCATGAGAAAGAGACAGTCAAGAATCCAGCAAAGGCTGATTTATCTAAGGTAGAAGAGGCATCTGAAGTATTGAAATCAAAATCAATGCAAGGACATACAGCGCCTCAAGCGAGTCGCTTGGTTCCCCATGCAAGAACAAACACAACAAAGAGCAAACGCACACTTGATAAGAAATCCACAGCCTCCCCCATAGCCTCCTCCCTCCTCTATGAGAATGATGATGTAGAAGTAGCACTGTTAAAGGCATTAGGCAATTCAGGACTAACAGCCTCCACTCTAAACTCACTCTCTAGCACTAAGCAGGAGCCATCCCATACTATCAAACAAGGGCTATACACAGAAGAACAGCTTATGCGTGTTCTTTCTAGAGACTCAACACAGCCAATAGACCAAGAATTTGAACGTAGTCTACTCTTGGATGATCGTACTACTGAATCACTGACAATTGGTGAAAATACTCCACAAAAGCGAACATCAGAACAACTCCTGAAAGGTGAACAAGGGGAGGAGATGGACGAAACTGAGCAGAAGAAGAGAAGATTAGAAGAAGAGAGTGCTGTACGGGAAGTACGTCGCACTACACACTTAAAGGCTTCCGGAGTATAAATAAATATACGGAACATCAAGTTAAAATGAATTACGATTGGTTAATATGTTTGAAAATACCTTATCGCTGTTTAAATAAATTATTTCAAACTTTACCTGCTTATTTTAGCAATATTTATTGACTTTGCAATTAAACGCTATAAAGTTGGATATAAAAAAAATAGAGCTGATATTGCAACTCAGTGACTCAATTTATTGTTTAACATTATGTGTTATATTTAAGCCCGTAGTATTCTCATTAAAAAAATAAAAAAATTTAGACAGTATTTACAGTATTATGATAAATAATATTATTCATCAACACTCTATTTTATTGATAATACAATTTGATAGTGAGGCATTCCACAAAAGGAAATACTGAATTGGATGCCCACAAACCTATAATTTTAAACACAAATATATAAAAATAAATATTTCTCACGGCGTAAAGGAAATATTATATTACCGCTTAAAAGTCAGAAAATCCTTAAGTGTGAACCAAAATTCCTTGATGCTATGGTGTGGTGAGTGTACAGAAACAGCCCTTTTTATCTTCCAAGTACATCTCTAACATGGAAGATCGAAAGAACTTGAGGGAAGATATATATAAAGTCAATACTGATTCATGGGATTTACGCACATTTATTGAGTGCTGTTAGTGCAGAAAAGAGTTCCATTATGGCTGTATTAAACCCGCCCACTAAGAATTACCCTTCTTTGTAAATGCCGTACCCAAGGATGAAGAGTATGAATTAATTGACTCTATCTCTAAGCATATTATCTTCCAATGTGATAAGTGTGGCATTTTAAAAGGCCAATTTCGAAAAGATGGATCTCTTCGAGAATGTTGAATGGCTGAGAAGAGCAAGAAGAACACCAAATCATAAAAGAATAACACATTACTTGTGTTGGCCTTTATAAAGTGTATGTAAAAGAGGTTCGAGTCTAATTGAATAGCTTATCTTATTTAACTGACATTTAGAATAATAAAGATGCCATTTCTGTAGCAGAACTCTTATATGAGAATAATAGAGAGAATAGCCTAATAAAGATTGCTTAAGTGTTCATAATATAGGTTTGTTTTTATAAAAAGAAAAATATTTATTTTCTACTTTACAGATAGTTATCACTATTGAAGTTATAATGATGATTAAAATAGCCATTGTGATGTTCTTCCTCCTGTTCTTCTTCATGTTCTTCTCTTGTGTTTTTTGTACTAATGCTGGTGCTGGTGCTGGTGCTGTTAATGGCTTGATGGAGTCCATGCTCTGCATTTGGACGCAGTTCATCTACAGTTTGCTCGTGTGTTTCCCTCTTCTGTTCCAGTAATTCATCTTGTTTTTTCATCCCCTCTAGTACTGGTAGAATGTCTTCCCATATAGACAGACCCTATAGATAATACCATAGTGGGTCAATGATACACACACACACACACACATGCCTCTCTCTAAATATACATGCACAGTAAAAATTCTCACTAACTCTCTATTTACTTTTTGACAAAATTCAATGTGACAATCAGCATAAGAGGCTAAGCTCTGCTTCAACTCAAATGATTTGTTGCCTTGAAATATGTTAAACTCCTTGACCATTTGGTTGGAGAAATGATTGTTTGTATCATTTGTACGTGCTACTTCATCTTGAAGCTATTGATCCTATAGTCAACACATAGTATTATCTCTTCATAATAACCTACCTCTTTGATCTTTGACTGCAAGCGAAGTAATCTCTCTTCTTTTAACCGTACGGGATCTGTGCCTCTCACTTCATTCACTTTATCAGCAACAAACTCTGAAATGTTCATTCCAGATCTATCCCCCATGTTTCTTCCTGGATAAAGAAGTCTTTCTCTCTCCTGAACAGCACGTTGGAGATAGCTTGATAATTCTTCAAAATCCACCTGTTTCTGGTCACGTTCATGAAGTACATCCTAAGAACACATGTCATTCAGCATGGATAATGAATCAACAAGTCTACTACCTTTGTAGCTTGACAGTACGCTAACAGTTCATGGACAGCATTTAAGAACAGCATTTCCTCCTTCTTGGACTACTCGAGTGTAAACACCATGACCATACAAGAGTTACTTTTCTCTCTCTCTCTCTTTCTCTCTCTCTTTATTGAGCTGCTTACCATCGTGTCTATAGAATCAGTATATGTGTCTATTGACTTGGCCAATTGTTGAAGAGGCTGTGCAGCATCCTTTTCCAACATGGACAGTCCCTGGATACAAGTAGAGAAACTACTATAGTTCTTTACTAACTCTAACAAGAGAAGTCTGTCAATCCCTACTCTCTCTCCTATTCTCTCTCTCTCCCTCTCTCTTTTTCTTTCTTTCTTCTGTCATTTACCATGCTGTCGTTTACTAATCCTAGAGTATAGTTTCTCAATGGTATTCAAGTTGTCTTGTAATTTATCCACATTCTCCCTCATGTCTACAAATCGTTCATCTGGTTTCTTGACTTTGGCAAATGCATTCAAAAGGGTATCACTCAATGTATCCAGTACAGAGGTCATTTTAGGCACTCGTTTTAGTTGTACTAATTTGTCTGTTTTCTATAGACCCTCATTCAAATAGATGTAGAAAGTCATGTTAGTCTGTTGGCTATTGCTTTCTCTCTTTGGATAAGTAGCTTACAAAATCAGCCGATTCAAGAAAGACTCGGGTGCATTGTGATTTCTGAAGATAAGGATGACGGGCAATTCTGTCGATAAACCACTGTAGACTGTACATGTAGATAGATAGAGATAGATAGAAAGTCAGGTCTTTTAGGTCTCAATAGATAGAATAATGCATTTACCCTAGGCGTCTTCTCTCGATGAATTCTTCACTAAACCTATCTCCCTTGACATATTCTATTGCAAAAAAGAAAAAAGAGAAAGAAAAAGACAATGGAGGTGTCTGTTGATCAGAAGAATACAGCAGAGTTGTTTCTATGATCAATAATAACAATAACACCTACTGAGTCTGTGTTTGTCGGGCAGTGGTGGGATAATGGACGCAGGAAATTCTAAAGTGAGAGTATCATGCAGCCAGAGAAAGTCGAGAAATCTCCGTCGTACTGGGCGTGGTTGAGGAGAAGAGAATGTCTGGACCGAAGTCTAGTAACAAGACGAACAAGGATGAGCATAGGTGGGTTTCCTTGAGGCTATAAGATACCTACCGCTGTAATAAGAAGATAGGCTACATAGGAGCTGGCCCCTTCATGACGCTTCTGAGGATCCTCCACTCGTACAGACATGGGCTGGGCTTCAGGTACTGTGGCTGTGTCTTGCGGGCTGTCTGTGGCTGGTTCATTGTTTGTCAGGGGGGTTGAGTGAGTGGTGAGTGCCTGAGGTTGGGATGATGAGGTGTCTGAGACCCAGAGTGTTCTGCTAATGAGGCTGCTATGGGTGGGTCTGAGTGCATTGGACTACTGCTAGGCTCAAACTGTCCCACTGTCTAGTTAGCTCAGGCACTTTCTGTCTTTACTGGAGCCAATCTATCTATCTATTTGTCTGTCTATCTAGCCAAAGACATGTAGCCAAGGTGTCTGTTTACCTCATCGCTGTAGAAGCCATGAGGAGAGTTATGTGTGAAGTTGAGGTGGGGACTACTTCTTTCATAGTGAGGTGGGGTTTCCTGGGGTGCTGCATAAACATCCCACTGTACGCTGTCATAGTCTTCGTTCATTATTCTTTAGTAAGCAAAAGAAAGATAGAGCCAACAGTGCTTATCACACTTGATCAGGATAGGAGTGATGTCACTCCGCTGGTCTTCCTGGATCATTGGCCTTGCTATTTTATGCCAAACGTAGAGAGATTCCTGCATGCAGCACTACTTCCATAGACGAACCATTGGATTCAATGTTCAATGCATTTGATAGAGTCCAGGCAGTCCAGTCTCTCATGCACTGAGCCCACAGGCACAGATCTACTGTCACCACAATTGTTCTTTTTATTATGCTATTGATCTCTTTTATAAAAATAAAGAGGAAATAAACACCTATGGCCTGCCTATTCTTGCTGGTCTTGTTGTGAATTGCCAATCAACTTATTTGTGTAATTGTCTGGCTGCTCACTAAACAATGCATAGGCTTTACGGGCCACAAATCTCTTGTAGGTTCCACACACACTACAAGTGGTAACGATTGCTATTTCGGGTTGTGCTAAGATCCACAGATAGGCCCATTCAAGTAGCATTTGACAATTAGATGGATGTTGTTGAGCCATTGAGGTTTATAGAGACATAAAGATGTGTGATGTGGTAATAGCAGTGAATGCAATAGCAGTGAATGCAATAGCAGTAACATCAATCCACATCCACATCCACACCCAACCCTGTCCTGCTCTAGATACACTAAAGAAATACATAATAACTTACACTCTACATGATTCGAACAGGTCATGGCAGGAATAAGACTCGTATCGCACTGTTTGCATACTGTACGCTTAATAGTAGGATCACTTTGCTACCCTGTAAGCTATGGGCTCTTTCTTCTCATAGAAAATACCTTACAGCCGTAATACCAGACGCTTCCCAATCTTCTTCATTGTACTATTGTAATACTGGCCAAGGGGATACAGTGTGGTTGGAGTGTGGACGGCTCTCTTCCATTTCTTGTTAACTTGCTTGGATGGTGTGTCAACGGGTTGCGTGGACTGTGGTGGGTTGGGTATTCTGAGTGTGGACATTAAAGTGGCTGCCTGGTGGAGGAAATTCAGTCGCTGGTAAACATGAAGGTTCTGTTGGTTAGGCCCTACAGTAGGTCCCTTCTTCTTTGCCATAGTTTGGATGTGTGAAGTTGAGATATTCTTAAATCTGAATAAGAAGGGTGAACAAATGGATTTGGTAGAAACAAGTCCTGCGAAAAATTAACTTAAGCCACACATACTAATGTACAATGCTGTAGTTGGCACCAGAGTTTATTTTATTTTAACGCTTGACGAAATGTTTATAAACTCCTACTTAACGCGTATAAAGCACAATGTCCATGGTTTGAAGGGGACTGTAAGGTCAATTGAGTGAACACGGGAGGGAAAAGAATACATAAGACAAGTGAATGAATGAAGTTGAGACAGATTTCTACCAATAAAAAGTAGCACCAAAAGCCAACCAGTGTAAGCTAAATGTCATACAGAGAGTATTTGGGTAGGCAAAGTAGCCTCAAGCTAGGAAATACAGTGCAACACAGAGATATCAACAAATGTCTCTTCCACACCATGATTCGAACCAGCGACCATTCTACCTGGTAAACAGACGTTCTTTTAGTTGGGCCAATTACCACGGCCCTAAACTACACATACTACACACTGTTGCATACAAAAAGACATCTTCTAGGCGGAGATCAACTGAATAACAAGGAAAGAAAGAAAGAGAGAAAAAGAAAGGCGTCTTTATGAAATATTCAAAACCGAGGGTCTCTTTTTATTAGATGAGATGTGTAGCAGTATAGAATATCAATATTCATAAATGCTAATGTCTTTTTTTTTAGTGGAGAAATAAAAGGAATATGAATAGAAAGAATATGAATAAAAGGAATATGAATAAAAGGAATATGAATAGAAAGAATGGCTATTTAA
Source organism: Spinellus fusiger (assembly GCA_025094145.1). Lineage (NCBI taxonomy): Eukaryota > Fungi > Mucoromycota > Mucoromycetes > Mucorales > Phycomycetaceae > Spinellus > Spinellus fusiger. The sequence continues at coordinate 146,331 of JALLLS010000032.1, read as the reverse complement.
AGTATATGTAAGAGGGAAACAATGCTATGTAGAAAATAAACACAATGTATGGTACAGTAGGATAAAGAGGTATATATATCTTTCTTACTGTGGCCTTTTCTCTTCTTGAGTAAGAAAACAAGACTTGTCCTGTACCTCTTTTAAAAAGAAGGAACAATTAAACAACAGTCTCCTTTAAAAGAGGCGTTCTTTCATGAGAGCGTACTACTGAGCGTACTACTGGATGTCTTTTGGAGAATGAGACAGAGTTGGTCTTCTTCTTACCACCCGCCACAGTAAAGAAGGATGCCACTACCAAAATAAGAGTAAACAATGAAAGGATGCCACCATTGAACCAGAGAATAAAAAGAGAAAGCAATGCTGAGCTAGAAACAGTGTCAGGGAGAGCCTTGGGAGGGAGATCCATGATAAATAATAGATAAGTGCCTAGAAGAACAGTCCATAGATGAATTCACACTATCTTACAGCGATGTTCTATCGTCCACTTACCAAAACACGCCCAAATGATTTGTGATATGTACATGAAACGTCGGGTAATGCAAATCCATCGCTTTCTTTTTAAAGGTAGATAGGTCTTCTCTCGTTTAGTGGTGAAATTTGACTCTAAATCTATTTCTCTTTCTCTGGACCACGGCGGATGTGAATCCGTGGTGGGTGATCTTTGTACGGGAGGTGATTTAATGCTTGCCAGTGACTTGGTACTACGGAAACAGACACCGAATACCATGATAACAGTTGTCAAGGAAGAGACAATAGATCCAACAAGAAATAGAATGCACAGTTTGGAGACTGAGGAGAGTGGACGCAATTGTCCGCTTCTGATATATTCATGCTCAAGCAGGTCTTTTAATGACAGTGTAGCGAGAACAGTGTTGTAGATGTTCAAGGGCAAAAGTGTAAAGAGCAACACAACTAATCCGATCAAACTAATGACACCTAGAACAAGTCCTAGTTTTGCTGTCATGGGAACTGTTCCTTTTCTTGATAAGGTGTTGGTGTATTTTGTTGCCATGCAAATAAGCAGGTAGAAAAGCTTATGTATAAAACAAAGAAGAATAAGGCTTTCTAGGTGCAGAAGAATTCTTTTATGCTTGTTTATATTTTATATCAATTCTTGTTTTAACATTCGGTCCGTCAAAGAATAGCGTCGTACTAAACAGTACGGACATACTTCAGACATGGGAGAACTGGTATCACATTACTAAAAGATGAAGAAAAAGTTTTGTCTACAGGTCTTTATTTTTATCGTTTCTGTTACCATCATCACCTGGTGTAATACTTTCCTATTGAATCTTATGACACTTGCACTATGAAAATACTCTTATAGATAGAATTAGGCTTTGGGAATCTACTGATAGGCACACAAAAAGAGGGCTGTGCTTGCTATTAGGACTGCTTCTTCCCCGGAAATCAGATCTCATTTGTCACAATGGTTATCATTGACTGTCTGTTCCTTTACTTTATGTAGCTTGTAGGTATTACAATCAACCCCGTTTATTAGGTTTAAAAAGGGGGTGCATCACACTGACCAGAGCGGATGATTCTTTCTATCAAGCAAGGACTATAAAACAATGTATTCCTACATGGCAATACATAGTAATACATAGCAATAAACTGCCATAGAATAGGCTCATAATTCAATCAATGGATAGTGGGCGATAAGGTAGATGAAAGAATAGGAATAAAGCAAACCTATAAGACACGTGAAAAAGGATAAAAGACTCAGTGTAAATAATAATAGTAATAATAATAGTAATAATAATAGTAATAATAATAGTAATAATAATAAGATATGACCCTTGCTGTAATGAAAATAAGAAATGGCTCGTCCTAAGCAAAGTGCCATAATTTCACGCGTCAAAGCTACATCAGTACTAATTATAATGAACAATAAAGTAAAATTAGCAAGGCATTGATTCCTCCCTAACATCAGCCATCAAGACTAGTAGATCCAATATAAACTAATATATAAATGACATATCAGATATTAGAATAACAAGTGGAAAGGAGAAATAAAAACATGTAGTTATCATCATGCCACACTCTCTGCTTACTTGAATAGGCCACCACACCATACCCAATAGATCCCTAAACCAATTCACACTACAATCTACAAACAATAAAATGAATGACACTAATGCATGATGATAAAACCCTAAATACTATAGAGAACTACCACGGACAATGTGGTGGCCTCTATTTACAATCAGCCCGATAGAGTTGGGTCTACAGTGTTTATTATGTATGATTATCATGTTATTATGTAACTTGTTTGCTATATGTTTTTAACACATCAACATTAGACATGAAAATAACAAATAATGAGATACCAAGAACAATCACTATGAGCTCATCCTTGCTCTTTGCTATCTACGGTATCAATGTCACTTCTCGGAAGAACACCGATTTTGTCCACCAATAAGTACACACTAAAAGAGTCAAGTCTATATAAAAATAAAAATAAAAGAACAGGGAAATAACATTATTTTTGACAGAAAAGATTAAAAAGAGCTATAGACACCGACGGATCATGTTACAAAGCAATTACGCCTATGTGTTAGACTTTTGTCCAAAATTAGCTTCTCCACTGAAGAGAAGATCAGTCTTATTACTAACCTGTTTCCACACAAATATACATGACTCTCTATTCACAAATCTACACGCATCTACAGGGCTTTACATGCATCTACATGAATGAATGCATATCTTACTCCTTGTCTTTTTCTTTCCAAACTAATCCAAGCCAATAAAGTAAACATTACTGTTAAGAGAATAGTATGCCAATCTATTAAATAGGGACATGAGGTCTGACGTGACTACTCCAAGAGACACATATCCCTTAGACTATAGTTAGCTTTAAATAAAGCAACTTCTTTAGACTTACTAGTGCTACCCTGTGCAGGAAGAACTAGAAAAAATAATAGTCATACAAAGAATTCTGTACACAGACATTAGTACTCCTTAACCCATTGAACAGTCTAGTAGAGTGTCCAATCAAACTTACTTATTTTTGCCAAACAAAGACATGGTTTTCATTACCTGTATAAAATAATTAATAAAGAATAGGATTTTCTGATTTTTATATTTATTACTTATCGTTTATTACTACTTATTATCCTCACACTTGCAATGATATGTGTCTGTATTATAATGATGATTCTTTAGTAAAGTCAGTTTTGCATTGATTCAAATGTAACAGAAATAAATGACACTAACCACCTTTATTCGTGAATCTTCAAGAAGAATATTGCTTCATGTCGTTATAAACCTTAAATGAACTACACTGTTTTTTTTGTTTTTTTTTCACATACAATAAATCCAATGTTGGTTATAAATAATAATCCCTAGTGTACGGTTAGTCTTTCAATACCACCTAATGTCTTTACACTTTTATAGGAATGAACACGCCTATTTACAATCTTTATAATAGTATTTATTCCTTTTCATTTTACTGTCTAGACATAAAGAATCCTCGAACAAATATGTGTCTATAAAATAAACTTTATTTATAAATCTGTCTCTGCTACTATAAACGATAAGCCAATATGTACTTGTGTATACTGTGACCGATAATAAAATAGCAAGCAAGCAGTGTTATAGAATGATAGATATCTATTTCTTATCAGTGCATGTCTTGTCTTCTCTTGGTGATATCTTGATTTTATTCACCAACATCATACTATTGAAGCGTACCTTTTTCTTATTGAGAATTTAAACTTGTTTGTTTAGCAAGATAATATTATCATTATCATTATCTTATTCTAATAACCTGTTGAGTATTTCTTTCAGTAATAAAAGGGAAATCAACAGAAGAGGAAAAATGTAGAATTTGCTTTTATTGCTACATTTCTTTTACTGCAAGATGGCAAACTTTATTTGTAGTTTTTTTTCCCAACCTACATTAAATAAACTATAATCATAGAAAAAAAACAGCATAAATTAAAGCAAAAAGCAAAAAACAAAAACAATAATCCCAATAACATAAAAATAGGTGAAGTCTGTTCATCATCTCATAGTCATTATGTACTAGACATTATAGTGCCTTTTGCATGTCAAAATTCAATAAGGTACACTTCATTATGTTTTTAGATAGCTTACCTGCATCATGGGTTTCCGTCAGTTAGTCAACAGAGGCTTCTTGGGTCCAAAGTTATTTGGTTTAGTTAAAGTAAAATTAACTCTGCTATTTTTTTATTCAACTTGTTTGTTATTCTTTTATACTTTAATGATTACTACAAATAGAAAAACTTGGCAGAAATCACCACCAAAAGGCATACATTCTAATGCAAGCTGTTGTACTTTTATATTACCTCTGAAAGATCAATCCACTGTATTTAAATATACTACAGCTTATCATAGATGTTTCATCAGAATCAATGGTTTGTGTGGCTATTTTTTTTAAAAATAATAATAATAAAATAAAAACAATTTGCTAACTGTTAGTTTCTCGTTTTTAGTGTCTAAGACCTGAAGTAACAGTATTCTGCACACCACTTAGTATATCTCTTCTCAGTGTGTCTTGGTTGTGCCGTATAAAATTCAGACAACCTTGTTCAATGTTAGCATGTATGTCTACTCCATACTGACAAAAGGGCTTTACAAATAAATGCAAGTGATTGGAATCATTTCTGTATATTAGTCTGAAACAGTAGTGTTTTAGTGTGCTTCTCTTGACATTTTGGTCATTGAATAAGTATGCATTTATATTTCAAACCTAACTATCCTATATGAAAAAAAGAAGAAGTGCATAGCTCATAGGATTGTATGACTGATTCATCTCACTCATTCTTTGTAATAAACCACAGTTTCTTGGTCTTATCACAATGTCACTACTTTCTGTTTGGTATCTATCATTATTTGGACAATTGTAATGACTTTTGTGCAAGTGGCCATACTTATAACAGCCTGTATATCTATTCTGAATAGGGTTCACTCAAGAGGTAATTGGGTATCCATCTGATATATTGTATTGACTTGTCAACATCTATAAAGAAAAAGGTGCTTCATACAATAGAAATAAGTCTCTCTTTTCCCTTTTATCACCATGCTTCCCAACAAATATTAAACGAATTCAATGAGGGCGACTGTGCACTATCCATCAACTAATCAAATAGCCGGATTGGCCCTTCTTAAAAAGTGATTTTTCAGTAATTGAACTTGTATAATTTCCCCCATTCACAAATAATTCCACTTATCTAATGTTCTATTGATACCAAAGAAGAAAGAGTAACATTAAATTCTGTTTATTGATGGATCAAATAGTGTTATTTAAACATTTTATAAAATAAATATATTAATAAATAGAAACAGGACTCAAATCTCTTTTATAAGTTGACACACCTATAGGATTATTTCTATCTACAAATATAAATATAAAAAATAAAAAATAAACATTCTTTTAGGATTTGCACCTATACTAAAGAAACAAGCTAATCACACATTGGCACTTTAACGCCTTCCACTCTCAGCTCATAAACAGTTTCTAAATCCTCATCAGGTTCCACTGTCCATAATAGTATCCAGTACCTATCAAAACATGCAAGTGTCGAATAACTGCCATGGGAAACCCACACTTTTGTGCCTGTACTTTCAAGAGATGGATAAAAGCATTTTGGCAAATACACCTCAGTCTTATGTAACTTTTCATGTTCTGGGCGTGTCTTGTAAGAAAGAGCACATAAGCCAGGTTGACTTAATGTAGGCGAGATTATTTTTAAACTGAGAGGAATTCCTGCTATCTTCTGTGGGAAAGGACGATTCAGTGCCACAATTGAGCGCGTGTTCCATTGAGAAACACTACTTTTTCTGGTGACTGTGGCTTGAGAAGAAACATTATTTCCATACAACGGATCTTCTTCTTCCCGCCAAGGGTATTGCTCTATAGTTGCATCAGTAACACTCTTCTCCAATTGTAAAATACTGAGGTCTTCTCCATTCCAACAATCCCCCCAGAATGAATCATTGTCAGGCATGTAGTGCCATAATGTACAACTGAGTAGATTGCTTTCAATGGCATTTAGATTAGCATCCATAGCTTTGTTTTGATCAGAATCTGGACTCTGCATAGAAGGAGGTTTCTTTGTCACAAAATAGCCCATAAGCCAAGACCATGGTTTTGATAATGCACTGGGTTTGGACTGCTCCATATCATACGGAATACCGATTTCACCTATGATACAAGGAAAGTCTCCAATGTACTGAGTTCCTTCGACTTTGATGGTATTGAGTTGATCTACAAAGCACTGTCGAATAGAGGATTCTCCAACACGCAGAGCACGTAAAAACCGTAAAGGGCCGTTTCCGTATTTTCCTCTGTTAAGATTCACAACATCCACATTATAATTATTCCACTTCTTTTTTACGAGTGTCAGTCCATCATACCAGTGGGGAGCATAGACAATTCGGGTCATTGTAATTGGAATCAAGGGTGGTACCTCAAGCACAGGAGGTTGTAAGAAGAGAAGTGCATCATTATGCACACTACGAATTGTCTGCATGTATTTCTGGATAAACTCTATCCAGTCGTTGTGATAGAGTCCATCAGCAAAATAGTTCTTTACTAGTACAGACTCTTTTGTCTTGTCCCATACACCATGGGCAGCCCATATGCATCCAGGAGGCCACTTTGGATCACGTTTCCATCCAAACACATCATATGCTTCATGCAGTGCTTCTTCACTAAGCCAGGCTTCCTTTCCTTGAGGATCCACGAGTACATCTCCCTGTTTCGTGGGTCCATTCCATGCAAATGTCCAATCCTCCACGCTTGTTGGTATGCCTGAAGCCAGTCGCATGCCTTGGAAGGGAGTTGGCATTAACCCTTTATTAAAGGCAAGATCACTCTTGTTCAACTGAGTAATGTCCGGTACGCCTACATAGCCTTGGCCTGGTTCATTCATGCTATCGTAGCCAATGACCACTGAGTTCTCCAGACCATTGTCATGCACACGTTTTGTGACCTGGAGAATTGCCTGACAATAGTGATCTTGTAAATAGTCCTGTATATGAACACCATTGATTTTGCAGAGAGGAGCGTACTGTCTTCCTGCAAAAAAGAGAGTGAAGAGAGTAGCAGCAGCAAGGCGTTGATAGTTGGTGTTCCATATCATCTTTGGAAAAGAAGCTGGCTCAGGATACGTATTATGAACAAGGGCTGCTACTGTAGGCGCGAAATTAGCAGGGTTTAATCCCACTAGGCTGTGTGTCCATCCAGGATGTCCAGAACCACCACAGTGACGAGACCACTTAATAAAGTGAATGACGGGTTATTCTTCATGAAATCAACATTTATTGCATCTATCAATGTACTTACAGTGTCTTGGTGGGGATCAATAAACACCTTGAGTTTATGCTTTTTACACTTTTTGAGTATTTCCACTACATAATCAAGGTAATCCTTGTCATAAATACCACTGTGCAATAATATGCACGCGTCAATGTGGTTGATACAATACAATACAATATAACATAACACAACAGAAATCACCCCTTAACAGTACACACACACACACACATATATATATATATTACTTACGGTCCTTGGTGTTCAATGGCTTCCCAAGTCACAATAAACCGTAAGAGATTAAATCCCCAATCTACAAGTCGACTCAGATGTTCATCTGCTGTCTCTATTGGAAAAGGTCTTCCTAAAAAAGTAACGCCCCTGTCATAATCCACCCAAAAGCCTCGTTGTTCATGGGAGGGAATGCCAACAGGTAGTTTGGTGCCACCACCAACATTTACACCACGAAATAGAACAGTGTTTCCTGTGTCCCTGTCAATAAACCAAGTTCCGTCTAAATCCATAAGAATAGTCTTGTTACTGTCAATAGCAGAAGAGAGAGAGAAAAGAAAAGGGAAAAGAAAAGGGGAAAAAGGGAAAAGAGATATTTAGAGATATTTAGAGTGAATAGAAAATTGCATGACAGAAAAAAAAACGCCGCCCTTCCTATCCTATGCATCATGTGATATCTGAGAGAATGGTAGTCTCACTTGACGACGGCATGCTTCAGTGTTTACAGAACAGGACAGAAGAGAATATACAGTTCAAAGTATTTTTATTATTATTTTGGGTGTAGCTTGCTATTCACTCGTTGGGCCTAATAGCCACCCTGTGAGATCGTTTGGACAATTAAGAATAAACATAGAAACACTTCAAATACAAAAGTGGAAAAATAAATGCAAAGAGAGAGGAAACAGGAGAATAAGAGAATATAAAACCTCAAATGAGGGAAAAAATGATGGAAAGTGGGTAATGATGGTAAATTGAGAATTATGAATAGACATCCAAAAAGGCCATAAAGTCAGCATGGAAACTAGGACACCAAAAAGATAACCGTCATCCTATGATAATCTGAAATCCAATGAGTTATACTTGGAGCAACTCGGACAATCCTGAGAATATATGCAGCAACTACACTAGCAGCTTCTGGCTTTGCTAAACGGGCTAAGAATGGGTGGTAGAGAAGAGATCCGAGGAAGAGTGAGGATACAGCGTCTGTTGCTGAAGGAGTCCTTTGCACTCTATGGTAGGTTAGGAACTAGGAAGAACAAAAACGTAGAGCGTTCATGACCAACGAATGTGCAAGTGAGAAAGTAGTCCCGATTGGCAGATGGGTGGCCCTCACAAAGCCCCAACCCCAACCCCATAGATCTATCAGAAAGAGAATGACAGCAGGGAGTATTCTTCAATGTCTAGAGGTACTCTTGTTAGAAGAATGAAAGAAGATTCCCAAAGATACTACAGATGGCTTTCATTAACAGCATGTATCAGAGATGCAAGGCTGTTATAGAAGTAGAGGGCGGCAACACTAAATATTGAAGGTATTTACTCAATAGACTTTTATTTATTATTCTATTGACTTTATTTATATTTCATCGAATTCTTAAGTCTCTACTGTGTGTTTAGTGTGTGTTTAATGTGTATTTTTATGACAAAGAAGAAGTATCTCTTATTACAGAAGCATATCGGAATGTAAAAAATATACCTAAGATTTTCGCAAGCCACTGTATTTTCTCTTCTCTGGTAGCCTGATCATTGAGGCTGTTGATGGGTGTGTTGAGCGGGAGCACCAACGCTGTCATAGAGTGCAAAGGACTCCTTCAGCAACAGACGCTGTATCCTCACTCTTCCTCGGATCTCTTCTCTACCACCCATTCTTAGCCCGTTTAGCAAAGCCAGAAGCTGCTAGTGTAGTTGCTGCATATATTCTCAGGATTGTCCGAGTTGCTCCAAGTATAACTCATTGGATTTCAGATTATCATAGGATGACGGTTATCTTTTTGGTGTCCTAGTTTCCATGCTGACTTTATGGCCTTTTTGGATGTCTATTCATAATTCTCAATTTACCATCATTACCCACTTTCCATCATTTTTTCCCTCATTTGAGGTTTTATATTCTCTTATTCTCCTGTTTCCTCTCTCTTTGCATTTATTTTTCCACTTTTGTATTTGAAGTGTTTCTATGTTTATTCTTAATTGTCCAAACGATCTCACAGGGTGGCTATTAGGCCCAACGAGTGAATAGCAAGCTACACCCAAAATAATAATAAAAATAATAAAAAGCAAGTACGTTTTATTCATTGATTTGATCTGATAACTGCGCCATGTCCTGCCAGTAGCTTAAGTACTTCCATAGCAGCAGCACGCACAACAGCTACTTGGCATTCTTTTACAATAGCAATTAGTTTCTTATCCACCTTCTCATTCACAAGCCCCTCCACTGCTTCTTTCTCTAGGTGATGTACCATACAACGCACAATCTCAACTCCTCTGTGCTGTACATCCACCACCTCTTCCTTCTCCAAGAGACGTGCTATTCTCTCATACCCTCTGTCAATGTGTGTCATCATTTCACATGTCCCTTTGCTATTGGCAAGAATAGCAAGAGCACCTGAGGCTGCCTTTCGTGTTCTTTCATCTTCATGATCTGACAATATCATCAGCAGACGCACCTTATTCTGTGATCCTGGCTGTTGGGCATTGCTGTACATATCAAACACAGGATCACAAAAGGTCATATTGCACACCATCTCAGTGGCTGCACGTTGGACCATAGTGTTATTAGACAGTTGTAGGTTCTCAAAAACTGTCATGCCCTGCTCATTGAATATTTGTAGTCTAACTTCATCATCCACAGAGGCCAGATTAGTCAATGCCATGAGTCCTTCAAATTGGCAGAGTTGACTGTTGTCTTGTTTGCATAGACTAAGAAATGGACGGACAAGAGATTGAGGATGATGGGATCCAAAGGCAAGACGAGGATCTGTTGTGATGGCAAGTTTAGCCAGTGACTGTGAAGCCATGAGACTGCACTGTGGATCTTGTTGGGAGGTGGTGAGAGGTAAAAGAGCCTTAACAATCCCCTGTTGGAGCAAGGTGCCTCGAGTGGTTTGTGGTGTCACCAACTGATGGTAAGTACTTGCTGCTACTATACGTATGTTCTGACTTGTACTCTTAGCTAATACCATCAAGGCAAGAGCAGCACCATGGTCCACTGCCAATTGGACACGCACTTCTACTGCCTTATCACTCTCCTTGGGGTCATCTCCTGTGGAGGATGTTTTGCTGTTCTTAGCATTGGCCAAGTCTCTCAACTTCTTCATTTGCTGCTGCTGTTCATCCAATACAGGTCTGTACATGGTAATATTCAATAGAATCGTACCAATGCCAAATAACAGAGGATTACTGTTAGTGTTGGCTGCATTAATAGCTAATGCCACCAGACTCTTCATGAACATGGCGTCTTTTACCAGGGACTCCTTCACTTTGGATTCCAGTGTAGAGTACGCTAATCCCTCCACTGCATTCAGCACCACTGTTGCATCTTCTGATTTGGATTTGACTATGGCTTTCATGGACTCCACAAGATCACCAGAACTAATGTTCATATGTCGCATGGCTTCTTGCAATGACTCACTCTTGTCTTCTTCCGGGGCTGCTGTCGATGGGTCAGATGTCTCTGCTCCTTGTGCTTGTAGTTTTGTCAGAGTAGTCCCCACAACAGCCTTGAGTCTTTCATCTGAAGAAGGACGACTGGCTATTTTAGCCAACCATCCACTGCCATACTTTACAATTAACTTTTGACATGTCTTGTCAGAAGAAGCAATGGCCAATACATTCGCCATGGCTAACTGAACCTCCACCACCTCAAACTCAATCACATCCATACAGTCCTGTACCACGCCATCCTGACTAAGGATAGTAGCACCTACTGTCATGCTGGTCTGGAAAAGAGCATACAATGTCTGGAAAGCCAGCAGCTTGGCTTTGTTTTTACCCGATCCCAAACAGTGGGAGAAGCTCTTTGCACACTGCTCAATAATAAAGGTCATTGGATAATCCTTTTCTTGGGGTGGGTGGAAGAGTCTTGTCAGAACCATATAGGCCGTTGCGCGTACAGAAGGAGGCGTGTCCTGCATTCCACAGGCCATCAACACACTGATAAAATCAGAAGAGCTACAAAACACTTTGATGTCGGCTGCTCCCATCTGTGTTTCTGTGCCTGTGCCTGTTTCTGCCGGGGAAAGGCGCTCCAAGTACGTACGGAACAGATCCACACGAGGATCCTTTTCTTCAGTAATATTTACAGGAAACAAAAGACGCGCTGCTGCTTGGGCTTTTTCATTGGTGGCGTCTTTTTCTACTGCAGCTTGTATGTCTTGACGTGCTGCTACTGACTGACCCAGTGCTTCATATACACTCGCTCTTTCCACTAGTATAGACGCGATGTCTTTAGGAGAAGATGATGTCTCGAGGGCTATTATAAGTGAGTTATGTATACAGTTTAGACTCTAGACGACTCCCTTATTACCCTGTGTTAACTGTGCAAGTCTCTTTTCTAGTACCTACAAGTGTTTTTCCCTGTAAGAAGAAACTCCACCCCTTTTTTTTCGCTTTCTTTTTCTTTTTCTATTCCATAGAGCCTATGTAGAAGCAACCCACCTCTACAATAATATAATATATAATATAAAAACAACAAGCAAAAGATAAATATTAGTTCATGACTACAGTGTAAGGGCAAGTAACAGAAAGTGTTTCCCGTACCTGCCATGACGAAGAAAGAGAAAGAAACTCAGACCTACCATTTGCTCTCCTCTCCTTTTCTTCCTCGACAAAAAAGAAAAAGAAAGTGAAAAAAAAAGCCACTTGTTCATGGCTCACATTCTAGGCACCACCCAACGACGCCTTGAAACAGTGCTTGAGGACTTCAAACGAGCACGTACTTATTGGAGTGAGCTGAATGCACAAGGGTTCCCTATAGCCAATAAGCTAGTGAATGCAGTGATTCAGTCAAAGTAAGCCTCACAACACAATAGGAAGTGTCCTTTATGAGTAGATATGTAGACGATACAGCCTATTGGCATCCAGCCCTTGTTCAGGCATATCCTAATGTATTGTCTGCCTATGACCGTACTATGGCTACTGTGGTGGATGACTTGCATACCAAGTTAAAGAGTGTGGTGAATAAGATGGTAAAGTGGGCCTATAGAACATGCACTATAGAATAGAGTAGAATAGAGTAGAATAGAGTAGAGTAGAGTAGAACATGCACCATAGAATACACACTATAATAAACACATCCATCGCATTCTACTAGGCAGTACAACAGAAAAAGATGCAACAACACCACCTCGAGATAAAAGCACTCCACACAAAATTACTACAGACAGGGGGTGACGTACTGGCCTCTCAACCACTGTTCAAGACATGTCCCCTCTCCTTCTACCGTAAGTGACTTGCATTCTCTCAGTCTCTCAGTCGTCTTATTCTCTTAGTCCACGCCATGGACCGCTGTGTTTCCATGTATGCAACAGAGTTGACTACAAAACAGTCACTGGTCAGTCCACAGGGACTTATAGGCATAAAAACAAAAGATGAGAGCCTAACTCTGCTGTCTATTTGGCTCCACCAGCCCAGTCTTATTGAAAAAGACCTTCAGACCTTCCTTCAGATAGCCTCTGTTGAACTCTCTTAGCATGAATGTGACTTGGTTACGTGACTATTTTAAATAATGAAACTCCTTTCAATCGGAACACTGCTATGAAGCAAGTGGTCTTTCTTTATGCTGTCTCCTGCTGTTATTCGATGTGCCAAACAGGTGTACACTCATTTAGGTATGCGTGAAAAGATACCTCAGATATCATCGCCACTGTCAGAAGCACCCAGAGAAATCCAAATACTGCAGAGACTTGATGAACTTAACCCTACTATGCTGACACTTGTCATTCGACATTTCTTGCAGTGGACACCTCATGAAGCTAAAAAGACACTAGAAGACCTTGTTGAAAAGCTCAACAGTGCTATCCAAGACACCTATAGTAAGATAGACAACCCACCGCATGTTCTCATATTTCAATAGTACAGCTACAGCAAGACACATCAGCTGTAAAGAAGCGTTCTCTTCCGTCAGACCCACTCTCTTCTCATGCTGCACTCATTTCTTCTAAAGACACAGACATAGACACAGATTTCCCTAAAAAAAGAGAGGATTAAACACAGTGCTGGATGCTCCTCTATTCATCACAGACAGACAATCAAGCCAATTCAGCTCCCTCCAAACACCTTCCTTTTCTCTACCACTGGAGTTCCCAACCTTCTCCCATGAACACATTGCAATGATACTATCCCCTAAACACATCTTCAGTGACACACATTGGATAATGCACTTTGAAATGAGCAGATTCCTCATCCAAGCCAAATGCCAGTGGACTGATCTTCCAGTGGACATACTATCAACCCTTCTTCACCAAGCAAAGACACAGCCACGCACTATTTATCACACACTACAGACATGGTACAAGAGCCGCTTCTCTCTTACACTCAGCGACACGAATGAAGATTGTATTATTGAAAAGTGTCCAGAGTATTTGTGGCTCTACATGAAATCAGAAACAAAGCGAAAATCAGTGCATTACACGGGCTCCTTTTTCCTCCACTTAAACAGACCGCCTACATTCATTCTCCATCCTCCCAAAATAGCCCCCAGCAATCGATTCTTCCGCAAATACGGTGATGATCGATTCCTTGAATTCAAGATGGGTAAGAATACAAGAGCCTCTTTATTCAAGCCCTCCCAACCACACTTTCTGCACCCTATTGTCCTTATGAACAGAATGTTTCAATTTCTATTTATCAAGGAGGACCGAATTGTGTATTTTGCAACAGAGGGAGAGGGTCTTGTGCCACAGACCATCCGACAAGTAGTGCACTGGCATCTTCCCTTGCTAGAGAATGCCACTATGACTATCAGCAAGTATTCAAGCCGTATGACCCTTGGATACAGTAACAGTGTTTCCACCCTTGCCTTTGCCCCCAGCGCAGTGCATTATATAGAGGATACATATGGATCAGCCCAAGGAAAAGAAGAGACCTGTATGACAGATGGGTGTGGCATTATCTCTTGCAGTGCTATGCGTAAAGTAATGGGATGTCAACACGCAGATGAACTTCCTTGTGCTGTCCAAGGGCGCATTGCAGGTGCCAAGGGAATATGGATCCTGTCCCCCACCATTGAGTTTGAGTCTGGAGAGTGGATCCAGATCCGCCAGTCTCAGCACAAGTTCAACACAGGTCTGCCTCAGCCTGATCTCAACAACCGCATGGATCCTCTTCATTATACATTTGATCTTGTCAAGGGCACAGTGTGTGTGTACCCTTCGAAACTCAACACTCAGTTTATCCAGTGTCTTTCTGCAGGAGGCGTGCCTGCCAGTGTCTTTGTGGAAATCCTGGAAGAGCACTTGCACAAATTAGCTACAATTGTCATTGAGAATCAGAACATCAAGGTGCTCAGAGACTGGGTGGCGCGTATGGGAGGCGTGATGCAGGGACGGTGGGAGGCTGATCCGTCAGACAATGATGATTCGGAAATACATTCAAATGATGAATCTTCTACCAATGAGTCGATCTCTTCTATTAGTAACAAAGCAATGTATTGGAGGATCAATGCTTATTCTGGAATGCCTGGGTCTCTCTACGAGTCCACCATACGCATGATTGACTCTGGATTTGACTTGACGAATCCGTATATAGCAAACAAAGTCACTAGTATCTTTCGAGAGGCCATGCGGTCTCTTATGGCCAAGTACAGAATTGATGTGGAGCAGTCATGTACAGTGACATGTGTGCCTGATCCTACAGGGACATTGGAAGAGGGAGAAGTGTTTCTGCAACTGTCGCGTCGTCGTACGGATGAGCGGTCTTCGATGCCCACCAGTACTGTTCTGGGAGATATATTAGTCACTCGTAATCCGTGTGGACTAAAGAGTGATATACAGAAAGTCAAGGCGGTGGATTGTGCTCCCTTGCGTGTGTATACAGATATCATAGTATTCCCTACCAAGGGAACAATATCCTTAGCCAGCATGTTGGGAGGAGGGGATTATGATGGAGATATTGTAAGTATACTTTGTCTATAGAAGAATAGAAGAACACGAGAACAAGAGAATAACTGTCTCTCTAGGTGTTTTGTTGCTGGGATCAACGCATGGTAGAGCCTTTTCAGAGTTCACCTGTGCTTCCTACACCCATCAAAGTAGAAAATGCATTTGATAAGTGCACAACAACATTAGTGCAGAGTGTATTGTGTCATAAAGAAGAGGAGGCCCAGGAAAAGGCACTCCAGGAAATGCAGATTTCTATAGACATGCCAGACGGTGTTCTTGGGAAATACGATAATTGGCGAACCATATTGACCGAATCAACGTGTTTCGACAATGAAGATGTTGTGTATTTGGCTCATATGTGTGCAAAATTAGTAGATGCTTCGAAGCAGGGCTTAACTCTTAAACCCGCCGTACTGATAAGAGATACCAATGATTTTATAAAGGTGCCCCAGCCTCAGTGGTTTGTAGACAAAAGAAACAGACAGCGAGAGAAAGATGTGCACTCTTATATTGAAACCAATAAGGACTTTCTTTCATCAGAGCGCTCCATGACCACAGCTATGGACTATTTGTATGATACATTATTGCGTAAGGTAGACCAATTCACAAAGTTCTCACGAAGTATATTCCGCGAAGAAGACATTGCTTTACGTGATCCTGTTCTGGAGGCACCGTGGTTAGAAGTCATGAAAATCGCAAAGAGTGGAGATACTGCATTACTAGAGGATCTGAAAAAGATCCAGCATGCCATAGATAGAAACATTAATGAATACAATCATGCTGCTAGATCGCTGTGGCTAAAACGGCAGAAGCAATCAGACAATCGTTATGATCCAGGAAAAGCCCATAGTCCTTTTGTAGAAGAATCAAGTCGATTTACTACTGGATTTGAGTTGGAAGAACAGACTGCCCTTAATTATCTACAAACACCACCTTCTGATAGCTTCACTTCTGATATATTAGTGTTTGATATTGAGGCTAATCATGGCCAAATTGTCCAAAATATCAAAGCAAGTTATGCCTATATCAGAACCATACAGACTCAGAAGTTTAGCAAATACTGTTATATTGTAGCCTACGATGCATTGAGGAGATTGAAGGCAGATGCATTTGCAACAAGAAAATCCAATCTTTCTGAGAGTGTAGTGCCAAGTGTGTATATAGCCCTCAACCTGGATAAACAGTGGTTAAAGCGTGCTCGAGATGCCAATTCTTCCAAAGGGTGTGGTGTTCGAATGTCAAGTGAATTTGGTAATTATTCTGTTGAGGATAAAACGGATTTTTAGGTCTGTTACTATTTCACAGTAATAAGGTTATGTACAATAAAAGGAATCTATAAGAATGGAGTATATTTTGCAATAAATAATATGAATAAAAAGAGACAGTATGACTATGACTATGACTATGATATAACCCACTATGGATTAGCAGTAATAAGAGATAAAGTGATCAATGTCCACCTCGTTTTATACAGTTCAAAGTATTTTATTTTTATTTTTGGGTGTAGCTTGCTATTCACTCGTTGGGCCTAATAGCCACCCTGTGAGATCGTTTGGACAATTAAGAATAAACATAGAAACACTTCAAATACAAAAGTGGAAAAATAAATGCAAAGAGAGAGGAAACAGGAGAATAAGAGAATATAAAACCTCAAATGAGGGAAAAAATGATGGAAAGTGGGTAATGATGGTAAATTGAGAATTATGAATAGACATCCAAAAAGGCCATAAAGTCAGCATGGAAACTAGGACACCAAAAAGATAACCGTCATCCTATGATAATCTGAAATCCAATGAGTTATACTTGGAGCAACTCGGACAATCCTGAGAATATATGCAGCAACTACACTAGCAGCTTCTGGCTTTGCTAAACGGGCTAAGAATGGGTGGTAGAGAAGAGATCCGAGGAAGAGTGAGGATACAGCGTCTGTTGCTGAAGGAGTCCTTTGCACTCTATGGTAGGTTAGGAACTAGGAAGAACAAAAACGTAGAGCGTTCATGACCAACGAATGTGCAAGTGAGAAAGTAGTCCCGATTGGCAGATGGGTGGCCCTCACAAAGCCCCAACCCCAACCCCATAGATCTATCAGAAAGAGAATGACAGCAGGGAGTATTCTTCAATGTCTAGAGGTACTCTTGTTAGAAGAATGAAAGAAGATTCCCAAAGATACTACAGATGGCTTTCATTAACAGCATGTATCAGAGATGCAAGGCTGTTATAGAAGTAGAGGGCGGCAACACTAAATATTGAAGGTATTTACTCAATAGACTTTTATTTATTATTCTATTGACTTTATTTATATTTCATCGAATTCTTAAGTCTCTACTGTGTGTTTAGTGTGTGTTTAATGTGTATTTTTATGACAAAGAAGAAGTATCTCTTATTACAGAAGCATATCGGAATGTAAAAAATATACCTAAGATTTTCGCAAGCCACTGTATTTTCTCTTCTCTGGTAGCCTGATCATTGAGGCTGTTGATGGGTGTGTTGAGCGGGAGCACCAACGCTGTCATAGAGTGCAAAGGACTCCTTCAGCAACAGACGCTGTATCCTCACTCTTCCTCGGATCTCTTCTCTACCACCCATTCTTAGCCCGTTTAGCAAAGCCAGAAGCTGCTAGTGTAGTTGCTGCATATATTCTCAGGATTGTCCGAGTTGCTCCAAGTATAACTCATTGGATTTCAGATTATCATAGGATGACGGTTATCTTTTTGGTGTCCTAGTTTCCATGCTGACTTTATGGCCTTTTTGGATGTCTATTCATAATTCTCAATTTACCATCATTACCCACTTTCCATCATTTTTTCCCTCATTTGAGGTTTTATATTCTCTTATTCTCCTGTTTCCTCTCTCTTTGCATTTATTTTTCCACTTTTGTATTTGAAGTGTTTCTATGTTTATTCTTAATTGTCCAAACGATCTCACAGGGTGGCTATTAGGCCCAACGAGTGAATAGCAAGCTACACCCAAAAATAAAAATAAAATACTTTGAACTGTATATATATATACTTATATTCTTCTTTAATCAAAGGGAATGGTTCGAAGACCAGTGCCACTTTTGTTTCTTAGTGCTGCTGCAGCAATAGCACTGGGCACAGGAATACCACAACAGGGTGGAGGTTCTTGACCAAGAGCATACACTTCACTTGAAGATGAGTTTAGAGATGTCTCATTCTGCATATGAGCATGGAAATGGCCACAGTCATCCATAAGAGAGTCTGTCTGCATAACTCCACCATCAAACGGTATCAGACTTCCAAACATAAAGTGCTGCATAATAGGGAGCTTTCCAAGGACTTCTGCCTTGTACATCTTTATCATACCAGAATTCACTTTAGACCATAGCTTACATGCTGAGATATCATCCAACATGGGTGAGTGCCACCGAAGAGAGGCAGTTGTCTTGACAGTATTAATAAAATGAATACAGGAAAGATACATATAAGAAGGAAAGAATTCCCCCACTATGTCTGCATCATGAATGGACTTTGGGCGTATATACTTATGATCTACAAGACATGTGTTAGCTGTGGATTCCTAATAGCATGGATGACCTACCAATGAGCTGTGATGATCCAAACAGAAAGGGTAGAAAGTGGTAGTCATCTAAACCCCATACACCATGAGATCCAGCAGGCTCTAACCAATATTCAAACTGTAGTTTACGCATCAAATCAATATACCTAGTCTCTGTTAGTAAAAAAAAATGGCTTGCATAGAGTGGCTTCTTACTTGACAAACACGCATAGAACAACAGCCTTGTCATCTTCCTGATTCAATAGATTGAGCTTTTCCAGGCACAAACTAGAAAAGAACAGCCAGCAATATACATTCATATGATGATCATCGAATACTGCCTGCTCCTAGAATAAATTACTTACAGCCATACCATGAAATTGGCTTCATGTCCTGTGCCATAATCAATGCGTCTACGATTCCCAAAACTGTCCAAGAGATACTGTCCTACTTCCTCCACTGCCTCTTTCTCCTTTATTAACGGACGCATCAGATCCTCTATATTCTATACAAAAAAATTCAATTCACTCCCAAGTTAGGCACAAGGGTGTTTTCACTGACCTGTTGCACTTTATCATAGAATACGCGAAAAGAAGGATTACCAAACCGAGACTTCTCGTTCTCTACAGGAGGAATATCTGTCACCCACTGAGAGAGTGTGTCCAGCAGTATCAGAATATGACTAACATTCTACAGTATACAAAATATAGCCATCAATACATGAGTCACAAATAACTTTTACTTCTCCTCCACCCTGTAGGAACAGCAACAGCAGCAACAGTAGGAACAGCAGCAACACTTTACCTCTGACACACTCATGTCCTCTATCTTTTGTCCTTTGACAGACTCATTAAGGCGGAGAATATAGTCTATAAACAGAGTGTAGGCATCCGACACGAGAAAGTCCTCCAAGTGTTCTTTGGTAATAATACGTTTGACAGGAGGCTGAAATGACATGATGAACAAACAGCAGGTCTTTTTTTTTGTACACCAGCACTAAAGGGAAAAAAGGTGGAAAGGGAAGGCGTGGGTAGAGCCAAGTGACTGCTAATGTCCGAAAGAAGACATCGAAATGGAAAAAATAGAAAATGAAAATAGTCGTTCATTAGCAAAACTATCTTGTCCTCATGAGCCATGTTTCGTCTGAGCAGATCGCCAAAGCCCTTAAGGGAGCTGGACTGTCAACAGAACAGAGAATTATAGCTGCCACAGATGCATGGAAGAACGACGATGTATTCTTTCCTAACAAAGACGAATTTCTATTTGAATGGCTCTGTACTGCCCTGAGCAAGCCTAATATAAAAAAGTAAGGGCACCTTATGATGATCACAAAAGAAAGAAGCTCATGTAGATGTTTGTTTTATTGTTTTATTGTTTATTTTTCTTTGGTAGTCCTTCTCAGTGCTGTTTGTTCCAGCCTGAGTACTGGCAGTTACTCACACAACTCCTCCAGCACTATGACACTAGGGCCACTGTGAACCCCACAAAGAGCCCACCTGTGATTCGTGCCTATCTCGTCATGACACTGGGCACTGTTCTCCAGAAGCTATATACCACTTTCCTAGAAGACAGTGAAAAAAGAACCCTTGTGCTGGAAGAACTCCATACGTGTACACGCCTCTTGTTCTCAACTAATTATACGTATTCTTATCGACCTACCTTGGAACATATGACAGTAGCTGCAGATCAGGTCACCACTGCACTCGGCCTACAACTCCACCACACACACAAAAAAGAAGAAAGAGCCATAGAAGCACTTGCTGGACTGGCTCAGATCATCTATGCACGCTATGACAGCCAGCTTGTACAGGCAGCCAACCAAAAAAAGGCAGGTGCATCTCTATAAAGTTAATGAAAAGAAAGAAGAAGAACGAGTGCAGTAATATTAACATGGGAGTGTGTGGAGTATAGGTATTCACTGCTATTGTGGGGAAATCATTCTCCCACTCTTTGGCAGTAAGACGCCAACTCTCTCTGATCCATGACCCCTCCTACGGTGTTTTGCTCTCCAACACACTGACAGATATTATCAACCATGCATTGTTCCATACAGACACCATTCTTGAATATACATCTGTTTTGAGAGATTCTTTTGAAGACGCACAGAACAACACACAACGCAAACAGACCGTTTATGTATGGAAACTATTTGAAGAACTGTCAGTGGGGATCAAATCAAAGAATACACAGGTGTTATTGGATAGTAAGTGACACTGAAGAAAGAAAAATAAAACGACAGGACAGGACAGGACATCACTAACAAACGACTCCAGCACTCGATATCCTTCCTCACTTGTTTTCTACTTTTGTCACTGTATTCCGTACCAAGCGTAATGTCCAGGCTTCTTCTGGAGTGCAGGATGGAGAGCGTAGAGTTGAGTTTGGATTCTTCATTGAGATGATGGCTATTCTGAATGCATCCAAACACAGTGTTCCCAATGCTTATTTAAAGACATTGAGTCAACTTCTGGAAAAGGCATTGCATCTCAACCTATACATTGCTCGTAATGATGACATTGCCAAGTTTGAACAGACAGTACTTCATGGTATTGCAGATGCTACAGTGTCTTTTATAGAACAACCTAACCGTAAGTCGATGGATGAAAGAGACACCCCAAGTCAGAAGAGGCATGGTCTCACTCTTTTGTGGTTGTAGAATATGATCAGACCTATATATTTGATGTGGCGGATAAATTACTGCACATTGATCTTTCATTTATGGAGACACGTATTGGTGCATTATGGCCTGCCTTGTTAAATGTAAGAAAAAGACATCCTGCAGAGTAGATATTTACGCCTCTTTGTCCTAGCCTACAAAAGAAGCCAAAGCCTCTTGTTTGGCATTTGCTACATCTGTACTGCACATTTACTCTGCATCAAGACAAATGGATGTGTTTGTGAATGATTTCCTGGAGGCACTTTACACTGTAGAATGCCAAGATGCTTATCAATTACTGTGCACACCACTGTTTTCTAAGGAATTCTTAACAGAGTAAGTCAACAACAAGAGCTACTATCCTTACATAAGGGCAAAAGAAGAAGACAAACAAACAACTCATCCCAATTCACTTCTATTTTCTATGATTTTTTTTTAGATTCTCCTTGTCCATTCATAAGTCTATGCCTGCTGCTCAAGCTCTTGTCATCTTCGAACGATTTGTTAATGAATTCAACACCACTCACAGGTCTCTCTCATCCTTGTCATCTCCTCCACCCACAAAAAGGACAAAAAATGCATCCACACCCTCCCAAAGAAAACCTATGGCTCGGTGGATCGCCATGTACTTTGTTGAGTTTGTAGGTGCCCTTCGTCTCAGTCAACACCAACGACGTACTTTTGTTCAAGCCTCCAGTGATCTGTTTGAGCAGTTTGTTAAGCCTAGTTTGGAACAGTGGTTAGAGACAAGAAAAGAGTTGGAGTGTACATTGTTGCCTGCTCTTCATATTCATCTTTCCTTGACCAATGCGTTATTTGATGTGTATTGGAAGCCCATTGAAGAAGAAAAGCGTTTATGGCTGGCTGGTGTGTTGAAAAAAGCACTGAAGGGTCATTCAAAGGTATCTCAAAGTGAAAGAGTGACGATGGTGTCGAGTGTAAGTTTTTCTGCTTTATAAACATATATATATATACTCTGGAACGGTGTGTTGGTAAAATATTTACTCTTTGGTGTTTATAGGTTAATGCATTACTCCAACATGCTTACTACACATCCCTTGTTAGTGGTGATGCATCTGTTGAACAAATAACAGAATGGGTCAACAGTGTGCTTCACTGTGTGATAGGTCATAGTACCTGGAAATCCAATGCTAGTTGGAATGGTGCATTGATGCAGTTGGACAGTGATCAGAAAGTAGGAATTGCTTGTTGGAAATTAATTACAGACGAATGGTTTGATGTTGTTAGGTAAGTAAAGAGGAGGAGGAAGATGTGTCTATTGTGGTAGTGGTAGTAGTTACTTACAAGGTGTATGTAGTCGCTTTGTGAATGAAAAGAATGCCAAGGCGTTGTCCTCAAGGATTCTTTTATCTCAAACTGGTGTTTCCGATACACCATCAGAAGAAACACAAGAGATTACTCTTCAGAAGATGAATGAAATTCTGTTGCGTTCTGCAAACTTCTATGAAGCTAGATGTTTAAAGGGTAAAACAACCTATCCGCTAATATAACTCTACTTATCTACTTGTGTGGTCATATAGAATACAATATCAAAGTTCTGTTGGATGCCTTTGTTGATCTTTTCAGCACACATCTTTGAAAATAGCCTCCACTCAATCCACCAAAACATTCGCTCATGCCATTGCTCATATGGACAGACACAAACCTCTTACTCTTTCTACCAAGACCATTGAAGAATTAACCACAGCATTAGCACAATGCACTAACAGCATGGATCAGGATGTGAAAGAAAAGGACACGAAAAATGTTGAACATGTTGCTTCCTTTATCAAGCTATTCTTACTGTTTCCTCTGGAATACTATGAAAAGAATGAGCGTCAACAAGTCATGCTCTTGGCATTCTTAGCAGATGCTTGGGTGTTATCCACCACAACAGCAAGTGCAGAAGCACGTATCACTGCCTCTCTTTTATGCAGAGGACTTCATTTGAGGGCCACAAGTCTCAACAGCAGCTCAAGTGTTTTGGTAAGAAATAGAAGACTAAGGAACAAGGGCTATTTACTTGATGTGATGCAACGACTCATTCCTGCTACTAGAACATCCACCCAGACTTCCTTTACTGGTTTGTTCAGTCAGTCAATGAATGGACAGTGTCTATTAGCACAGGGACCAGAAAAGTACTGTCTTGTTTACAAAATATAACCACTGAGATTGATCAGGACATATTAAGGTAAGCACAAACTCATGTCTAAACTTTATGTTCATGGATCTAACCAATGCATCCTATGTATTATTCTGCAATAGTACTGCTTGGTCTTTGGCAGGAAATAAATCAAATGATATGCGTGCTTCTACCTATGTGGAAGGTATCTTGAAACAGTGTATCACCTCTTTGGACAGTTCTACTGGATTCTACAATGCCAGTACTTGTTCTTGGGCTATTAGTATTCTTGAGGTCACAAATAAGTATTTACGCAGCCACAACAAAAAGTATGTAGTATGTAGGATGGCTAGAGAGACTTATCCTACTTGCATAGAAACACTACAATGGATCCAGAAGAGGTGGTATATTCATCCCAGGTGGTTTCTCGTATTGGTACCTATGTCATTACAGCTCTGAAGAAAATACAGATAGAAATATCAGCTTTGTTGGAGAGATTAGAGGCAGCCAATAGTGATGATGAACAGAATCAGATGGTGTTGTCCTTTATTCCTGAATTTACAAAGACAAAACATGTTCTTACTATGACTTATCTGTTACAAGACTATGCCCATGCACTGGGTACTTTGGCTGATTCTGGTAAGTGCATTCTATCCATGGGGCCTATCTGATCAGTTCATTATGATTCCATTTATACAGTGGTGGATATTACACAAGTGTCAAAGAGTCTTGTCGTAGCTTCTTCGCCTTTTATTCAGTTCATGCAAATGTCTCTGCGTCCCTCTACTCTGCTTGATTCAGAATTAAAGAGAGATGTCCTGAATATTACCACTTCCTTCATTACTGCCTTTTGTACAACTCTGTCTCGTTATCAGCAGTTACATACTACAAAACGGGTTGTAGCTGTTATTTGGTTTGTGTATACAATGGTGTCCAACTCTGGTAAGTCAATAAAACAGTTGTGCTCTTTTTATAGATACGACAGTAGATACCATAGTGAATACAGTGAATGTGTCTAATATGTGTCTATAGGGGATTTGACTTCCATTGATACTCTTTCCAAGACGTTCTCCACATGGATCCAGACTCTTTCTAAAGATGATTTTGAAATCTTGATTCAAAGCTTCATAGAACAGAGTGAAGAAGAGGTGCTTTATAGAAAAGAACAGAACAGATTTGATAAGCACAGAGTATTCTTGGATCTGCTGAGACTGTTTATTCAGAACAGCACAGATGGTAAGTAAAAGTGTGAACATGACGTGAAATCCAGTACCTAACTTATGCATTCTACTATTATTATTATTATTATTATTATTATTATTATTATTATTATTATTTACTACACTAGCACAAAAGCACGTCTTGAGAAAGTGGCTACCCACCTTTATTTTGAAGCAGTCTTTGATTGTTGGAAAGACAACTTCTATTGAATTACTGGATCAAACACTATCTCTTGTTGTTTGTATAACAGGAGCCAAGGTAGACTCTTTCACCCTCTTATAAATAACAGCAGTAAGATAACTAATACACTATATTTACATTATTAGGAATTCTCATTCACAAGCTATGATCTCTCTATTGTACTATCTTGTTTGCTTCAAGTAGCAAGTCCTGATGCATTAGAAAGATTTAAGGGTCAGGCCCACCGAGAGACTGTTCAATCTCTGTTTATTAGGTGCTGTGATGTACTTTCAAATCTACTGCGTAGTCACCGTGATGCCTTGGTGGATGTGATGCCTTCCTTTTCAGCCATAGTGCAGGCACTCATGCACTGCTTCAAATCCACCCATCTTTCATTGATTGGAAGTAAGGCCACTGAAAACAAAAAGAGAAAAGCTGGAGACAAGCAACAAAAGGACACGGCACCCTTGCAAAGTGTATCAGGACGTAGTATGACACTGTTCTCTGAATGTGCTCCTCTTGATGACAAGTGCTGTGAGAAATACGCTCGTTTGCTTGATCTAATATCACAAAAGAACCCTGCCACTCAGTCAAAGTCCAATGCTGCCAGTGCACAGACATTATGGCGTGTCATGGCAAAATATGCGCCCTATTTACTGATGGAGTACTTTACAATCCAGTCCAATTCTACTATGAGTATTGCTCGTGCCCAGATCAAGGCTATTTTAACGCCCTACTTTTATCAGCTTCTGGATATGTGCAATGATGCTGATAGAAGTCTAATTATGGCTGCTTTGGATGGGTCTGGAAAGGCTCTGTTCAAGGCGTTCTTTGCAAGCTGGAAGGATAATCATAAGTATATAGGTCAATAGTGACTTTAAAAGTGATATGTATCTTTATTGTTGGTGTTATTATTGCTATTTAGACTCTGTTTGCATTTATTCTGTTTATCGTTTATGAAGTGTGTATTGGTTGGTGTGTAATTTGATAGATTAGTTGATACACACCAGGAGAATTTCTGGCCTTTAAGTGGTGTTATTTGTTTCCTTTTACGTCGCAATATAATATTACCTTTTATGGAACTGTGATTAAAATCAAAAGTTAAGGACATTCAAACTTTTATTTCCTTTTGTAAAATACCTTAATATCAAATTGTATTATCAATAGAATATACAGTTCAAAGTATTTTTATTTTTATTTTGGGTGTAGCTTGCTATTCACTCGTTGGGCCTAATAGCCACCCTGTGAGATCGTTTGAACAATTAAGAATAAACATAGAAACACTTCAAATACAAAAGTGGAAAAATAAATGCAAAGAGAGAGGAAACAGGAGAATAAGAGAATATAAAACCTCAAATGAGGGAAAAAATGATGGAAAGTGGGTAATGATGGTAAATTGAGAATTATGAATAGACATCCAAAAAGGCCATAAAGTCAGCATGGAAACTAGGACACCAAAAAGATAACCGTCATCCTATGATAATCTGAAATCCAATGAGTTATACTTGGAGCAACTCGGACAATCCTGAGAATATATGCAGCAACTACACTAGCAGCTTCTGGCTTTGCTAAACGGGCTAAGAATGGGTGGTAGAGAAGAGATCCGAGGAAGAGTGAGGATACAGCGTCTGTTGCTGAAGGAGTCCTTTGCACTCTATGGTAGGTTAGGAACTAGGAAGAACAAAAACGTAGAGCGTTCATGACCAACGAATGTGCAAGTGAGAAAGTAGTCCCGATTGGCAGATGGGTGGCCCTCACAAAGCCCCAACCCCAACCCCATAGATCTATCAGAAAGAGAATGACAGCAGGGAGTATTCTTCAATGTCTAGAGGTACTCTTGTTAGAAGAATGAAAGAAGATTCCCAAAGATACTACAGATGGCTTTCATTAACAGCATGTATCAGAGATGCAAGGCTGTTATAGAAGTAGAGGGCGGCAACACTAAATATTGAAGGTATTTACTCAATAGACTTTTATTTATTATTCTATTGACTTTATTTATACTTCATCGAATTCTTAAGTCTCTACTGTGTGTTTAGTGTGTGTTTAATGTGTATTTTTATGACAAAGAAGAAGTATCTCTTATTACAGAAGCATATCGGAATGTAAAAAATATACCTAAGATTTTCGCAAGCCACTGTATACTTACTATACTATTATCTCAATGATAATATCTAACAAATTATTTATCTAAATTATATCTTTATCTCATAATGGAGAAAATAAGTTTCAACGAATTATAATACCTTGAAAGTTTAGCCATAATTTCTCTAATACAGTGTGCTAAAGAAACACTGGCAAGTTTTTGACTTTTAGACAAAAGAAAAAATTACCACTAACTTTTTCTCTGTCTATTTTTTTATTCAACTACCCCTTTTACAACATTTGTTTCATTAAACACTAATAAACACTAATAATAAAAAAGCCTCCCTCTCTCTAACAGAAAGAAGAATACAGAAAAATTCACGTTATACTATTCTACGAGAGGCAACTCTCAATAGCACCAACCAAGTGCTAATTAACAATTGCTTTTCATTATAAATCTAAAAAGATAAAGATAGTCTTGTAATAATTCACATTCTGCCAAGTCAGATATAAGAAATGTTATCCTTGTCTGTTTCTATGTTGATACTTTGGACTGGGGTTGTCTTGATCATTTACAACATCAAAGACACGTTCAAAGTGCTCTTGTATAAATATATATTAATAAATGCCTTGTTATATGGATTAGATTCACAGACTCAGTCCTACTTTTTATACGTCAGACAGCTTGAAATAATAATAATAATCATCACACAAGGAGAAATGAAAGATTGAAAAGTTTAAAAGACAGAACCAGGTTACCTCCGGACATGGCAGTGGCTACACTCGACACCACGTGCTTTTGAAAAGTGAGATTGT
Source organism: Spinellus fusiger (assembly GCA_025094145.1). Lineage (NCBI taxonomy): Eukaryota > Fungi > Mucoromycota > Mucoromycetes > Mucorales > Phycomycetaceae > Spinellus > Spinellus fusiger. The sequence goes on along the minus strand of JALLLS010000032.1, from coordinate 118,348 downwards.
GCAACAAAACAAATAGAATTGTCCAATCACAGATCATATATCCACTTTCTACTGCCGTCTTGTACTTTTTAGGATATTTCTTTCCTTAACAACCAATGACAGATGATATCATAATTCAAGCCGTGTCATTCTATTTTGGGAAATATATTCTATCCCGGTTAAAATGACGATAAGGACATTACACAGCAACCTTCTCTTTTCAAGTCAAGCCAGGACAGGTCAAGATAAAGACGATCCTCTCTCATTATTTCCTATTTAGTACTTCACTACAGAGACGTCATATTTTATCCTATAGAATATACCCGTTTTGTATTGTTTTCTTTTCTCTTTTTCTTTTGTAGTGTTAGATATATGTTGCTGTCTATTTTCCAGTGTCTTTGATAGGTTGGATAGAGGGGGAAGGAGGGCCATTATTTTTACCATGTAAGAAGAATAGACTAGTTTATAAGGCTGGGTAGATTCCAGAAAATAGGTGCATTTGTCCATAAATACATTTATTGTTTTGATGGAAGGAACAATTACTGACTAGTCAATAATAAGACTAGTCATAACTCTTTCTCCCAGTAGTATGGGAGGAAAATGTATTCAAAACACACTACTACTGCTACTAGTGCTGTGGTTACTAACACAGAGAGAGAAAGAAAAAGAAAAAGAAAAAAGAGCAGTCATATAAATGGCAGTACGCCTATTCTCCCTCTCTCTTTTAGTTACTATGACAATAATGATAATGACAGTATCAGAAGGAACATCTCCATAGGCACACAAATGACGTGAGTTTTTCATTAAATTAATGGAGTACAATCACTCATCTCCTAATAAAGAAAGATAGGCTTGTAAGATTAAGTTATTCTATGATCCATGCACCAATAATGAAGATATATATATTTATATAGATAAGGTGTAACAAGAGTACACCATGTTTTATGTCTGTACACCTGAAGGGTAAGTGATAATAACAATAATAATAACAATAACAATAGCAATAATTAAAGAAGAAGAAAAAGAATAACCAAAAACAAACACTCTAAAATCCTATTTACATTTTACACTAAATTGGCAGTACTGGCAGCAGTAGATAAGAGATTATATCCTTCAGTAGGTGGGATATAGTAGAATCCAGCCATAAGTACACAATAGCTGAGAATGAGGATGGAGCCTTTAAAGTAGTTGGCTTTGCCTTCCTGATAAGTATAGGTAAGGAGGAAGACAGAAAACACAACAGAAATGACATCCCAGCGAGGAAATACCAAGCTATAATAGAGTGTGTATGAATAAAACAGATCTCTCTGTGCACCACATGAAAGAAAAGGGCAACTTACTTGAAAGTGTAATGAGTTAATTCTTCTTTTCCCCAGTTATACCATAAAGAAAAGGCTACCATGGCAGGGATCTGCAACAAGCACACTTGAAGAGCATAAGCCGAGCCAATTTCCATACTATGATGTTTTGTACAAGAGATGAGTAGCTGCTTAGATAGATAGATATTTCTTTGTTTGTGTGTACCTGAGGACAATATTTCCATTCAATGCAAAGGAAATGGCATTCATAAACTCAGTAATATTGGGAACCTAATAAAGAATGAAATATCACTTAATACAAAAGAAGTGTAGATAGATGCTAATAGCTTACCAGAGCAAACAATGTCAATCCAAGGAACTTCTCATCTACCACCATACTCTCCATAACAGAATCAACAGTATCTACAAGGACTTCAGCAATAAGAGAGTACAACAATGTGCATGCAAAAAGAACAGTAAAACTCTTGGCTTTACTCCAATTGGGAGAATCATGTCCTGCTGCCTCCTCTTCCTCTTCCTCTTCTTCGGGTTCTTTTGCATGAATAAACCCAACAGAAGGAGTAGGCAGAGAGGCTGGTCTTCCTACAGGCACAAGTGTAGTGTCTATGGGTGCATATAGTGGTTCTTGGGAGGGGATGGATCCAATAGCATTGGATCCATAGAGAGGATAATTGGTGGATACTAATGTATCTGTTCTATGGGGGAGAGTATTGGAAGAGTAAAAAGCAGAGGAAGGTCCAACTGTACTACCATTGACCCTAGGCTGATGCTCTGATGTCTCATATGGTACAGCCTCTTTCTGGTGATGATGGTTGTTGTTGGGGAGAATATGAATAGGCAGCAGTTTCTGATAGGAAGGAACATGGGCCTTGGGCTGTGCCTTGGGTGTAGGACTCTTCCACACCATATCCACATGTGTATGCAAACTGAATACTAAGCCAATAATATACACCTAACAAAAGAAAGAAGGAAAGAAAGAAAAGAGAACAGTGAGTCCATAGAAATACAGAGTAGGCTGCTCCATTAAAGAAGGAGAGGTGTGTCTACTTACAGAGGGTAAAATAGCAGCACAAATCCACATAAGAGGCTTGACACTGTTTTGGTAGACAGGATCCAAGGAAGGCTTTACTTGATCGTAATGACACTGAGTACAAGCAATAATACCAGTGCCATTGTTGGATTCTGGACAGCCTGTGCATCGTAGTTCAAACTAACAATAAGTACAACCACCATGGCATGGATACTTACAGATCCTGATATCTGATAGAATAGAGTGGGCGTTAATACACCAATGATAGCCATAATCAACATGGTCGAGGTAACACCTATAATACGTGGTATGAGCTTGCTGATTCTTTCTTTCTTATCTTACCTGCACTCTTGGCATTAAAGCGTTGTTCTTTTCTCTTTGCACCACTGCTGATCATAGAGCATCCAGGCAAGAGAAGAACACCGGCTAAGAAACTGCCAATCAAAGATCCTTCTACTAAACTGCTCTTTCCACCTGCCAAGGAGACAGCATACAGGATGATTTCGATGATACTACCAAAAGTAGCATTGATGACAGCTCCTACACCCATACTACTCTGGGCAGAGACAGAGCTCACACCCATACCAATGAAATAAGACAATGGAATCACAGAGGCCAATGAGAGAGAGAACACAACAGCAGGAGAGGTGATCAGTGCGTCTGGCCAGTGTTTCTTCAACACATAATCATCCAGCAGAACAAAGAACACTATTGGCAGTAGATTGATGAACATAATATTGATGCCGTCGTAGGTGTACTTGTAGTACTGGAGTCCAAAGGCCTGGTAAGTACACAGAAGAATAACAATAGGTTTTCCTGTAGCATTCATATGGGATTGACCTGATGGACTTGACTTGAATCTCAGAGTAAGTGGATGGCGGAAGAGATGGCGCACCAGTTTATAGTTGAGTTTGGCCATAGGAATCGTCACAACACATAGCCAACACACAGTAGAGACAAGGAGAAGAAGAGGAGCAGCAATACCAAAGAACAGTGCATAGTACACCCATCCTGCTGGTCCCAACTTAATACACGCCACTAAGAATTGCTGGTAGTTTCTGTGTGTCTTTGCCTTTGTGTCTTGGTGTGTGTCTCCTAACAATCCACTCTCTTCGTCACTGGATCTGTCACTGCTGAACGAGCGCCTTGGGTCGGAGGGTGTGATTTCCATGTGTCGCTCTACATAGCGTCCAAAGGGCCATAGCAGATACAGGGCGAGTTCTCTTAGCACCAAGGCATAGGTGGGGCCATTCCAGGGTATAAAGAGGAGTACACAAGAAATAGCCAGCATGACCAGTGCTAACCACCACCCAAACAGAAGCATCCATGCTATATTGCCTGGATACAAGAACAGTTCGGGTGAGGAGGAGGGTGAGGCATGGAGAGAACTGTTGGCCTTGCGTACCACAGACCGGGATTTCTTGTACAATGCTGGTTTCCAAATGGGGAGACCAAACGGATGCCGTTTGTTCATAGCCTATACAAGTCCACAAGAGGTGAGAATGGCTCCACAATATGTCTGCTTATTTTTCTGCTGACAGATGTGGGTCTGTTTTCTTATGTTCTCTTATATGCTCTGGTATTCTCTGATATACTCTGATATACTCTGATATACTCTAACATGCTCTAACATGCTCTAACATGCTCTAACATGCTCTAATATACTCTAAAAATTTCCTTTGATAAGTTACCTCTTGTATATCTTTCAGTGTCATTTCTCGCTCTGTACTATCAAAGGATGCATTGTCTTGCTCCTGACGCACACGGCGGCGTGGCTTAACAGGACTGTCATGCCTTGCTCCTTGCTCACTGTTCTCCTTGGATAAGGAGGGGGATGTTTCTGAAGCACTAAGACTGTGCTGGTCTGCCAATCCACTGTCTTGCTGTGAACTGTGGACAGCACCATAATGTGAGGGTGTGTCTCTTTCTACTGCCACCTTTCCCTTGACAGAGGCTTCTTGGCTATTCTCACTCAAGTGTTGATCTTCTGAACTCATCAACAAATATATATAAAATAATATAAAATAATAAATAAATAATAAAATATGGAAACAAAAAAAAAGGGGGTGGGGGAAAAGAAAGATAGGAGATCATGACGCAGTTTATTTATTCTATTTGTTCATAGCCACGACTTATCTGAGATTGAAACAGATGGACTTTAGCTCAGTGGGTTCGCTGCCAACTGAGCCAATGCCTTTTTATACTCTGCTACAAATGGTAGGAGTTGTTCATTCTCTACCTTAAGAGGATGGACGTGGGCAAGATGTCCAGCGTCACGCAACATCTCTTTAAAGTGACGCACTTCCTGCTTCTCCACCAGAGTGAATGCCTGTCCTTCTCTGCCTGCTCTGGCGGTACGGCCCACACGGTGGATGTATTTGTCCATAAACAATGGCACATCATAACTTATCACGGTGTCCACGCTGTCAAGATCAATACCACGTCCAATCAGATCAGAACAAATCAGTCTACAGACAGCAAGATAAGTATTATTATTGTTTTGTTTTGTTTTCTTCTTCTGTATAGACAAGAAAGACATTCTTACAAATCAATTTCGCCTGCACGGAACTTCTTCATGGTAGATTTACGCTGAGCTACATTGAAATCACTAGAGTAGTCCGCCACACGCAGAGGAGTGGTTTGACCTGCTTCATACGCCTCCAACAATAACCTGAGTTTAAGCGTAGACTCAATAGACTTTGTAAAACATAGACCAGCAGTAATCTTCATCACATGAAGAAGATGAATCATCACCAGCGGCTTCTGTTCTCCCGTGCACACCACCATTTGCTCCTTGAGGCCTACAGGTGTTGTGTAGCGGACACTTTCCTGTGTGTTTTGGACAGAGATATACTCGGGATCCATCAAATGCAAGGCAGCAATCTTGGAAGGATCCTTGGTCAGGGTAGCAGAAAACAGTAGTTTTTGGATCTATTCACAATAACAATAATAATAATAACAACAACAACAAAAAGAGAAGCTTTTTCTGTTTAGAATGGCTTTTGTCCCTACTGACTCTACTGACTAACTTACACTGGGTGCTTTGGTAAGATCAATGTCAGTACAGGGAAGAGCATAGTGTGACCGAATACAATGAGGAGCAACAGCATCTGCTTCTGGAATACTAGGAGATGAGGAGATAAATCAGTTGTCATGACGACTACATAGGAAAGGGGAAAAGAGGTTTACCCATAAGCCGTGGTCTTTTTCTCCATAGCAACACTAGGCACCGTATCACTAGGATGAGTGGCCTGTACTGTATGAGCCAACCAGCCCTGGTAACTTTGGCTTAACAGTCGGTCTGCCTCATCCATCACTAAGAACCGCAGATGCTGTAATGAGAAATTGGGTGTGCCTTTCAAGTGGTCCATCAAACGACCAGGAGTGGCTATAACAATATCCACTCGACTCACTCCTCCCGGATACCTTTATCAGTGGTTAAATGGATGAGAACACTTCCATAAAGACTCTCTCTCTCTCTCTCTTTTCTACACTCACATCTCTGTTGCTTTGCCCACCAGTGACTGTTGTTCATGAGCAAAGGACTGCTGGCCTACCACTGTGGCTACTTTGAGAGAAGTGCCCTTGGTAAAAGCATCAAAGGTCTCTTTGACCTGCATCACAAGATCGCGTGTAGGAAGCACAACCAGGGCTCTGAGTCGAGTGATGGTGCGTTTGGAGAGAATGTCCACAATAGGCAGAACATAGGCTAGTGTCTTTCCACTGCCAGTAGGGGCTGAAATGCACAAGTCGCCTGGAGGACGTCTTGTATCGTACAGGGAGTGTCGAGCGAGAAAGACGGGAATCACTGCCATTTGTACTATATAGACTAGTGAGCCCTAGTAAAGAAAAGAAAGGGGGGGGGGGTTCTACCTGCAAACAGAGAAGAAAGACCGAGATCATGGCAGCGCTGTACGATAGAGGAGGAAAGGCCTGCCTTGTCCAAGGGGCATGAGGTGTGAGGAGAGACAACTGTAGGTTGGAGTAGCCAATCTGGAATACCCATATTGCCTAGTACTTGGAGGTCATCTTTGCTGTGTGTTGTGGTGGTGGTTAAGTCTGGGAAGGCCTCTAATGCAGGAACTTCTGAAGGGTCTTCTTCTTCTGCTACTACATCTTCTGCTGCTGTTGTTGTTTCTACTCTAGACTCATCAGTAGGGTCTTCTTCTTCTCTTTTTTCTCTTTCTTCTCTTTCTTCGGTTGTCTTTTTAGTGGTTGCCTTTACTGCTTTGCTCTTTTTGCTGTGGGGACGAGCGACAAGTGTGCTTTGTTCACTACCACTACTAGTGTCTTGGACTGGTTTACGCTTACGATTCACTTTCTCTAATAGTCCATCAAGTCTCGCTTTCTTTTTCTCTATACTCCTCGTATCGGGTGTTGATTCATTCTCTCCTTGGTAGCGTGTAATGGAAAACATAGTATAGGGCAAATCGATGATCTACATTGTCATTATTATTTTACTTGATCTTACTGTTCAATGGATTATTTAAACCACCGACATTATCCCAGTCACAGGAAGAAGAGAAAGAAGAAAAAAAAAAGAAAAAGGGGGAAAGGTGTCTCTATCTGCTTAATAGGGGAGACTGTTCTTCTTGTGAGTCACGCAGATGAAGTGCCTCCACGTCAGAAGAGAGAGAAGCCCCAGGAGACAGCGTGTTGTAATTAGGCACAGAAGCATCTCCTGCCTTGGAGACAGTAGCTAAGCCTGGCTTCACCTTGACAATAGTATCGACTACCCAGAACTGGATGGCGTTCATAATCAGAGGGAAACTATTTCTGTGAGCACATATGCACACAAATAGAGAGAGAAAGAGAGAGTAACACTCGCCCCTTCTCTGTTCTCTCTGTGTTCTCTCTGTGTTCTCTCTGTGTTCTCTCTGCTCTCTTGCTCACTTACATTAACATCACAAACACCACTTGGTGCCGATAATTATTGCGTGTCCACTGCAGAACCCACTCGCCCACGTCAAACAAAAAAGGAATATAACGAAACATGCCATACACACACAACTTCATCAGTGACTCTGCCAACACAAAGAGAAAGGTCTGTTTGGCCCAGGGCATAAGCTGATGAGAGAGAGGAGGCGGGCCATAGTAGCCACTACGAATGTCCTTTACTTTGAGTCTAGTCAACAGTCGCTGGAGAAGATGGAGCCACGCCCACAGAATCACCACACCCAGTGTTGTATCAATGGCTACATTGAGAAAGTACCATACACAGAGATTGGTTTTTCGCCCATTCTTGGGTCTTCCTGCCAAATAGCTTACGAGAAGATTGAGGAAATGGATGACAGTGGCACCCACAAACTGTTTACTGACATCAAGAGCCCTGGTGAAAGAGAATAAAAAGAAGGGAGGGAGTGTCAGTAAAGACTTCTTCCTCTATCTGCTTGTTTATCCATCTACAACATTCACTGTTCTTTTCTGACACTCACCAGATAGGCACAGGTCGTTGGGGCTTTTCTCGATGACGCTTGATAAATAGAGTCAACAGAGCACTAAAAGCAAGTGTCAACTGAACAAACACAGCAAACCCATCAAGCAACTTGCAGCCTTCATCGTCAGGCCCTAACAGTCCATCCGGTTGAAAAGCAGTCTCGAGAGAAGAAAGGCCTTGACAGCCAAAGAGAGAGGAGGTGAAAAGAGGAGGAAAAGCCATAGTAAAAGAAGAATAAAAGTGGAGTTGAGCTATTGTTTCAGAAAAAGAAAAAAGAAAAAAAAGATAGAGAGAGAAAGAATTGAACCGCTCTCTTCCATTCTTATCCAATCACAGGTGCTGTAGTATATAATCTATAGATAAAACTGTAGCTATTGGGTAGCTACTGGGTAGCTATTACAACACCCACCCACTCACACATCCATACAAACATACACTTTGTTTGTGAAAGGGGAGGTAGAAATCACCACCAGCACTTTACTGCACGTGACTAGGACGTGGGCCTGCTAGTACAAGTAAGGCGCCTCCAAAGATTTTCCATTCTTTCTCATGTCTGGATTATTACAGCCCAACCGACTCACCAAAGAAGAATACAGAAAGCAAAAGGATCTTGATGCTGCTCGAAAGGCAGGCACAGCTCCTGCTGAAGTGGATGACGAAGGCAATGAGATCAACCCACACACACCACAGTTCATGTTAAAAGCACCGTGGTACGTTGACAATGGCCAGATATCCCTCAAGCACCAAAAGGCACCAGAGAAGAGAAGTGGTACCAAGTTTGGTGCAGAAGACAATTACTGGTATGCGCGTGGCCAACGAGCGGTAAGGGGGTGGTGCTGGTGGCGAGTGGCGGGTGGCGGGTGGCTGGTGTTGATGATGGCCTGTGTTTGACATAGGGACCTGCTGCTACAAAATACCGTAAAGGAGCCTGTGAGAACTGTGGTGCTGCAAGCCACAAAACAAGAGACTGTGTAGACCGTCCACGAAAAAAGGGTGCAAAATGGACAGGGAAGAATATCAAAGCAGATGAAATTGTCCAGGATGTGGATTTGGATTGGGATGAGAAACGTGATCGTTGGAACGGCTACGATCCAAGAGAACACGACAAAGTTATTGAGGAATACAACAAAGTGGAAGAGGCGAGACGGGCTGCCAAGGCCTCGGAACTTGATAAAGAAGGACCTACAACAACATCAGAAGCCAAGAGAATCGCTGGCATGTCAGATGATGAAGAAGAGGAGGACGATGATAAGTACGCAGATCAGGCAGATATGCCAGGTCAATATGTAAATCAGAAAACACGTATGACCAACCGTAACCTGAGGTAAGAGCAGAATGGAGTATATCAATTGAAATACATGTGTATTAATCCATCTATTGATACGTGGTGTACAGAATTCGTGAAGATACAGCCAAATATCTGTTGAACTTAGATACAGACTCTGCTTATTACGATCCAAAGACACGTTCTATGCGTGATAACCCACTCAAAGACGACCATGCTCCTGACGATGTACCTTTTGCAGGTGATAACTTTGTACGTTATACTGGTGATGCCCCTGCTATGGCAAAAGTACAGCTGTTTGCATGGCAGGCTGCAGATCGTGGTAGTGATGTGCACTTGCAAGCCAACCCAACCCAGGTGGCCATTCTTCACCAAGAATATGAGTCTAAGAAGGATGAAGTACGCGAGACAACTCAAAAAAGTATTCTTGAGAAATACGGTGGCGCTGAACACTTGGAATCTGTGCCCAAAGAACTGCTGCTGGCACAGAATGAAAATTATGTGGAGTACTCTCGTACAGGCAGAGTCATTCGTGGATTGGAAAAGGCCAAAATCAAATCCAAATATGAAGAAGATGGTAAGTGTGTTTCTTCTTGGAGAATACTCATGTGTGTGTAGTCTTTGTCAACAATCACAACTCTGTTTGGGGGTCTTACTGGGCTGATGGCAAATGGGGCTATAAATGCTGCCGTTCTTATCTTCGCAATTCTTATTGCACTGGACAAGCAGGCATTGATGCTCAAAAAGCATCACAAATGCTCTCTAATGGAATTGCATAGAATCTTTGAATTCTTTTTGTATAGGAAGATATGAAATAAAACTATATAAAACATCTATATACATCTACATTATTTATTTATTACAAAAACACTTAGATATACGTTATCTTCAAGATGGTTTTCTTTAATATTACCTCTATGTATTTTATTGGATAGGTCAAAAGTAGTGAATGATTGTTTTCTTATAAAAAAATAGACCTTTTGAGATGCTTGATTAGTGAGATCATATACTTCTAGTAGTAAGCTACAGATACATAATCATCTAAAACTCATTTATTAGACATACACATTCCTATATCTCTTATTAATAATATAACTTCTTATTGATGTTGAGAAGTGAAATCTCTTGGATCTTAATTATCTGGAAAGTACCTTTTAACAAGACCTCATATTGCTAACCTATAATTAAAGTAAACAAGATAGCTCACTTAAATTACAATCAATATTTTTATTCAGTTATCATATAATATATACATTATATATACATTACTTTTTAAAAAATAAAATAAAAACCCTTTTGCCTAAGGTATTTAACAACATAAAGGTATCTCTAATATTCTAAAATGAAATATCTTTAGTATGTAATTGTTTTTATTATTACTTGGTTACCAATACTCAGGGTTTCTTTTGGTTCTAGGTCTTTAGTTTTATATTTTTAGTTTGTTCAATCATTGATGTTTATGATTAGTTAAAAGTTGGCTGTTTAATTCATATATAATATAATATTTTACTTGCTTATAGGCATCAGACATAGACAGACATTGCTTATCTCTTGATGACTGTGGGACCTGTTATTAGTATTATTATGTGATCACTAGTGAAATGAAAAGAAAATCAGATTACTAGAATTCATAGACTACTTAATAAAAATATTAAACATACTATTTGCATATTTGTATATATTTTATTCTATTTTATTCTATTTTTTAGTCTTTATTATGAGTGGCGCTATATTTGTTTACTTTTAATGCTTTTTGATATATCGTTTTTGACTTCAAAAATTGTGTTTATTTCTTTTTATAAGCCTCACTTTTATAATATTCATAAAACATTATCACAGATTATAATTAACAAAATAATATGCATTATTTATGCTGTTAAACTAGGCTGTATTGTCAGTGCCTCAAACATTTTAAAAAGGATGAAACAATACACAGAATCAATGAGAAGTCATTCATGCGAGATTTTTGATATCTTCTTAAATCATCAAAATTGACTTTTTTTTTATGGTCTTGTAGAATTCATGTTATTCAAATCTCAAGCATAAGCAGGATAAAAAACTTAGGTATCAATACTTAAGCAAAATTTAAAGTATTCTGTAATTTATAGGATGTTAATATCACCTTTTCTTAATTTTATAAAAAGAGTAACTTATTAATAATTTTATTTATTTAATCCTACTTTATTATCATTATTGCTCTCAGGAAGCAATGCTGAGAGCGACATACACATTGGTATTTTCCTCAAGCTACTGGTGGTATGTATTGCATACTGAGTGCCTAGTTTTGGTTTGTTTATACAGGTAGGACATCCAATGCAATTTGTACGATATATTACACAAACATTGAAGACCAATGCAAAAAGAAGGGAAGCTCATCGACTTTATCATTTATTGATATCTCCTGTTTAATATCTCCTATCTTGAAGTGTCTTCTAATTTATGTTCTCCTGAATAGAATCTCGGTAAATAATAAACCTAAATACAAGGTAAAATGCCATTTTATGTCCAAGGTATAAGTGAAAAAGACATTGTATTGATTTAAAGAAAGACTAAGATGTAGTGAATTTTTAATAATCATGTATGAAATGGATCTGTAATATCACAACAAAAGATGTCTGCTGATGTAAAACGAGTGTTCTGCTGCCATGAATTATATTTAGAAAATCGATATCACACGTGTTATACAATATAGAATTGAACTTTAAATAGTTGACTTTCAGGAATATGTATTCAGGAACATAAAGCAGATCTGTATTTGTGTTCAGGCTACCATAATGACATACAACCACTGCTATACTATATATCTCTTATTGAATGCTATATCATTTGTTCAATTAGATGAGACACTAGAATATATATACAATTTCAGTGATCTCAACAAAGTGAAATACTACTAATGAGAACATTTTGTATGTTATTTATGCTCGATATAACTTAAAATCCCTGTATATGTAGACTTCTATAACAAACTCTTCTTTGGAGCAAGTGCGTAATACCGATAACATAATACTACGCAATAGAATCCAAACTCAGGGATCGGCCGATTTCCCTTTTCCTATTGTTTTCTTTCTTTCTTCCTTTACAATGACAAGCATCCCAAACTCCAATTTAGCCAAGTGATCAGCCCATTTTTCATACTTGTAGACAAATATACCTTATCATTAATTTTAATTAAGAATATCAGTAACAAAATAGTACGAGAAAGTTTAATGGCACCGGATAAGTCTCCTAAATTATGTACCGCTGAACTCTCTGCTAGTTAACACAAATGGAAAAGGGAGCCTTCCGAGCGATCACATTACACTTCTAGAAAAATACGAAAGACATTTGCATGCATACTCACTGCACTATAATCACCTTTGAAGTTATTTTTATGAATTAGAAGGTCTTTAGGGGGTATGGGCAAGAAGGGAAGGTAGTGATAACTTGTATAAAAGCAGCTCAAACTTATCATCTTTTTCAAATCATCAACTCATCTACTCATCTAATCAACATGCTTTTCCAAAAGACTATCATCGCCTCTCTCTTCGCTGTCTTCGCCTTGGCCACTGCCACCAGCGCCACTCCCTTCAACCTCTCCAAGCGTCAGTGTGACTACACTTGCCCCAATGACACTTGCAACGCCAGATGCCAGGCCGATTCCGCTGGAAAGGCTGTTGTTCCTATCTGCCAAGGCTCTGATTGCTACTGTGGCTTTGCCCCTGCCTAAGTCAAGGTAATATATTTTTATCTGTTGTAGAGAACTACCAGCAAATACTCATTGTTCTTTGTTTGTTTTTGTTTTGTTATGTTATAGGCTTGGTTATAGTTTTATTGGTGCCTGCTCATTTCTTTTCTTGCATTCATGTCTATACTCGTCTTATAGCACCCATTAAAGAAGATAGCAAATAAAACTGAAATTACCATCTTATTTTCTCTTGAACTTCTAATTATTGAAGTATATAAGCGGTTGCAGGATTGATTTAGTATAGCTTCATAGATAGTATTTTATTCTACTGTTAGTACCATCACTAGGATATAATCATAGATCAATAATGATGGTGTTTTCAATAATTTGTTGTTTAAAAACATAGTATAGACCAGTCTTGAAATCTAAACTAAACAATCCATAGGCTTGCTCATCTATATTTTCTTTCATTTACATTTTCTATATTAACTTTATGTTATTCACTGATTGAAATTCAAACTAAAGAATATTGAATATTCTAGTCTATGCATCTTTAGAGGCCATGGTTGACTCGTAGTTTTCAATATATAAAATACGTTATTTGATAACAATCCATCTATCTTTGGATTGGTGTATTATTATTATTATCTTATATATTAAAAAATGAGCTCCTTAGCAGTTAGCCATTCGTAAAAAAAAACAGTCATGTCTTTTTGTCGGACGCACTCTTTCACCGGACACTATAATGCTACTTCGAAATCTGGATCTCAAAAATAGATATCAACACTGTGAAACACACAATTCTGACAAGCATTGGCTTGATCTACACACCCAAAGGGCTATCAGTCATGGCCCACAGTGGGCCAAGTGGCTACTAGTTATTATTATTATTATTATTAATATCATCATAAGATAAGACCTTATTTGACTACTGTAGGCATTAGAATAATAAGAAAATATCAGTTAGCAAATGCCAGTTAGAATACATTGATCTATAATTACTTCTTCTTTGTAGGTGCATACAATCTAGCATGTACAGATATAGCTACCCAATAGAAGTGTTTCTTATTATGTCATAAATAGAACGCTATCCTTTGTTAAATGAATAAAAAAAAATATCAGATACTAAATTATAATTGATTTTGTTATCCCTTTCAAGGAGGAGCAGGTTTTAAGGTACAAACTTATAGAAGGTCCTAGACAAAATATCAAGGCTTTATTTCTCTGCCACTTTTAATACATATCAACATGACTATGTGAGAATTTTTTCTGCTCAATGTCAGTACATAAAAGTGTTTGATGCTTCAATAAAGAATCTGCTATACACTTCAATTGTCTAAATATTTCTATAATTAATGAGAATAAGAACTTGATCAAAGGGTAAATTACACATAGAGATCTCTTGCTCCCTTTCACCTCCTGACAGCCTAGTCGGACTGTATTATTCCGAAAACTATAACTTTAATGTGACTCTCACTGTTGAAAATAAGTTCATTTTTAAACACAAAAAAAATCCAATTTATTCTCAATGTACAAAAACATAAGTCATTATGCAGTGCCTGAAAATCAATCATTTAAACTAATGTGATGGATAATGTATACTATTTTTGCGTTGGATTTATTGGTTATCCTATGATATTTTAATAATAGACTATAAAATAAAAGAGTGGAATAAAATAAATTAAGAAGGATGAAACAAAAAGAGTTAAATGAATAAATATATAAAACACTCAGTGAGAAGATAATAGAGAACATGTGTAAATTAATGGCTCTATTGAGTAAGACTCCCGAAAGGTACTGCCTGAAAATCCAAACAGTAAGGGATAGAGATCTAGTGATATTTAAAATCAGGTTCATTCTCTCGCTTTCATACATTCTTTTTATACTATTATAGCTTTATAAGTTCTCTGGATAAAGGCTTAAAACATGCAATAGATGAAAATAATGGCTCAGATTATTTAATAGAAAATATTGATTTAAAAATATCAACAGTTGGTAATAGTAGTAATGGTTTCAATGAGTGTGTGGTATTACTGCACTATAATAACAGTAAGTGTATTTATTTATTTATCTATAAATTTTTGTTTCACTCAAATACAAGGTAGTCTCTAGGCGTATTTTTTAGTGTTATAATACATGATTACTCTTCACTTTCTTCATTTTTGACCATTTTTTCTATAGACGGTAAATCACACCAGAGTTCGGAAAAAGAAATTATAATGCTAGGGTAATAAGTTTTCAAGACACATCAGTGTCTCTTTCGGAGTCTACTTGTTTTCCATTATGCATAGGTTCTCAGGCTTTTTTTTCCCATTGAAGTAGCTCCATACTATACTATAAACTACATCAAAGTTCTTCATGAAGGCCAGCTGCCTTTCTTGAAAATATGCACTTCATTTCCTATCAAGAACTTATTGTATTACTATTTACTTGTTTGGATTGTGAGTCGTTCTACTAAACAGCATGACATTATTGCTTGTGTCTATCACATTTATCTCTTGGTCAATATTGATTTGTCTTGATAATTGTGTGAGTGTAATATACGTGTGTATTGTGTTGAAATACTTTTCTAGTGTTACAATATTATTGAGGTTTTTGGTTTTGATCTGAAAAGAATCATACCAGGCCTTCTTTGTGCTTAAGCGTTTTTTTACTTGGATTACTTCTATACTAATAATGGAAAACTCTATGCTACCTAGTTTTGGTAATAATTCTACAGTTTGTCCGCCCTAAAATGGTGCGTGCTCAATACGCAATTTATTGCATCATTGTGTTTGTTTCTCATCGCGGATTCTGTATGATAACAAAAGAAATCTCAGCAATGTTACTTTTGTGTTTTATATCATGAATTCTCTCAAATAGGTAGATGACATTGGATTCTCAAGACATGGCATGGAAATTCATAAAAAACGATAATGAATGATAGTAGGTATATATCGGATTGATTGTAAAATGGACATATAATCTTAAATTTTATGATTTGTTGAGATCTCCTTCCCTAAGTAAATTAAACAGTGTTAATTTATAAAAAAATAAAAAATAAAAAATAAAAAGTTGAAAGGCAGAAGCATGTGAATGTATATGATCAATGCTGGCACCATTATTAATAACCCGTGTGGTAAATGGTATGATTAAGAGAACTTTTCAATGAGAAAACTTAGTGGAAAGCTATCATTTATGAAGATATTTAGTATTAAGACCACTTGATGAAGGATATTTATTAATTAAATGAAATAAAAGAATATTGACTTGTAAACATTCATGATTTCCTTTAAGATATAGCAATTAGAATTATATGTTATATTTTCGAGGATCTACATATGGTGCTATTCATTTTCTTGATGGATAATAGAAACAAATACTTTTTTTTACCCTCATAGATATTTTAACTTGATATGGATATATCTAAGAGAGGGGACACGAAGGTATTTTTTAGAAGCTTCTTGGTGATATCCCTTATTATCTTTCCCCGTGAAATTTTGACTCAGGAGTACAATTGTCGATAGTTATTTATAATATATTTCTATTATTAAACAATGTTTCTCGAATGTCTGGGATAGGTAAATCAATAGACCTCGTTTGACACTGTTGTTTAATTAAAGTAAAGCAAGTATGAACGTGAATATGAAAGTACAAGTGAAGGATAAGGAGACCTAGCTCCCATTTTGTGTTCATCATATCGGTGTTTAATAGGAACAAAAAAAAACATATAAAAGCATCCCAAACTTATCATCTTTTTCAAATCATCAACTCATCTACTCATCTAATCAACATGCTTTTCCAAAAGACTATCATCGCTTCTCTCTTCGCTGTCTTCGCCTTGGCCACTGCCACCAGCGCCACTCCCCTCAACCTCATCAAGCGTGACTGTGACTACTCTTGCCCTGATAACTCTTGCAACGCCAGATGCCAGGCTGATTCCGCTGGAAAGGCTGTTGCTCCCATTTGCCAGGATTCCACCTGCTACTGTGGTTTTGTCCCCGCTTAAGTCAAGCTCTCGTGTTGGTACATCTCTGAGTCTTTTGGCTTGTTATGAAGTTTTGCATATGGCCTTTGTGCCATTTAGTCGGTCAAAAGATTCAATAAACTCTTTTACTTGTGTCTAAAATGCTTAGCAGTGCCTATTAGTTTATATTTCATTTAGCGTAGGTCTGTCTGTTGTACTAATTGTGCATTGGGCATTGAGCTTGTGCTATGAGAGTTTAAAACACGTAATAGGATTAACAAATAAACACCTTAGTATAGCATAAATAATAGGTTGATCTAGTACATTCTCCACACCAAACATTTTATAAAATCTCCTTTTTTAGACATTTAATACTAATTTCCCGTGTACAGCATATGTAGATTTATTTACTACCATAATTATCTCGAATTGTTATTCCAAAGATTAGATAGATTATTTTATGATTAAACACATAGTTTATTTAAATTCTTGTTGAAAATTGACATTTATTGACATTTATTGACAATAGTAATGAATGACTGACTCATCATGAAATAATTCAAGAAAGTTGGCTTATACCGTTGTATTAGAGAAACTTATTCAATAGTTTAAAATACTATATTGACTTATGAGAAAAAAATTATTTCTACACAGCTACATAAAACAAAGATCAATTTGATTGGTATTAAATAAATAAAAAGCATGGGGCAATACTATTCTGCTGCTTATAGTACCTTTTTTGTGCTAAAAGAATTATGGAATGCACCTGCATATCAATATGTTTACGCTTCATGGAAAATAGGCTATAAGTAATCCATTATGTTTCACAGCATATATCTTGTTTAAGAATACAGATTTCATGCAAAGACATAGGCATTTTTTAACTCAATTGCTATATTTGAAAATGTCTCAAATGTCTAACTTTATATATTATACTAACTCATAGCATAAACTATTTTTCCCAGTGAAACGTTGCTTTTCACTGCCATGTTTATGAAATATTACTATTGGTTTTCTTCTTCTTCAAACGATTTGTACATCTGATCTATTTATTTGTGTCCTGAATGTGTTTTTTTTTCACATTCAATTTTCAGATTTGCATATACCATGAAATAAAGGAAAAGCTTTACAATCTCGCTGTCTTTTCCCGGAAACTTTGAATAGATGTTTAGTTCTTGATCCAAAGATTTAATAAATAATACTATGAATAAAAGTTGATCTTTTGTAAAGATTGTAAAACCATAAAGCTTTTATCTTATTTCATGGTATGCGCAAACCTGAAAATTGAATGTACAAATCTTTTGGAAAAAAAAACTGCTAATATCTTTATATGAAGATGGATATGTAAATGTCGTTGCTGAGAATGGCAGTCCTGAGCTGATGGACTATATTGTTGATCTAAATGAATTTGGTGTTAAGATAATTGCTGCTGATACTGAGTACTTGAAAAATATAGCCTCCAGTGAATCTTCTCTGATGTGCCCCAATGCTGATAGAAAAGCAAAAAAAAACGGGATGATGTGCATTATACTGTTCAGGATAGAGCTAGATTTTTCGATCTAAAGAATTGAAAATTGAATGAGTATATCATCTACAGCAAAGCAGTTGAGACACTTACATTAGAGCAGCACAGAGATGAGTTAACTAATATAATATATGCTCTGATGTTATTTTTGAGAGCTATAAAAAGGTTGTTCGTAAGTATATCTTGGCCCAAAAACATAAAAAGACTGTTATCAACTTCATTGATGCTAATCCATCTGCCATTGTTGAAGTAACTGAGCACTTATTGAAACAATTCGATGATCTTTAGGTCTTACACGGTCAGAAAAAGTGTGAAGAAAAGTCACTTCAAAGGTTTCTGTTTCACATTCTTACAGGTGCTGGGATAAATGTTGAAACATGGAGTTCATTTAATGGTTACTAACGGCTCCATCAAAAGAAAATATTAAGAATCAGATAAACAACATATAGCCTTGTTTTATTTATTTTTAATATAGGTCATCTATTGGCAAGTCTCCAAGAGCATCTCTGTGTTGCTTTTTTTTGCATACTTTTTTTTCACATTGCTCACTTTCCTATACCTTCTTCTAAACTACAGGGTATTATGTCTAAATAAAAGCCATAAAAATTACAATAACCTCAACTTGTAGTGTCTTTAGAAAAATACTTTGAATCTTTGAATGGAAAGATGTTTTCCACACCACAATGGCTGTGATATCACCTGGTAAAGCAACATAACTACAACATGTCTGATTGTACCTCTAGAATCCAGTGCTTTAGCAACGATTCGTACATGTATGTCAAGTCAACAATGGTACACCCCTCTATCAAGGAATATTTTCTTGCCCTTGTTGTAAAGAAAACCTTTAACGAAAAGATGAGCTGAGACAACATTTTGAAGTGGTCCCCTGGGTGTTTGTTTCCTCCTCAGTACTGACACAGTAATAATGATTGCCTCTAGATGAATGAACTTCAAGACAAAGGTGTTGAATCTCCTGTGCAACAAGAACAACAACAGGATAAAATTCAATTAGAGAAATAAAGACTACTTAGCATCTCAGAAGGGATCTTGGGAAAAGAGATGATAAACTTGGATAACATATCCTTTAATCTACCTGATCACAATGATCATCTGATAATTGGCAAGATTGGCGTTATAGATGTCGTATTTGTGTGCAAACCACTTCTCGTCAACTTTGTGTAAAACATCATATACCAACTAAAGTCGATTATCTCTTTTATTTCATCTCATCTTATCTTATTTTCAAATTGTCTCTACGTATCAGATCAAAAACTACTATGTTATCCCTGTCTTCATTATAATTATTTATATATTTTCTACCAAATCATTAATAAGGAATTTAAAGGGCTATACTATGATTCAATTGCTCAAGTATCCTTCAGGCGGTGAGTGGAATTACAACGAAGTGACATA
Source organism: Spinellus fusiger (assembly GCA_025094145.1). Classification (NCBI taxonomy): domain Eukaryota; kingdom Fungi; phylum Mucoromycota; class Mucoromycetes; order Mucorales; family Phycomycetaceae; genus Spinellus; species Spinellus fusiger. Next base: position 98,747 of record JALLLS010000032.1, on the reverse strand, counting down.
GCATGTCCAATCTATCTCTCTCTATAAAAAGAAATACTATTATTATTTGAAGAAAATATGGTCTCAATAATCTCTTAAAAGTATGTTTTATTTAGTAAATTATTACTCAAGAATTTAATCAAAATCAAAGCTACTATTTTATTAAATGAGGATTTCAAGACTCTTTATATGAAATGCAGTAGTTAAGTGAAGGCTTGCGTTGTAAGAAAAGTGGTTTAACATCGTGAGACATAGTTTCGATCTATCACTGCTGAATATGGCATTATGATAAATTAAAAGTCTATCATAGGTCTTAATCTAAGGCAGAAGGAGTCCACATCGACTCTCCCCTTCTCTCAGGTGCCAAGAAAACCCTTGCGACTTAATTTCGAAGCAAACGACGTGGTCTCTAAAAATGCGACTTTCATTTCTGGATGCGACATCTATTTTGATTGGCTGTGACATTATGTGTTGGACCTACTGTATTCACAAAAGAGTTTAATCAGAATATTTAACACAGGTAGTCAGGATTTGGACTGTACCCCACTCATCCTCTAAACTAATAAGTAAGAATGCATTGGAGTGAAACTCCGGATAACTCCAATCATTTCCATAGATCATCTTTCCATATCCACTATTTCATGCACTGTTAGATAAAAGAGTACAATCGTTATCTAAAATAAGAAATAAGAATGCAGAAGGTTTGATGACGACTTTTATTAGCATAAACCTAATATATAACGTCGCCATCTTTGGTCTTTTATTAAATACATAGTGTCAGGGAAGCCTTTAGTTACTGCTTAGTGTTGTACAATACGATTTTATCTTTATAAAACCCTGAAAACAGCCTCAAAGATGCTTATTGATGTTAATATATAGTTTTTGTTCTCCAATAGGTTGTTATTCGCTTTTATAAATAAATAAAACAGTACTAAGCATATGCTCAATACAAGTACTCGTGTAGTATTTGGTGATGAAGAGTGTCTTTTTGTGTAGCCTACAAGAATAAGAACATTATCTCTGTCTCTATTTTTTATAAGCTTTTCTTAGAGTGTTTATTGGTATAAGCTATGATATAATCTTAATGAGAATAGTTCTTATTTGGGGAAAAAGAAAGAAAGAAAAGGGGGGGGGGGGTAGTGGTTATCTTTTGATAACTGTCTGTCATGCTATGTCTTTAACTTTCTAGAGGTAGTTTTATTAAGTTTACCGTTTATAGTGGACTTTTACATATCAAGAGATGTAAGATATCTCGGCAATGGTATCTTTACAAGTTACTTTGTTATGAAATCTAATGACTTTGGACTTATTTGTATTCACAACCAATAAAGAGGAAGAGAAAATAGATAAAACTAAATGCAATGAAACTAATCGGGTGGCTATTCTAAAATGAAGATGAATGCAGGGACCGTGTGTTTTGAAAGTGGGGGAAGGGCAAATCGGGGATTGCTTGATGTAAGGTTTTATCCTAAAATTAGATGATTGAAAATTTAGTTTGACGATCCAAATATGAATATTAGATACTGTAAAGAAAATATGTTATACCTATACGTATGTGCATATGAATACTTCTATACTAGTCTTGGAGGTGATTTACTTGTTGATATTAACAAGTAGAACTTTACTCGGCCTCTTTCTCTTTTCTTTCTTTCTTACTCTCTTGTCATACTTCTTGGATCTAGTGATCAGGATATTGACACTCATATCAAGCGCATATTAGAAGCCAACATAATTGAGCCATCTTATTCTATCTGTTTCAACGCTGTAGAGATTGAATAAATTAGTAGTTATATTCTTCATCATCTATTGGATATATATTTGCCAACGTTCAACTGATGCAGTATTTTAAGATAGTATATTTGTCTCGATAATTTCTACATTGAGCCTTCTTTTCTCTTTTTTATTTTTTATTTATAGATATTGATCCTAATAGAAAGGATCAATAGTACAGGGCCAAAAGTGTATTTTTGCCTCTTTAATCTCAAGACCATCCAGCTTCAGAGAAATAGTATTGGCAAACAAAACTACTTGGAATTTACAGCAGAATAAAACCCTGTAGGTGTACTCATCTATGTGCATACCATTCAGTAGTTTTTGTAATTTATTCTCTGGTAAGTTTTGTTGGAAGTAGTCATTTATAAAACTCTATGTATGCTTTAAGATAAAGTATACTTTACTTTGTATTGTACAGTGATAACTGTACAGGAAAATCACTTTCTTTCTCTGAGAGGTTGACTACTGACAGCCAAAAAAAATGTGTTCTTTCTTTTTGAACCTGCGGGAAGGAGCTGTGTATTGTTTGAACATGAAAATCGTTCTGGTCTTCTCTGATCTTTACATAAACCATAAAGAATATATCGAAAGTTCGAGGCAGCTACCACATCTCTATTCCAAACACGATGGCAAACACGATCTCCAGAAGCAGCATCAGTCGTAGTATTAGTCGTAGCCTTTAAATATTTTTGTTATAAGCATTCTTCTCAAAGGAAAGCAGCTGAAAGACTTGCCTTGAAGCTATAGGCATATATTCGAGAGTCTGTAGCACGATTTTAAATGATTCAAAGAGTTGGCCTTGCAGTCGTAATCTATAGATTCTTTTGAGAACCTGTAGTCCGTAGCATACGAATCAAACAAGTTGCAAATCATCTCTACACTGAATTCAGAAAGAGAATCCCCAGATATATCTTCTACTCTTCTTGATGAGCATACTTCATGTCCATTGGATTGTATGAACAACATTGAAAGTAATGTTCTCTGTAATTCAACACTAGTTCTTTATATACTTTTTCTTTTTCTGTAGCCTTTTCTTTTCCCAGCTTGTAATTAGATAAAAGAGATAAGAAGACTTCTTTAAAAAAGAGTATCATTGACAAAGTCTTCTAAATGAAACCAAGGATCATCTTCCAGTACATAAACAAAGATATACTTTAGACATGACAATGTATGTGACACCAAATAGTGACCTTTAGATACAGGTTCTTTAAGATGCTGGATATACTGCGGCTTCCATCCTATGCTGCTAATGAAGATCTTGATAGCTGTAATTATTAAAGGCGTGCTCCATGTAGAAAGAAAGATAAGAGGATAAGAGAGAAATGTTACCACTTGATAACTATTTATAAAGTGATTAGTAAAAAGTAATAGGATATATTCAAATGTAGGTTTCCATTTATTTAGTTTCATACATCATCTTGATAGTGTTATAACTTTATGAGTTCATTAGTTAAAGACATAAAAGTCTTAATAGATACATAAAATAGTGTTTAAGATACATAACAGTGGGTTCATTACAATATTAATCAATAATCACTATGGCTATCCTTGATATCAATAACAGCCTGGCATCTCTACTCTATGCTGGCAATGAGGGTATCTATTGTCTTTGATATTTTACCCCATTATAACACCACAGCAGCCTTCAATTTCTCCTTGGTAGAATTTATCATCCTATCCTTCCTAATAACCTTCTTCAGGTGGGTCCACAGATGCTCAATTGAATTGAGATCAGGGATCTATGAGGGCCATTAAAGAGTCATTGTTATACCATTAATAACTCTCTAATTGAGTTATTATACCCACTTGATGTCTTAGATTGTTCTCCTGTAGAGAGTATCTGACTATAACTTTCATAAGAGAGAGAGATTTACTTAAGTTCATGGCAGTGCACTTCTCTCAAGACATTGATGTACTGGTTGGAGTTTATTCTACCTTCCACTACGATCCACCTACTAACACCCTCATTGTTAAAGTAAATCAACTATCACACCATCACCTCCAGACTTCTTTGTTTCTAAGAAATTATTTGGATGGTGCAGACATTACAAGAAGTATTATGAAGAAAAAAAAAAGAAATGGTGTATGTTATTTTTTAGTATGAAAACATCCCGAAATTTGATAACATTCTATTACTTATGTCGGGTCACTTTATTTAAATTAAAAAAAACCATATTTGAAAAAATATACACTATGAAGTAGTGTAGAATACTGAAGACTGCGAGATTCGAACTCGCGCCACTTTCGTGAATACGACCTGAACGTATCGCCTTAGACCACTCGGCCAAATCTCCATACATATTAGTGTCGTTCCCCAATTTGGATAGAATAGTTCTAAGCCCAGAGGTATGTGCACAGAGTGGAATAGCTAGTGGTTCTTGGTTTGGACATGAAGCCCATGTAGATCAAAGAAGAACAATAAAAGAGAAGATAGAAGATAATGTTTATTCATTGAATTCACTTGATTATTTATACTAAATTCTACAGTGTACAATTGCAGATACATGTCTTGTCTTTATGTTCTCTTCACAGTGAACATGTTAAGCCAAGACAATATATTGCATTAGCATTTATCTTATTAATTATATTATATTATCTGTGTGTATCCACACAGGATAATGTGTCTTCCCTTTTTGGAAGACATGTGCAGCCAATAGTATTACTCTATTTGATAGCACAGTGTCTAGCACGGACATTAGTAACACGGTGTGTGTGCAAGTTCAAGGACTCAGCCATCAAGAACCGAGTACGGACCGCACAATTATGTTGCCCGAGTCCGAACCATGACATGAGCCGGTATCTTCTTTCCTTCTCTGAAAACCTGGAAAGCTTGAATCTCTCTCTCTTCTTTTTTCTTCCTTTTCCAGTCCACATTTTTTGTTTGTTTTCATTTTATTAATTACCATTCTTTTGGTATTTCAGTATTGTTAACCTTATTCAATGGCATATCTCATATTATTTTACTCCATTATTCTATCTATATTATTGTGAGCTACATAATAGTATAATTACATTAGGAATTACACTATTACTACACTCTACAATGCCTATATGAATTGACCATATATTTTATCTTAGTTTATTATTACTACAGTTCAAAGTATTTTTATTTTTATTTTTGGGTGTAGCTTGCTATTCATGCATTGGGCCTAATAGCCACCCTGTGAGATCGTTTGGACAATTAAGAATAAACATAGAAACACTTCAAATACAAAAGTGGAAAAATGAATGCAAAGAGAGAGGAAACAGGAGAATAAGAGAATATAAAACCTCAAATGAGGGAAAAAATGATGGAAAGTGGGTAATGATGGTAAATTGAGAATTATAAATAGACATCCAAAAAGGCCATAAAGTCAGCATGGAAACTAGGACACCAAAAAGATAACCGTCATCCTATGATAATCTGAAATCCAATGAGTTATACTTGGAGCAACTCGGACAATCCTGAGAATATATGCAGCAACTACACTAGCAGCTTCTGGCTTTGCTAAACGGGCTAAGAATGGGTGGTAGAGAAGAGATCCGAGGAAGAGTGAGGATACAGCGTCTGTTGCTGAAGGAGTCCTTTGCACTCTATGGTAGGTTAGGAACTAGGAAGAACAAGAACGTAGAGCGTTCATGACCAACGAATGTGCAAGTGAGAAAGTAGTCCCGGTTGGCAGATGGGTGGCCACATTGGCAAGGAACTGAAGGTGTTGGTGGTAACCAAGCAATCCTCCATTTTAGTAGACGATGTCTTTCTTTGCACGTGCACGGTAGTAGAAGAATTGGATCCCAAACAGGTCTATAGAGTCCACAGGCTACCGTCACCAGCGGATTTTTGCCATGCACTAGACTAGTCATTTCACTTTGAAGACATTCAAGATAAGCTACCTTTAATGAATATTTAGGAAGGTTGTGAGCCTGTCCTATTCTTTGAGCATTTTGCCAGAGTGCATTGCCACGTAGCTCAATCCATCTGGCAATGATTTTATAGTGTTTTGCCTAAAATAAAACAATGCACATTCTTTTTATTATTATTTGTAGACACATACCACAAAAGTTGTTTACAGCCTTTTTGGAATATGCTAACTCACAGTCTTTTCTGTGGAGCACAATTCTACCCGGAAACAAAGTTTGAATGTTTCTTAACTTACTCTTGAAGAAGAGCAGGGGAAGTGAGAAAGAGTTGATGGCAGCTCTAAAAATACTGATAGAGCAGATAAACAAAACAGTCAATTGATTTCCAATAAGAGGAAGTCTAATACTATTCTACATGAAGATCAATGCTTATAGTCTAAATACTTACATCTTGAAGAATTCTGTCATCAGCCACCTTGATAAAGAAGTAGTATGAGGAACTGTTCTTGATGTTGTATCAAAGGCGACGAGGCTATAGGGATAAATAAAGTCAATAAAGTCAAGAAGTGGAATATGTAAAAATGGCGTAGGTGTGTTAGTGTCAAAGAAAATCCATCCTGCAAAGAGGGCTTCTATGTATACCTCTTTGACAAGTCCAAGACCTCTAGTCAGTGCTCTACTTGTTAGAGCAGTGAACTTGAAATAGGGTTTAAAAGGCGCAAAGCCCTAGACCATAGAAGAATGTCTACTTCTTATGAATAGAATAGAATAGAATAGAAATCATAGTCATTACATACACTACGATAGACACATAGTAGAAGTGTAGACACACTTAGATGGGATGTGTCATTACATCTGAATCAGCAAGAAGATGATTATTTCTCATTCATGCTTATCGTACTTATCGTTAGTTATGTATACTATGGATGTTCTTTATAAAATAAAATAAGAGAAAAGTATCCCATGATAAATATACACAGCCTACTAAAGTAAACACTTTTGATATACAAATAATAGTATAGAAACTAACAGGTTTATGTTCACTGCCTTTCTATATAGCCTATACCACCCAGTCTTACCAAGAAAGACTTCCAAATATCTAATCACATTGCTGGGATGCCTCCAAGGACAGATACAAATAATAAGTCTTTTATGGGCTGATAGGCAAAAGAATGACACTTATAAGCAGTAATACCTCTTTTATTCTGGTTTAATGGACTGTGGTGTGTGATTATAATGAGTCATGGCAGTGGGTGTATGCCAATTGAATGGAGTCGAGTCATTTCTATCAGAAGAATCTGTTCTCACCATTCAGGTTTCTTGGTACTAATGCTAGACTACAAGTAAACTATCCAAAAAAAAAGGTGTCCATTCACCCTTATTCTCAGTATAAGATAGAGATGGCAGACTAGAACAGTTACTAAATAAAAATCCATACAAGAGTATTATCTAACTTGCCAATAGATTCTTGTGTTGTAGTATAAGCACCCTCTTCTTCATGTACGAGAATTAAAACGCCCTTATCCATAGAGTTATAGCAATAACAAAACAAAGTAGATCTATAAAACAGGAGATCGGTATTTAAAAAAGAAAAGAAAAAAGTACTTTCCTTTTCGTTATTTTATGTACCTGTGTTTATTTTTGCGTGGTTTCTCACTCTAGTCATTTCTAACTGTTCCAAACCTTTGAACACACTACAGTCATGTACCTGCCCAAGTTCACCAAGGCAAGTTTTTAATACAAGTCTAGCCAATAAAGATAAACATAAAGCTCATTCAGTCTTCTAGATTAACACCAAACAGGAACTTGATCGTGAGATGAAAAAGGTCGAGCAGACATTGTTAAAAAAAGAATCAGAAGAAACATGGGAACTACACAACAATGCTCTACATTTCATTGTGAAGTGGGCCTCAGAAGACAATGCATGGCAGTTGGAGGGCTTTGAACAGCACATAAAGGCACTGAAAAAGAGTATTGTCTCTTCAGTAAGTTATAAACATGCCTATTGACTATAGACACAGCGCGGTGGATGCCAAAAGAGAAGACTGACACTTCTTTCTTTCTTCTACTAATAGTTAAGGAGTGACCGTTCCAAGCTATCTGGCACTGCCATTGAGCTATTAAGAGTACTTGCTGAACTCATGGGCGAGAAATACCAGCCACTCCATGAGATATTTGGACCTACTCTTATTGTTCTGTTTGGAAAGTCCAATAAGATTGTCCGCCAACGTAGCCTACAGGCCTATAAAGCAGCCATTCAATCAGCAAAAGTACCAAGAGCCATTCCGCGTCTAACAGTATCATTTAAAAGCACACCTTCTACGAATAAGTTGGGCAGACAAGCCATCATAGAGTGTCTAGAGTGTCTTTTGGAAGTGAATGATGGTGCTTCTATTGATCAACACCATGTACTAGTGAAAGAAGCCATTGACAGTGCACGGAATGACTCAAGCATCGAAGTGCGTACAACAGCCAACACATGCCTTGGCATCCTAAAGAACAAAAGTTCCAAAATGGCAGAGAGGTAAGGTCCAAGAATGACATTTGTATATATAAATAGATCGATTTCCATCTCATTTCTACTCTCTTCAATGCATGCCAACACCTCTTTGTGATATCCACAATAGCTCTTCTCTGAAAAGACCAGCCATAACGGAGCCTTCCCATCCACCCCCTGCAAAACGCCCTATGAAGACAGCCCCAGCAAAAGAGCCCACAGATAAAGCCAAACCACCCATCATGAAGACATCTCTGTCAAAACCACCCACTGCAGTCCGACCCATCTCCCCAGTAGCCCTACGAAAGCGAATGCCAGGAACAGCTGTCAAAGCACCCTCACTGCCTCTGCCAAAGACATCGACCTCGACACTGACAAGACCCAGTGTCTCTGTCAGACCCACACGCCTCTCCACAGAAAGGCAGCCTACAGTGACACCAAGTACCAGTCGCCCCACACCCACAAAGAGTACGCCCTTAAGACGTTCTGTTTCTGAGCCAAAGATCCCTGTCAATATGCGGAAGCCCATAGCACCAAGAACATCCCAGATCAATAAAGGATCTGAAGACAAGGCAAAGGACACCAGCCATTCAACACAGACACACCCAATGACAAGCGAAAGACCCCACACCCCACCCTATGGACGCACCCGAAGGCCTCCAAAGTTCTTATCTTTCTTAAAAGCATCTGTGTTTGATCCCAATGCTGCCATTGAAGAAGTGAAGAGTGAGTGATTCCATCTTGGTTTTGTTTATTAACTAGTGAATTATTATAGAAAAGGGACTCAAACGATACCAAGAGCCTCTCATTAGCTATGTCTCTGGAGAAGCTCAAAGAGTGAAAAAGAAGAGTAAGGTTGAGCCCACACGCCAGTCTACAGTCCAGTCTACAGTCCAGTCTACAGTCCAGTCTACAGTCTACAGGCGACTCCACTGCCCAACCCATCTGCCGATAAACAAAGGCAAAGATAGGCATATCCTCCATCCTCATGTCCAAAGACCAGCCCACTTTTCTCTCAAGGCATGCTATAAAGATCAAACAAAGCAGATACACAGATCCATCCATCCATATATATATATCTACTTACATGTCCATCCTAGCACAACATTTGCATGCCACTCATCAGTATATAGCATAGTGTTCAAGTGTAGACTATTTCCAGCAGTCTACACATCTCCATTGACTTCATAGAACTTGTTCTTCTAAACCCTATTTAATCAAGAAGCATTTATCATTTATCGGTTTTTTATGTTCTTTCTTCGAGCAGATCCGATGGGTTTATCTTATTTCAACCGTCTCCCTTTTCTTTCTATTATGTCTTTTATTCCACTCAAACTCAAAACAAAAAGAAACCCATTAGCACCACCCACAGCTACTGCAGCCATGTCTTTAGCAGTCTTTCCAGTTTAAAAAGACACCGAACGCGGTATAGACTGTAGGAATAAAGAGAGAGATAAGATAGATAAGAATGACAGGGAGAGTGTCTTGCATGAGACAGGGTTATGTATTGATAGGTTACAGGTGATAAGTACACACCATATTCTAGGCTTACTAGGGTCAGTGTTCTTTTCTCTCTTCTCTCTCTTCTCTCTCTCTTTAGTATAGAAACACACACACTTTGACTTGGATGGCAGGTGTTGCTATAGGACTCAATAACACCAGTAGGTAGACATGGATCTAGTGTGTTGTATACGTTGTAGAATGGATCCACAGTATACTACAGTGCAATCAAGAGCCTTTAGGAGACATCCTCCACTGTCCCCATAGTGTGTTTGTTAAGGGGGGGGGCTGTCTACAAAATAACCCTTGCTACTGCCACTCTCTTCTGACAAAGAAGTACAGGAAAGAAAGACTCTTTTCTTCATACAACTCTAGTCTGTGTTGGATGACACAGCGAGTGATTTCTGAAGTCTTTTTCTTCTGCTCTTGAGACGACTAGTTGAAACGGACATTTGTTGACGAGGGGATGGCCTATTCCTGAGCTGGTATCGTGATCTCTCTTCTCATCCAAACACTCCTCCAGAGCATTGGGAGGGTTGGATTCGTAATGACAGGTCATTGATCCATTCACCGACCGTGTGTTCAATCCCAAACACATGCACTGTGGCGATATCAATGCAAGGCACTAAAGATGGTTCCTCAAACGGAGGAATCTCAAATGAGAAAGATGATTCAAGGTCATTCCGTTATTCATATTTTATCCACAGCCCATGACGGACAAGGCAAACCATTGTGGGATGTTATTGATGCCTTCACGAGATAGCGTCCTTTCGTCATTGGGACTTCTTTGGTAAGAGAAAAAAGTGGATCATCTGCACACTTGGCTGTCTTTTTTCTTCTTTTTCTTTTTCATCTGTTGATACACAGGTGAATAGTCGGACGAAGGCTGTCCCTGCACAGACATCTGACCTTTTTTTTTCTCTTTTTTTTCTTTCTTTCTTCCAGCTATTGTATAAACCCCAAGTGTATCTAATGTATCTAATGTAGAATGTAGAATGTAAAATGTACTTAAGCCTACTCTATTCCCCGCCTTTATAGTTCAGTGTAACACCACATCAAGTCCATTTCAAGTCCATTTCAAATGCCTGGCCTGACTTTTTCATAGACAGGTTAGAACATAGAGCACAGCTTCCATCCTACTCCACACTACAGCAGAGGAGTTCATTCCATTTTATCAGCCATTGTGTCCCAACGATAGTTAAAGATCTACCCAGACTACACTTGTATGTACTGTGTGTGTGTGTGTGTGTGTGTGTTTATTATGGGAGAAAGAGTGTACACGCTTGGGGAGAGTCAACAAGGCCTTTTTGTTTTGCCATACTATGCTCCGTAGGGGATGCTCTACTGAGTACAATTACAAATCAATAGATACATGTCAGTCTGTTTATTTGTCTGCCTACTCCCTACTGCCTACTGCCTTGTGCTATTGGAGGATCCATCGTAATGGACTGGACATCCCTTTCCTCTTGTAAGCCATTCCGAAAGGCATTGGTGGTGGTATGAGCAGAGACATATCATCCGAGCAATCTTATCTCCTAAGGTCATTGTACCAACAGAACAGAACATATCAGAAAGAGGATACAGGGACTTGTCTCCTTTCTCTTCTTCTTCTCTTCTAGTCCATTCTTGTTACCTGCTATAAATTCCTCAAAACAAATAGGACACTCATCCCTCAACTGAGAGGAGTCATGAGAGAGTGGATACACTACAACAAAGGGCAAGGATAAAGAATGAGAGACACATTCCCCCTTTTCTTGTGTTCTATGGATGCCTTACCAACATAGCGTACAAGACTCACAGGGGGACTGCCCACAGAAAGACACCTCTGCAGGTGCTGTTCCTGATCCCTCTGTCGCATCTTTACAAAATGAATACCACACACAGGACACTCAGCCATAAGACTCTGTAGGCTCTGTGTTCTCTGCATTGTCGCCACAGGTAAGGGTGTCGGAGGCAGAGTAGGAGTGAATGCGTGGGATGCTATTTTGGCAATGGGCCTTATGCATGCATCACATACACGCTGAGGATGGAGGGCCACAAGAACATGGTGAGTTGGATCAGAAACAGGGTCCTGGATGATGTGTTCAAAGGGAAGTCGTATTCTATGGCTGCTGCATCGATCACATACCACCAGACCACAGCGTCTGTTATAAGAGGGTGGTTAGGTGTCTTGTGCTAGTGCTGATGTCCTTACCGACAGTGATGACGACGCACAAGGAAGTTGAATCTTCGTGAGCACCGTCTACAGTCATGGGCTTGTTGGTCGGATTCCCATACAGGTATAACATGGGGTGTTGGTGTATTCTGTAGTGTTTCTTGTGGTGTTTCTTGTGGTGTTTCTTGTGGTGTTTCTTGTGATAATGTCTCTCTCTCCTCCAAAGGATCAGGGAGGGAGGGAGAGTTGGTAGAAAGATAGACTTCTTCTTCTACTACTAATTCAATATGTTCGGGTGGATACTCTATGGTCTCAACAGAAACAGTCTCTTCCAACACAATCCTTTCTACTAACAGTGGTGGTGGTGGTGGTGGTCCACTTCCTCCCATAAGACCTGCTGCTCCTATCTGAGCCATAGCAGTGCACGATGCTACAGCTGTTTGACCCGACGTGGTTTCGTGGTACAGGTGGAGTTCTGCGTTGGCTATGGTTGTCATAACAGTGGCATTGGCTGATCTTGATAAACAGCCAGTGAAATCAGTGGGTGAGTGTCGCGTAGAATAGTAGTCGTTAGGGTTGCTGCCTTGAGGAGAATAGAAAGAGGCACTTGATGAACTTGAGATATCCATCCTCATAGGTACTTTAATACTGCTTGTTACTGAGAAAGACTCCATTCTGTTCCAATGCCCTTATCAGCCCTAGACATCCCCTGTTGAAGATGAGCAATAGTGTACAGTGTTGTCCTTTTTTGTTTGTTTTGCTTCTCCCCGTCTCTTGTTTCCAGTGCTCAGTAGGGGAAGAAGGTGAGAAAGAGAGAGAGAGCACTTAAAAGAGAGAGAGAAGAGTAAGAAAAAGAAAGGGTTAAAGCTAAAGAATAGAATATAAAGTATAATATATATAAAGTATAAAGTATAATATATATAAAAGATAGGAAAATACAGGTGGAAGGTCCATGCCAGTCTATCCATAGGACACACACACACACACACACACAATAACAGTAGCACGGTAAAGTACACACTCTTCTATCAAAGACATAAGCCATACTATCCATCTTCTGTCTATATTTCATTTTCCGTTCATCACAAGGAGAGGACTACCAGTGCTTAGTATCGGATTCCCTATGGAAGCACAGTATCCAAAAGTAAATCCATATTTAGATGACAGGCGATCTTTTTCTTTATTTTTCCTGCTCTGCAATTTTTAGTCAGATAAATAACAGTCTTTTTTTTTCTTTATTTATTTTGCCCTCGTTTCTCTTCTCTTTCTTTCACTCTCTCTCTTCTCTTCTCTTCTCTTCTCTACTCTCTCTCTTCTTTCCCTCATCTACATAACCCACAGAGAGTGAATGCTGCAAATATCCGCACCCTGCCAACTCAACGGAAGAGCCGAACGACAGCGCAATCGAGCAGCCCAACGCACCATGGACCAGGATGAAGCCCTTTCCAACCTAAACGACTACAACGAGATTCTTCAGTCAGAAGTCTATGTGGACCTAGAGCGCCTTCGTATGTTAGCCCGTCACGGCATCCCCACACAGCTGCGTGGAGTAAGTTGCTGACAAGAACATAAGAGAAAGAGAAAGAGAGAGAGAGAATATATAAAAAAACAAATATCCTAACAAGAGAGGGTAGGAAGTCTGGAAATACCTCTTGGGCGTACAACAGGCAGACCGATGTAAGGCTTCTTGTGCCACTAACACATCACCAAGAGACTTATGCCTCTTTGGTTCGGTCTAGCCAAGGAACTCAGCAGCTCAAAAACAAGAAGCTGTGAGTACCAGCAGATGAGCAAGACCAATCCAGAGATATCGAAGCGCATACGTGGTGAAGTAACACGGTACCAGCGAAGAGTGCCCGAGCTAAAGAACAAGCACTACGCCGAGACCTTTGAGAACATTATTATTGCCTATTTAAATGCCAACCATGACATTGAATACAGTCCTGCCCTTGTGTTTCTCTGTGCACCCTTCATCTATGCACTGGAGAAGGAAGACGACGCCTACTTTTGCTTTGAGCGGATGATGCAAGCAAGTGGTAAGTGCTGAGGAGATCTAGGGAGAAAGAGAGACAGAGAGACTGAGGGTGTTCTGAAATGGCGCCCTGGTGGTGCTGTGTTTTCTTCCTTCTAAGAGGAGTACGATGGAAGCAACCCATTGAAGGAACGTGTCGCCCGATTCATGACCCTGTTTCGCTATGTTCTTCCCGAGTTGTAAGTGGGATGACGATGGCCCATTGTCCACTGATGCTGTTGACTAGGTGCAATTGCTTTGAGGAAGAGGAAGTGGATTCGAATGAGTGGATTACTTCATGGCTACAGCACCTGTTGGCCAAGGAGATGCAGTTCAATCATCTTGTCCGGTTGTGGGGTGGGTTGGAGATAGCCTATAGATAGTGTGCATCCTACACAGTGCTCATGGGGAGGAATAACAACTCATCCATGGCGTGCATGTTATGTAGACTCCTACTTTGCCATGAACGATCCTCTTGAATTCCACCCCTTCCTATGTCTATGTAAGTCAGTCCATCTCCTCCACACTGCTCATCCTCCTCTTCTTGCCCCCAGCCATTCTGCGCTTTGCTAAAGAGAGTCTGGAGGATCTTGAGCAGTCTGAGATTCGAACCATGCTGCTCCGATTGCCTAGTCTGAACATGAACATGGTAGGATGAAGAAGAAAAGGAGAACCTACAAAGGCACTAACAATCCTTGGGACACCTTCAAGGTCATTGCCGATGCCTTTAACTTAAGACATGAGACACTGGAGCGACAAATGATAGAGGAAGGAGATTTATAGACTCCCTTGAAATAGACCTGTGGTTCCTTTCCATCTCTACCTCACTCTCTACCTCTCTCCATCTCTCTCTACCTCTCTCCATCTCTCTCCATCTCTCTCTACCTCTCTCTACCTATTTCTACCTATCTATATTATGTATGCGCTATCATTACAAACACAGAGAGAGATCTCCTCAAATGAAGCCTTGATAAAGATAGATAGATCCCTTTTGTATTTAAACCGCTTTACTGCCAGAGTCAGAAATAAATAAGCCAATGCTGATGTGTGCAGAAACAATAGACATTGACTCTACATACATATACATATACATATTAATAACACAAAAAGAACAACAGCAAGAAGAACAACAGCAAGAAGAACAAGAAGAAAGAGTGGTATTTACAGGATGACACAACATCCAGTGCTATTGATGTCTCCCTTGTGCAGCTAACCAACATAGCATTAGCATCCACTCAATAACCCCATCCACTTACAAGAGCTGCTCGAGTAGCGACATCAAAAATAGTATCCACACCCTCTCCCGTAAGTGCACTACATTCCAAGTGATAACGAGCACCAATATGACCCGCTACCACTTCAGCCTAAAGAAAGGATCTGTCAAACAGCCTCTTCTCTCTTTCTGTCCATGTTCCTCTTACTCACTTCAGTTGTATTCACAAACTGCTCATTTGCATTTCTCTTGGACTGAACACTCTCCCCATGTTCTTTAGCCAGTGGCTGCTCAGTGCCATCTCTAAGATCCTTCTTGCACCCTATAAGAAGAAGAGGTGTTCTTGGACATTCCTTATTGACTTCTTCTATCCACTGCACAACAATGAGCTCCTATTCTGTCCTGCAACTGACACTGACTTACTTTGGTAGTCACATTCTCAAGGGAGTCTGGACTATCAATCGCATAAGCAATGAGAATCACATTGGCTTTGACATAGGAATGAGGGCGGATGCGCTATACACCACGAACGATGAGAATGATGATACACATCTGATTCTTACCTCGTATTCTTCCTGGCCTCTGGTGGAGAAGACATTCCAGTGTAGGTTGTATAGATAAGTTACATGGATAGGTTACATGGACAGGTTACATGGACACTATCAGTCCAATCCTATCCTCAGCACACCCCCCGCCACTGCATCCTATCCACTTACGCTGTATCCCAGAGTGCTAGCTGAACCGCCTTACCATCAATCACCACATCTTTCACATGGTTCTCAAAGACAGTAGGAAACTTTTCATAGCATGCTTTAACAGAGGTTTCTTTTCTTTTTTTACAGTAGAAATATTAGTCAAGCTTACATATTCCTATAAGAGACATGAGATACCCGCCACAGCACACCACAGCACACCACACCACGCCACACCACACCACAGCACACCACACCACACCACACCACAGTTCTTCCTCTACTCACTCTGGGGAAGTACCCCTGGGTAAAAACAGTCAAGAGTGATGTTTTGCCACAGTTTCCGTCACCAACAATCACCAGCTTTCGTCTCATGTAGTCTTTTTGTGTGGGCTCGTTCATTGTGTTCAAGATGCCTGTTCTTGATTACTCTATGGAAATGAGAATGGAAATGAGAATGGAAATGGAAATGAGAATGGAAATGGAAATGGAAATGGAAATGGAAATGGAAATGAGAATGTGGGTGTGGATGAGAGTGAGAGTGAGGATTTGGGTTTCTATTTTATGAATACAAAAAAAAGCGGAAATATTAATGATGATTTTGGATTGTTATTTTGGGTTGTTATTTTGGATTGTAATTCCGAGCAAGAGCTCTGACAGATACTGGCTTACAAGTGCTCACCTTTTATTATATTTATAAATATATTCTTTGGACAAATACAAGTTGCGATAAACACAGTGTGTTTTAGTATACATCTACTAGACATTATAATATCTAGTAATGACAAAATCGAATAAGATACACTTCATTATGATTTTAGATAGTTTACCTGTAGCATGGGTTTCCGTCAGTTAGTCAACCGAGGCTCCAGCGATAACTGGGGAGGAGAAGGATGGAGATGAACCAGAAGGCTTGAACCTTTTATTGGTTCTAGGTGTATCTATGGAGTCATGCTTTCTTTTGTTCTATCTACAAAAACACTATGAGAGGGTGCTATTTTCCCTTTGAGACTAGAATATGTCTAAAGTTCAATGTAGCAGCTAGATCACGATTCCCAAAGCCGCAATGTCTTGTCTTTCATACAATTTTGGTTTGAACACCTATTTGAAGAGAGAGAAGGACGAGTTTCTTTTTTTGATATGAAATTAAGAAATGACCTGAGAAGACTATGACATCCAACTTGAAGTATTTTTGTTCGTTGATAGGGCCTGGGGTTCTTGACATGTTTAAATGTTTCCAAAGGTGAGAACTTGCACCCAGGACACAGACTCGATGTTTTGAATTCATTGATATGATAGAGTTTGAATCCTTCTTTCTTCAACATCCTCCACATGCCCTTCCCCTTTATTGGTTCACGGAACTTCATATTTGTGCTTGACCAGTCGTCCAAGATCAACACCGGATCTTCTCCAAACTTGGTTCTCAAGTTTCGGGCTAGTCGTTTATCAGACTGCAATCTATTGATATGACTCGATAGCTTCATCTTTCGAAATGGTAGTAGCGATTGTTTCATAATAAGAGAATTGGCACTTGAGGGGCCTTTTTCTTTTATACCATTGTCTTTTCTTTGCCCGTTATCATCTTTCATTGTTTCATTGCCTTAATACAATATCAAGTCCTCCGATACACTTGCTTTTGTTTGTATGTATTTGATGAATTCGTTGAGTTTTACTGTTGAAGCAGGAACTTGACTAAGTTTGTCTTCTAGTCTTTGGATGGATGGAGGCTTGAGGTTCTGTCGAAGCTTCTTGAAATGAGTTGACTTTGTTTCTTTGGCTCGTTGATTACGTGTATACCTGTAGATGGATTTATTATCGGGTGTACTGTTTTCTTGCATGCAGAATAATAGGTCTCGACGACCCAGATCGATGAGTAAACATCTGTCTTTTGTCTCTACTAATGCAGCTTGAGATATCTCTTCAATAGACTCAATGTGATCCTCATCAATAAGTGCTTTGCGACTACCACCCGAGGAATGTCTCGACATAAAGTTTTGCTTGATCACCGATACTGCCACACCATTGGTTTCTATTGTACCTTGACATCTCATTGACCTATCTATACCTTGACTTTTCAACACCTTTGATTTTAGATTGACGACTTGACCCCAAAGATCAAACTTTTCGCCCGTGTAGCTTTTGTTTTTCAAGATAGGGTGGTTGAGTATCTTAGTATCTATCGTAATGTGAGAGGGAATGAAGCTTTTACGAAGTGAGAAACAACTAAAAGATTTGTTTAGTCTTTGTCGAAATGTCTAGTTTGATTTGCGTACACACATCCAACACATTTAATCTAATAATATTTGCAATGGCCTCTTCAGAATAGTTTTTGGCTTTCATGGCATGGGTCAGTGAGGCATGTTTTACCGGAAGCACTACCCTCTCTGATTTGCTTATCAATAAGCGACAAAAACAACTCACGGAAGAAATCCTTAGTTATGCAATCATTCAAAGCAGATCCATCTTCATTTTCGAGTAGATGGATCAATATATACTTGGAGAACGCATAAGTATGAGAAACAATGGTATTGATATTATGGACCAGATTTTTCAAAACAGGTAGATAATCCGATCTCCAACCAGTGTCATATAAAGAGGTCTTAACTGTTATTACTCTGGTAGGATTCGCACACGAAGAGCTTGCTATAGTCTCCTATAAAAATCAAATATATGTAAGAACCCTAGATTGATTCTATAAGCATGTTGTATCTTTTTTACTTCATTAACATCTTGTTGGCTGCATAACATCTTTAGTTCAGAAAGAATAGATAAAAATACAATAAGAAAGAGGAAATAAATAGTTATTTTATTAGCAACACTGAATAGTATCAGCTATTATTTATCATCCATTGATGTTATGGTGTCGTTAATGACTTCTTAGGTCCAAAGGTATCTGGTGTAGTTAACGTACAATTAACTCTGCTCTTATTTATTCAACTTGTTTGTTATTCTTTTATACTTTAATGATTACTACAAATAGAAAAACTTGGCAGAAATCACCACCAAAAGGCATACATTCTAATGCAAGCTGTTGTACTTTTATATTACCTCTGAAAGATCAATCCACTGTATTTAAATATACTACAGCTTATCATAGATGTTTCATCAGAATCAATGGTTTGTGTGGCTATTTTTTTTTAAAAAAAAATAACAATAAAATAAAAACAATTTGCTAAATGTTAGTTTCTCGTTTTTAGTGTCTAAGACCTGAAGTAACAGTATTCTGCACACCACTTAGTATATCTCTTCTCAGTGTGTCTTGGTTGTGCCGTATAAAATTCAGACAACCTTGTTCAATGTTAGCATGTATGTCTACTCCATACTGACAAAAGGGCTTTACAAATAAATGCAAGTGATTGGAATCATTTCTGTATATTAGTCTGAAACAGTAGTGTTTTAGTGTGCTTCTCTTGACATTTTGGTCATTGAATAAGTATGCATTTATATTTCAAACCTAACTATCCTATATGAAAAAAAGAAGAAGTGCATAGCTCATAGGATTGTATGACTGATTCATCTCACTCATTCTTTGTAATAAACCACAGTTTCTTAGTCTTATCACAATGTCACTACTTTCTGTTTGGTATCTATCATTATTTGGACAATTGTAATGACTTTTGTGCAAGTGGCCATACTTATAACAGCCTGTATATCTATTCTGAATAGGGTTCACTCAAGAGGTAATTGGGTATCCATCTGATATATTGTATTGACTTGTCAACATCTATAAAGAAAAAGGTGCTTCATACAATAGAAATAAGTCTCTCTTTTCCCTTTTATCACCATGCTTCCCAACAAATATTAAACGAATTCAATGAGGGCGACTGTGCACTATCCATCAACTAATCAAATAGCCGGATTGGCCCTTCTTAAAAAGTGATTTTTCAGTAATTATATAATTCATATTTTCTATCAATACACTGGGACTTGGCATGGAAAATGTTCTTTTGATAGACACCTATCCCAAAGAATAGTGCAGATGGTCAGATCTAGCCTTGACACTCTTCAGCAGTAGCAGTAGTGCATACAACCTACATTCTATGTGTAGACTTCATTGCCTCACTCACTCAACATCTGTCTAGTATAGACTACCCTCCTCTAACTTTTGCCCACTACTCTTCAATAGAATAGAATGAAGAAACACCAATCAAAACAGTAGGAGAAAGAGACTTATCACTGTACCTGTTCATTGATTCTACACCAACATCAGAACTGTAAATTTAAATCCTGCACTTCTCCATCAAAATGAAAATTCATTATTTGTTTTGGAGACATCTGCACTGTAGGCTGCTTCTGATACTGTGTAGCCTTCTTCTGCTATCAACTCGAAAAAAAGAAAAAAAAACCCCTTTTTGCTTGATTCTTGTCCTACCTTTTATGTTTTGCACTTGGTCTTTTTCTTGGAGACAATAGCCAATGAATTCCTCAACTATATTTTGTATTTCTTTTCCATAATAGCCATCCTATCCATCAATAGAGCTGCATTGTTCTACTCTTTTGTAGTGCACTCTCTATCTATCTTTTATCCAAGGTTCTTTCATCATCTCCCTTTTCCATGGCTGTATTAGAAATAGAGCTGATGGTGTCTTTTTTCTTCTTCCTTGAAACATCTGAATACTAAGTTTGATCATGTAGAGTGTACAGGTGGCCTTTTGCTTTTGTTATTCCAAGGGATGCGTCTTATTTAATATTTCAAACAATAAAAACAAAGTTAATACATGCTTGATTTCTTATACGAAGAAAATAAAATAAAACTGTCATCAGATAAAGTGAAAAACAATTATCAGTCAATTCATAAAGGTAAAAAATAAAAAATAAATAAAACGAGAGTCATAGCAAATAAAGACATCCCATAGACTACAGAGCAAAAAAAAAGAGGCAATCTTGGGAATCAAAATAGTATTCAATACACTTTTGTACATTCAAGGATTGTCACCAAAGACAATACTGTAGCAAGCATCTCTTCTATTTTTTATATATATAAAAAAACAATTGGGAACGTGTTTCAACAGATCAACAGATAAAAGCGCCTTGATGAAAGAGAAATTCAATACTAATAAAAAGAAGAAAAAGAAAAAAAAAGGATGTATGACTTGCAGTTCAGCCCTACAGCTTGATAAAGTTTAAAAAGGTACACTCACAGGGAAAATAAAAGATAGAGATAAAATAAGCCCACAGTAAATAAAAATATCAATTCTGCATCTGTTTTTGACTTGTCAGATCAATTAAATATTGATTTAAAGCAGATCACCAAAGAACCTGCAACCCTTTCGTAAGCTTGGAAGAAAAAAAAGACACCATCAAAACAAGAGGATGTATCGTGAGGGTTCCATCTGTTTCCTGATCTACAGATTACAACCTTCTTTCATGTAGCTATAAACCAATGCGTAGTAGGAAAAAATAGAAGAAAAGAAGAAAAGAAAAGAAAAAGATAACCTGATAATTATTGTTGGACATGTCGTTTTTGTTTGTGGTTAGGCTTCAAATGTATTATTGCCCAATAAGAATGTAAAGTGATTGCTTATCTGTTACAGGCACCGTTCCCACAAAAGAATGTTGGAGGCTTAGAATGGTGAAATAGTCAAAAGAAGAGGTCTATTGCTATTTGTAGGTACGATAAATAACGATATCAGGCACAGATTAATAATAATGCACTATATAATAGTTAGCATTGAGTAATATAAAAGATGGTCTTTTCTTTACTGAGCTAATGACATTTCTCAAGGTAAACTATAGACACTACATCCATCTAAAGTCGCTTTATTATTATTATTATTATTATTATTATAATAATAAAGACAGTGCATCTTTCTTCTCAATACACTACTAAGAACATTGGCTTCACTGTTTTTATATTTATATTTATAACTAGAAACAAGTAATATGCTTTTTTTTATCTAACAAATGACGCTCTATATCTATTTTCAATTAGACATTCAATTAGACAGATCGATTAAAATGAGATTACAAAAACATTTTCTTAAAAAGTCATTGGTAGGATTCTTTTTTATATAACTATATACCTATTATATATATATAATATAGAAAGGATATGACCTGTTTATCCTTTGGCACCTGTTTGCTCACAAGGTCCGTGATTGGTTAGGCCAAGTTAAAGGGAGTCATCAGGAATGATTTGGTAGTTCAGTAAGACATTCTTCAAAGAAGCAAAAAGCAGTAGAAGCAGAGATAGATGTACAAATGTAATACATTAATATACTGATCAACTATTGACTCTATTCTTCTGATCTCAGTGTGTTTCCGGGATGTGTCTATTGAATGTACACTTACAGATAATAATAAAGTAGAGATGACATTCACCTTTATTCTCAATAAGACACACTCACACTTGTTCTACTACTGCCTTCTACAGACAATCCAGGCGCTCGTATATAGTCTATGACTTTTATGGCTGGATCATAAGAGTCTTTTTCTCATGAGAAGGTTCATTAATGGAATCTCAGTTGTGGACTGTTAAATCCGAGATTGGATTCGAGATGTGCTGTTGCGAGTGGCCTACAGACAGCTGGCTTCGTGGCCTACCCAGTAGACATGTGTTGTGAGACAAATAAAGCGAGTGTTACAATCATAACCGCATGAAAATCAGATTCATTGGATGGGCATTGATTAGTGTAACACTGATGGTCAAAGGTGATATCATGCTCTTTGACATCCTAGTAAGCTGTCATGTTCAGAATAACTTATTCTGTTAAGTACACACTTGAAGATGTTTAAGATATAAATGGAAATTAATATTTATTGTTCATACACCACATGTTCATACTGGACCAAAATGGCCCTAATGCCACGAGCTTATACTTTAGGTTGTAGATATGATATAAACAAGGGCGTGACCCCCTGAAAGAAGAAGAAAAAACAATCTTTGTTAGGGTTTTCTTGGCCTTCTTATGAGAATATCATCTACTAAATGATATTATTGTCATCTACTGAAGATAGAGAGAAGTTGTTATAGGCACCTTTCTATACCTAAAACTACATTCACTAAGATAAGGGTCGTGTCAATATATATATAAAAGCAGCTTCTATTTTTTCTAATGCTTCTACTCCATTGAGTTGAAACAGTTCAAAGAGAATACTGAAGCTTAACATCTTCAAAATAAATAAATAAAACAAAGCAAAGATGGATGATTATAGAGGTGCACAAGCATATTTGAAGTCTTTGAAAGTCTTCACAAAGGCAATCCTATTGGACTGTTAGGATTCGATTAATGTAAATCAAGTCTGAACTCATACACCAAGTCTACTATGGACTATATTAGCTAGAAGCGGGGTTCTTTGATGAATGTAGATAGACTTGGCTACAAGGAGATTAGCACCGAGGTCATTATGGAGGCCTTATTGGGAAAAGAAAAAAAAAGAAAACTTTGTGATTACGAAAGATAACAGCTTTTATTTTATTTTATTTTATTTAATAATAATAATAATAATAATAATAATATTTACAGCTCTGTCTCCATGTTAGAATTTATTTTTCAAGACACCAAAATGCCAAGCATAAGACATCTATAAAAAGGTCGATTTTTATATACAATGGGTCAGTTTTCACAACCGGCATCTTGTCCACCACTGCCCTGGGTTCCCATCGTCTTGGCAAATACATCCAACACAAATCCTGAGCATTAATTATACCAACAAACTATAATGAGTGTCTCAAATGGTTCAGTTTTTCTTCTTTAGCTTGTTGCATATCTAGTAACAATGTTGAGAAAATAAAGTTTGTCAAGACAAACATCCACACATGTTAGTTTGATTCTGTAGATAACAAATAACCCGACGTCTTCCGGAAAGTATATACAGTCACACAACATTAGAAAGTATACGATTTTCATTTTTTGAAATCCTAAAAAAAAAAAACATGCTTCACGGATAAAAATGTTACGACCTCAAGACACATACTAATGACTTCAAATTCAACACAAAGTTAGTTTAACATATTGTCTATAGTAATATATATATAAGTTTTTATTTAATATTTTTTTGGGCCACCTTTGGCATCAATAACTGCCTGGCAGCGATCCTTCATTGAGCCAACTAAACGTTCGGCAAGATTAACGTGGATATTTCCCCAAGCTTCTTCTAAAGCTATCTTGGGCTCATCAATATTATTTATACCGACTCTCTTGTTATTGATAAGCTTATCAAGACAGCTCCAGAGATGTTCAATGAGGCTGAGATCAGGACTTTGAGCAGGCCAGTGATCAAAACACTTAATTACATGTGTGTTTTTCCACCATGTTGTATAGCCATCTGTATGGTAGCTAGCCCCGTATTCTTGAAATATAAAGTCCTTATCCTCTTTCTCATTCAACTCAATGAACCATGGTAGAAATTTTCCTGCTAAAATGCTGACAAATATGTCCTGATTTACAGTGCCATCAATAAAGACCAAAGGCCCAAATCCACCTGCCCAGAAACAGCTCCAGATCATTATGCTACCTCTCCCTCATTTGGTTGTAGGTACACTGTGAGCAGCCTTATACCTTTCTCCTATCTTTCGAATAACTCTGGCCTCTCCCTGGTAACCCTCTACTTCAAACCGTGACTCATCAGACCATATAACGCGTCTCCAGTCCTCAGGAGTCCAACTGACCCGTTCCTTCGCCCAACGAAGTCTTTTTCTTCATGTTTTCTTCAGAAAAAATTGGCTTATGTGCTTTAAATTAGGAACCAAACCCAATCTGATGTATATGTCTAATGAATGTTGCTCTACAGATGATTATCTCATATGCTCTAAGTTCAAAATTTATGTAGTTATAGGAGGCAAATGGGTTACCTCTTAGAATGGCCTCAAGTCGTCTGAGGTCTCTCTCGTTAAGTTTTTTTTGGTGCAACAGAACTAGGTCTTGGTAGAGGTGTAACAGTGGGCTTGATTCTACTAATGCTATTCTGGACAGTAGACTTGCTAATGCCAACGACCTTTGAAATGCTACCTATGGAGTATTTTTCTTTTTTCAAGTCAATAAACACCCCAGTACTCTCTTTCTTTAAGCTTATCATAAACTCTTGAGTTTCTAGTTGAGGATTATGCGTTTGACATTTGAAATTGCTTAATGGAATGTGATTCTGTGGTTAAAAGAAGAAGAGGAATCATACTTAAAATTGTATAGATTATGGGGTCGTACTCTTTCTAATTTTGTGTGACTGTAGATATCTATGCCTTTAATAAACGTATATTTAATGTGAATATACTAGTCTGTTCAAGATTTATATGTTATTATGTTATTATGTTTTTTTTTGCTACAGTGGTTATTTATATAAGACCATTATTAAATAATCCTATAAATTGATTAGTAATTGTAATTCTTATGCTGAAGCCTATGTCTTATAGATACACTTAAGTTTTCTGTACCATTAATATATTTAAGGCAATTCACATTTCTCAGGTACAGAGTGCTTGTCTAATTCAATGATAGAAAATAAAAATAAAAACTAGGGTATTGTTTATGTAGATATTATTAACTCTATTCACTAAATACTATCAGACATCAATTATTCTTGAATGAGATATAGTCTATTGGGTGTATCTCTGAACCATAAATAGACAGTACTATCATCTCCCTTGTCATCTTTGGACTTCCTAACAAAGCCATTCGGGTTATTCAAGTGTATACTCGGATTCCCTATTTTATTTTTAAACTTCACTACATTTTTATATATCCATTAGCACTAGATTCAATGGTATGATGTATAATAGCATGCACTACAATCATAAAGTAAATGAGCAAAGGTAATTACCCTTTTTTTCTTTCTTTCAAATTCCGAGTTTATTTTGTAACTAAAAAAAAAGGGCATACAGTATTATTATTGTCTCTCATAATACTAGTGTTTTATTAAATGTCTAACCTATCTAACACTGTAAGCATCTTTGTACATCATCCTTGTGTGTAAATCGAAAAGTATTATAGCTTTAAAAATTACCCTAATTCTATACATGAATTGATAGAAAAGAATACCAGCCTAGTTAGGTTATTCTGCATGTTCAACTTGTCTTGTCTTTTTGTGCATAGATTGTTGAGTCACTGGCAAGTAATCGACTCATTAATAGTCTCAAAGGTAGATAGCTATAAGAGTAGGCCCGCTAATAAGAACACTGGTGCAATAGTGAATGAGATAAAGTATTATTCCAATTCATATAAGATTCACCTCATTATTATCATCACTAAACTGCCTTTCTCTATAGCCTATACCACATAGTCTTACCAAGAAAGACTTCCAAATATCTAATCACATTGCTGGGATGCCTCCAAGGACAGATACAAATAATAAGTCTTTTATGGGCTGATAGGCAAAAGAATGACACTTATAAGCAGTAATACCTCTTTTATTCTGGTTTAATGGACTGTAGTGTGTGATTATAATGAGTCATGGCAGTGGGTGTATGCCAATTGAATGGAGTCGAGTCATTTCTATCAGAAGAATCTGTTCTCACCATTCAGGTTTCTTGGTACTAATGCTAGACTACAAGTAAAGTATCCAAAAAAAAAGGTGTCCATTCACCCTTATTCTCAGTATAAGATAGAGATGGCAGACTAGAACAGTTACTAAATAAAAAGCCACACAAGAGTATTATCTAACTTGCCAATAGATTCTTGTGTTGTAGTATAAGCACCCTCTTCTTCATGTACGAGAATTAAAACGCCCTTATCCATAGAGTTATAGCAATAACAAAACAAAGTAGATCTATAAAACAGGAGATCAGTATTTAAAGGAGTAATATATTCTTTTACGTCCTTTAGTTAGAGGTATACTTTTTTAAACTTCCATCTATGCATTTAAAGACTCCTTATAGTTTTTTTCCTAAACCATACTCATAAGAAAGTGGTTGTCCAATAGTAAATCTTCCCCCAGAATGCACAGGCAATGTTTTTTCCTTAACATACCTTAAGGGACATATTATTTCCTTATTTGTAACAATAAGAAACAGTTCCTTGTCAACAACATGATCTTTAGACTCTAATCCATGTTTATCAACAAGTCCCTGTTCATCTTTATAATAAAGTTATACATGTTTAAATTTGTAAAATAAAATTGTATAGAAAAAAAAAACTTAAAGGATTGACGTAAATTCATTTTTGGGCAAAACGACATCAGTTTCTTAAACTATCGACTTTCTTTATTTGGAATGCTGTACTCTTAACCTTTTCATATTAAGCAGGATGCATTATCGTTCCATTAACAAATGATTTATTATTGCTTAGTATTCATCCTCCGAACTACTTCAAAATGCCATGGTCACCTCCAAATGCATCTCATTCACTCTTTCTCTTTCTCCAATGCCTCATCCTCTTCTCCATCAATTGGCACCCAAGGACTTTTTGATCAATGACCAGAAGTCTGAGCCTGTGGATCTTTCAAAAATCATTGGTAATGGTTCAAGAGCAGTAGTATTGTTCTTTTATCCCAAAGACAATACATTTGGCTGTACAAAAGAGGTAAGTTTGTGATTCAGAAGCAGTGAAAATCCACGACAAAGACCAAATATATAAATATAAAAATATATATTTATAAAAATTTTTTTTTTTAAAAAAAGGACTAAAGAGAGTGGATAGGTCTGTTCTTTTAGAGATAATTATGAGGTAAGAATCATCAGTACTTGACTACTTCTGATGGCTCATTCTCATTACAGAAATTATCAGAGTTGAATGCCACTGTGATTGGTGTCAGCAGTGATAGCAGCCAATCCCATGAAGTGTTTTCCAACAAACACCAGCTTCCCTTTACTCTCTTGGCGGATGAGGCAGGTGTCTTGAGAGAAGGATTTAAAGTGCCCAAATGGTACTTTGGTATGCCCGGGTAAGTCATATAAAAGAGTACAAATAAAAAAGACTGTTGATTTACCATTGATTTATTATGAATAGACGCACAACCTATGTGATTGATAAGGAGGGAGTTGTTCAAGAGGTGTTTGATTCACAGATTAAATTCCACCAGCATGTTGCAAGTGCTATCAAAGCACTGTCCTAGCATCTTGCATGTGCCTAATTCTTATTCTTATTTTATTATTATATCCCAGTACGCTTAGTATTATCCATTTCTCCTATTCCACTTATCACAGCTTGTCTCCTTGAAAATAAAGTTAGCTTCTCCTTTAGGCTAATGTTTTATGGAGTTTATTCAATGTACTGCAGCAAAAGTACAGAATAAGGACGCGCGCTTTTCTTCTCTTCTCTTCCTTTTTGATACTCAGCTGCCGTCATGGCTACACATACCATGAGATCGGTACTGGGAGTCGTTGTCTGATCTCCTTGTTGTGTATGTGTAGGTGTATGTGCATGTGTAGGTGTATGTATTTGTGCATGGCATTCTTACCCTATTATGAAGCCTCCTATCTACATGAATAGAACATAAAGATAGAGGCCTTGAGTCTATTTTGGTGGTGTAGATAGAAAGGTATGTGGGTGAGCACTGTCTTTTTTTTCATTTTTTTTTCAATAGCTTTATGGGACTACTATTTATTGTCTGTGGTAATCACTCTTAATAATCAATTATTACAAAACCATCAATAAATAATAAATAATTATTTGTTTAGTATGAAAAAGAGTCTAGTGTTACCTATGAAAAGCTTTGTGTGCCTGGCAAAATAATAATAAAAAAGATCCTCTGGACAGCAGCCATAAGAACAAGAATAAGAAAAAGAAGAAAAACAAAGGCAGCAACAAGCAAAACAAGCAAAACAAGCAAAACAAAGGATAAACCATTTGTAGGCTTCTTCCACTCCTCCTGTTTTACCCAATAAGAAAGACCATTGTCTTGTTTGTTACCTTACTTCTCATGCAAGAGTCAGTCACAGACTATTATACTGTCGAGTCTTTGAGTAAAGAACGAATAGACTCTGGCATCTACAGTCCTACCAACAACAGCAGTCATAGCCAAGATCTACAAGACAGTTTGGAGGACAAGCTCAATAGTGCCAACCTTGTTCGACAGTTGGCAGCACAGTTTCCCGAGTATGAGAGACAGCCTCACATGGAACCTTTTGGTGGTGTGTGGATGAACCCCAACATGGAGTTTGTGGATGAGTCCAATATGCCAAACTATGAAAAAGTGATCGAGGCCTCCAACAACGGTCGGTATTCCAAACTCAACACAGTGCTTGGTAGAGGTGCGTGTAAGGTAGTTTACAAGGCCATTGATAAAGAAGAGGGCTATGAGGTAGCATGGAATGTTATTCAGGTAACCATGCTTGTTAGTGTTAGTGTTATCATCATCATTATCATCAATATGGGAAGATGGAGGGATCCTATATTGATCTGGATCTGTGCTTCTTATTTACCTCTATGCATGGAATATTGACTAGGTGACTCGCCAAGAATCAAGAGATTTGGGCCACGAGATTGATATATTAAAATCTGTGCGCCATCCAAACATCATCACCTTCCATGACGCCTGGTACAATGAAACAGAGTTTGTGTTTATTACCGAATTGATGACTTCTGGCACCCTAAGAGAGTACATACGGAAGTTAACTCCTTTGCCCAATATCAAGATCGTCAAACGGTGGTGCCGTCAGATTCTCAAGGGACTTGCCTACCTCCACGGCCATGAGCCCCCCATCATCCACAGAGATATCAAGTGCGACAATATCTTTATCAATGGTGCTCATGGTGAGATCAAAATAGGAGACATGGGAACAGCCGAAATGAAGATTGGCAAGAAATACACTGTCATTGGCACTCCAGAGTTCATGGCACCAGAAATGTATGAGGAGCAGGGATACAATGAGAAGGTGGACATTTATGCCTTTGGTATGTGCTTATTGGAAATGGCTACAGGAGAATACCCATATGGAGAGTGCACCAATGCAGTTCAAGTCTTTAAGAAAGTGACTCAAGTAAGAGAAATAGAAAGACTTAAAGACAGGCTTCATATTCATAACTCTATTATATCAGACCATTAAACCTGAATGTATTTCGAGAGTTCAGGATCCAGAAGTATTGACACTGGTGCATATGTGCCTTACACCTGAGGACATGCGGTAAGATACACCATCCCGTTGTCCACTTCATTCTTTTATGCTCACTGGTGATCATGTCTTTAAATATAGCATGTCAGCACAAGAAATACTAGAACATGAATTCTTGGCAGTAGAGCCTGAAGTTGTACTTGTGTCTACTGATATGACAATGAAGTTGCTCACCCTTCAATTGGTGTTCAAAGGCATGGACAAGCTTTCTGTAAAGTTCGAGTTTAATGCAGACACTGACACAGCAGCAGATGTTGTAGCAGAGATGGTAAGCTAGCCAAGACATAGGTATAGGTATAGAAATAGGTATAGGCATAGGTATAGGCATATGTATAGGCATAGGCATAGAAATAGTGACAGGGATATAAAAAGAGAGCATAAGAAAACTCCCTTTCAGTAACTCACTATTTATACTCTAGATTGAAGAACAGGTTCTCCCACAATGCTACCAACAGCTTATGACATGTGAGATTAACCGTATACTACGTGACATGAATAGAAACCAAAGTGCAGACAGAGGAGAAGATGAGAAAATAGTATGGAGACGAGAAAACGATATTCGATCTGAACTAGACCGGGCCAAAAAGGAACTTGCCTTGACACTAGAAAGAGCAGCCGAAGCAGAAAAAAAGTTCGAGTTGATTGGGCAGCATACATTGTTTGCTGAAGAACGGTGCAAAGATACTCTTCAGGCTCTTGAGCAGGCCAAGGGTCAAATAGCAGAACAGCAGTCTTCTTCACCAGAAAATACAACGATTCCCTCTGAATATGAATTGTCCAAGCCATGTGTTTCTGGAGAAGAATCAACCGAACTCTCTGGCACTCATTCTACATTAATGAACCACATACTTGCCGGTATGTTGATCAAGTAAAAGATATCTCTAAAGAAAGACATCCTACGGTCTATTATTTAATATGTATCATCCTTTGTGGCTCATGGTATCTTTATAGAGTACTCCAATAGCACAGACATTGAGAAGTTTGTAATGGACACAGCAGCAGCCACCAACAGAAACAAAGACAAGGCAAAACAATGGGTAGAGAAGCTTCAAAACCAAGACATTATGACAGTGGGTGATCTGCGTGATCTTCACGATGAAGATTGGTCAGGCATTGGTCTGACTGTGTTTGCTTTGCGTGCTTTAAAGAATATGTTGGCAGGAAAGCAGGCAGCTGGGTTGCAGCGTAGTCTTCAGGGCCTTCAAAGTGGTTCAAGTACACCTGTAGAAGAGAAAGAACACGAATTGTCATAGATCCTTTACTTTGTTGTTTTTGTTATTATTGTGTTTTTGTTTTTGTTTTGTTGTTGATATCCAGAATATAGTTTAATATGTTCAATTGCCTTTATTTCTTCTCTTTCTTGATACCATTCTGTGTGGGTTAATGTGATGATAGTGAGTGTTTTCCTTGTAGTGTTGGGGTAGAGTATCAATGTCAGTATAGATAGTTGCCTTGTTCTATTATCTGAGAACTTTTTTTTTCAGTTATATCTGCTGTACTCATAGTGTGTGATTCTTTCCATGTAAAATGTTACATATCAACACAGTGTTTATTACAAACCCCAGGCCATGTAAATAAAAAGAAAAGAGAAGATATCTTAATCTTTCTTAAATGTACAAAGTATAATTAAAAGATCACCAAAATAAAAATGGTATATAAATATGTATATGTGAATGTATATGTATATGTAGATGGATATAAGTGTTTATATGTGCATGTAGGTAGGTAGGTGTGTGAGTAGATAGGTGTGTAGGTAGATAGGTAGATAGGTAGATAAGTAAATAGGTGGGGTTTTTTATACTGTAAATCAACTACAATGGAAGAAGGGAAGTAGCTCTTCTGCCAATATAAGAAGTTCCATAACGAAGAGTTGTGATGCCACCCGGGATGTAAGATCCAAAGTACCTATAATATAAGATGGTTTATTATTTTGTCCTTTTGATCCGTGCATCAACTTACCACACAAGAGCAAACATTTGGAAAAGAGCAAATATAATAGTAAGAATAGAATTACGAGCCTAGGAGAATATAGACAGTTAAGAATGATAATAACAAACCCACTTTATAGCAAAGACTTACACCAAGTGAAGAATAGAGGGTCAAACCCATAGTACCCAGATAAGAGCATGTAAATGGAAGTCTTTCTACAGACACCATATGACAGAGATGGGACCAAGGACCACGTAGCATTGCAATGCTCACTAGAATCAATAGACTTCCCACTTTGATAGTACATTAGACACATCCATTCATCTCTATGCAATAGTAACTGTAAAGACTTACACGTAAATGTAGCTGCAAATTTTCCAGGGAATACAGGAATCAATGGAACAAACAAGAAAAAAGCCTATCCATTCTATAGGTTATTGCGGGTTATTATGCATAGACAAGTTACCAAGAGAAAGCATGCAATACCAAGGGCCAAACACAGCGCAAAAGCCATGACTCTCTGTTTTTTTAATAAAAAAAGAAAAAGAAAAGATGAGTCACTGTAGAGTCACTGCATAACAATTCTATAGAAGCTAAACAGGCCTAGTGTATGTCCTTGGCACTATTCATGTATTCACCTCTACACGGGACATCTGATACCATGACTCTTCTTCTTCTCCTCCGTTAAGACCAATAGGAACATAGTCTTGAACAGTAGATGTAACGTTGGAGAACATACTGGTCGCTGAATTACGGAGAGCCGCAAAGGGTGAGTTCTCAGTAGAGGTTGGATTGTTTGCTGTTGGTAGTGCAATGGGAGAAGACCGAGAAATATTGAAATTTCTAAGGGTGTTTCTAAATGCATTCTCGGTATTATTCGACATGACCAATATTATCTTCTCTTGCTGTTGTTGCTGCTGTTATTATTTACTAGTGTTGAAATAGAGAAAGAGAGAAAGAAAGAAAGGAGAGAAAGAGCCCAACTGACTTGTCTTTCTTCTCTGCGATCCACGTGACTGTTCAGGCTTCTAGAGGAGAATGTAATACACGTACACCTCCTTGGGTGTGCACAGGAAAAGTTGTACTGCAATTACGGCTACTTTTTAGAATTCAAAGTGATTGCAGTTATTATTAGTTATACTATCTATTAGTCTACATTATTGTATGATAGATAAGAAGACTTGGATATTCTTCCTGTAAAAACAACAACTAAAATAATGAACAAAAATAGACATTTAGATAGTGTCCACTATTTTATTAGCGTAAAGCAACGAAGAATGACAGCCACTTTCTTTACACTACCACTAGTGTTACTGCAAGGACAGAGTTACACACCTAAAGATATTTGGGATATAAAAGTAAATACATGGACAATAAAATAACACTATTTTTATAATTGGCTGATATATTTAAAAGGGGGTATTCTCATAAAGTATAGATGTATCTTTGAAGAAATAAAATAGTGTAGAAATGTAGTATGGTTCCAAAAAAAAAAAGACTTACGTGTATCTGGATGTAGTGTAGCAATAATTACACTGGATTCTTTTTTGATGTTTTGGTGGGTTGGTTACTACTAGCTAGATGTTTGTCCAATTGTTGTTGATTAACAAAGATCAAAAGCTTCATTCTAAGAAATAGGATTAGGCTATTGACCTTCTGGTTTTCCACAGCAGCAGTATCTTCATTTGGATAATTAGTTATGCAACACTGTGGTGATTCTGTCTCTCTTCTTGAG
Source organism: Spinellus fusiger (assembly GCA_025094145.1). Classification (NCBI taxonomy): domain Eukaryota; kingdom Fungi; phylum Mucoromycota; class Mucoromycetes; order Mucorales; family Phycomycetaceae; genus Spinellus; species Spinellus fusiger. The sequence goes on along the minus strand of JALLLS010000032.1, from coordinate 65,439 downwards.
GTGTCTTGCAAACCTTTTATAATTGACTGTTGAAGATGTATGTCCTGATAGATACATCGGCTTCTATTCAATACCAGTGATTGAGTTCTTCACTGCCATAATCCTCAGAGCACGTTCTATGAAGAAAAGATGAAAGATGAGTTGACCTTTCTCTTATACTATGTCTGTTTTATAATTGGTTTTCATAGGCATTGATTCAATCCGTGATTTGAAAACCAAGAAGTTGTGCTAAAGCATAATGTTTGTATTTTTATCAATGGAAACTGTGAATCACATGGGTTTTCTATGCATATATACAGTCCCATACAATAAATGAGTGAACAGCAATTTTATTTTCTTATTTTCTTATTTTGAAAAATAAAGGCATATCTATCAGTACAAGATGTTCATAATAAAAGGTTCATAGAATAACACAAGATTTGGAACAGTTGTTCTTTAGATAATTGTCTAAATTCTTATTATAAAGATATTGCTTAGTGCCCTGTAACAGAGTCTTCATCTGGGCTTAAGCTTGTTGTATTCCACAAGATACCCATAGTATTGTTAATAAATAAAGACTCTTCTCAAGTCAGTCCCAAGTAGTCTTCTACAAGGTCAATAGTATCTAGGGTATACTACTGAGCATAGTTATCTATCTTCCAAGAACAAAGAATTGGGTTTTTAGGGTGTGGATTCTATTTCTATAAGGGAATTTACTAAGACATTAGCCATAGTCATAATAGAGTATTAGCTATACTATTATAATAAACAATTTTATTCATCAACACTATTCTATTGATAATATAATTTGATAGTGAAGTATTCCATAAAAGGGCAAAAATCGGGATGGACGTAAAGGGGATGTCGTGTCACTGCTTCAAAGCCAGAAAATTCTCCTGGTGTGTAGTAATAATTTAACCAATTTTAAGTGAGGTGGTTGAAATCATTGCTGACACTTTACTATTTCAATTTCTACCCCTTTAGAGTAGCCATTGTTTTGTAGAAAACTAAGTCTGTAGTTGAATGTAAAAACTACAATAAAGCATTAGAGAGATATTTCTATTAATTTTTTTTATATAATGTATATCCATGAATGGTCTTTCCGAGTCATTATAATCCACGAGAAAGCAGTGTAGGTAACAATGAAGTGTGAAGCAAAAGCATTTTATAAGCTACAGGAAGTTGTGAAAATTATAGCAAGTATTCTATTTCCTAATCCAATCCTTATAGAGAACAATTAGTTTTGTCCTGTCGTCCTAAAAAATAGATAAACACAGTAGATAACTAAGGCATAAATAAAATATAAAAGAACGTTATAGAAAGATAGATACAATCAATGAGATTTATAGTTGCTCTCTAGGGATATTGATTGTTGTTTCTGCATTGGTAATATCTTCCCTCTCCTCCATAGTGGCTCTGATCATAGTGCCTTTTATCTTTTTTACAGTACAACCTCCATCGATTTATTCTTTACCAACAGCAATGAATCATACGCTACAAGTGAATCCATCAATTAAATAAAATCCTTTCCTACTGACTTGCATAATAATTAAAATAAAGGAAAAGCACTAAGGCGCCTTTACAAATGAACGAGTAAAAGCACCAAGGTCCATCAAATACTATAGATTGCCAACACTATTGAAATAGATCTATTGAGACCAAAAGTATATATATGAAAGGTGTATGATCTTTTCTCCAGCCTCATACACATATATCGTTTATTTATGAACAAAAGTTTTGCTTTTATTATTTATAGTTGTCTTGACAATTAATCCAAATTTCATAGTACAATCAGTGTATTCTAAATCATTTGTCTATTGATATTCTAATTTTTACTAAAAAAATAATACATCAATGATATTAATGATCCATATGTTCTAAGAAGCCTGTATATCTTAAATAGCATGCCTACTTTAAGATTATAGACTTCCTGTTGGTATGATGATTATAAAACTATAAACACAACCATTAGAGTTTATTGAATATTTTTATTTATTCATGTACTACATCAAGAAGAGATGGACGCTATTAAACCTTTTATTACTGATTTGCACAATAAACTTTGGAGATTTATTGAGTCTTAGTAACAAAGTGGCAAGAAAAAATCTCTCTTCAAATGCATTATATTCTTTATGGTATTACATTTCTCAGCCTGAATGGCCTAGAAATAAAATAATAGTAGTAGTATAATGCTTTTCGTCCTCCTTTTAACCAGTGCAGGCAGTTTAGTAGGCGGATACTCACCAAAGAGGGAGAGGATACAGCCTCAAAAACTAATAAAATAGGGCAGTTATTTCTTACACCAAGGAGTACATATAGCCTTCATCAACAAGCTCAAAAAGAAAAAGACTCGGTTAAAGTGAGCTTAGGAACATTAGAGTTCAATCGAGGATGTATTGTACAAGATTTTAGCCTAATATTAGACGATTAAAAAATTGAACTGGGTGATTTATAATTCTACGTTGCAATCTCTAAAGTTTTCGAGATGTACCACAAAATAAATACATGTTTTGTTATTGTTTTGTGTACACATCTAAAGATTTATAGATGATTATTCAAATAGATATTTGCCTGCATGAAATAGCCTTAATAATCACTAAGGTAAGGTAAGTTAATTTATTATTATTATTGGCAGTACTAGTACTGTCGTCGAGGCTGCTTCTGTTAATCTTTTGTGTAGATGTTTAATGAACACTAAAGGCTGCAAATGGTAGAGAAATTCATCAATGTCTCGAGTAATATCTGGTAATATGCTACAGATCCAAGTAATGAATTCATTTCTATTTTACTATTGGGCTATGGTTATGATTATGCCTTTGTTTTTGGTACATGAATCATTAAAGGTTTGTCTAATGACCTCATTGATGACCTCGTCAGAATATATTTTGGTGGCCTTTTCTTGTCAAAGTCTCTGAATTTTCCTATTTTTTACAGGTCAAATCCAAAACACTGTCTTGATTGAACACTAAACCATAGATTGGTATCATTAACATACACAGTGCTGATCTGTGTACATTCATAAAGATGTATTCGGTAAAGGCATAAATATATGTAACTAATGTTTTTGTAACATATACAAGTTCATGTAATGGTTTGATAAACTCAAGCCTTTATCTATTTCTTATCATTGTTTTTATCATTGTTTTTATTGTGATGATGTGTTTTGTGTACTTGTTAAGAGTAAATAAATATGAACATACAATGATAGAATCATATGTACAGGATAGATTGATCTGTAGTAGTCTATTGAAAAGTGTCTAATAATGTTTTGGACAAGGTCTACCTTTTCATCAAATCTCATTTGGCAGTCTGCAATGATTTCTTATAAGAGTCCATTTGTCCAATAAAACACTCCAATGTATCTAGAGTATTTTTTTGTCTTTGTCTTTTTCTTTTTAGATTAGAAACATGTCATCATGTTTGTAAGTCTGTGCCAAAATAATATTTATTCTAAATAAAGTTGGTCTTTTATAATAAGCAGCGGGTTGAATGGATATCTTGAACAAGAGTTAGCCTTTGTATGTCTGTGCTGTGGTGATAATATATCTTAGTGACTGACAAGAATATCTTGCTCAACTGTAAAAAAGAAACTAAAATAAAAGATACAGAAGAATGACGAATTACTTCTCCAACTTAAAGTGTTCTTTGCTGTTCAAGCTACTTATTTCTTTTGTATTGAAGTTGTAAATTATTTTGATAAGATTTCTACAAGGTGATGTATGTAAGCTCTTTATTCATTAAGCTGTATTATCAATAAATCCATGTATTACCGGTATTCTTGCACCTATTATAGAAACAATGTCTGCTACTTTCTATAACTAACTCAGTAGCTTCTTTATGTCTTATATCAATAGAAACACCCCTTCCATGCCACCTTATTATTTGAATAGGTAGATTAAATAACCTTTTATATTCTTATATATAAACCTCATACAGTTTTTTTTACCATTATATTTATTAATACATTCAAGCAAAATAAACATTGGGAGTAAGTTAACTAGGAGAGAGTTAATACCACGAATAATCAGCAGAGTCAATAAAAAAAACACCTATTGGGTGGTCTTCTTGACGCTGTTCTTGCGGTCGAGAATGGCCTGACGGCTCTTGTCAATCTTGACCTTGGTAACAACGACCTTGGAGGGGTGGATGCCAATGGGGGTGGTGGCACCGTTGACCTTTTCACGGGTGACACGGTCAATGTGGATGACCCACTTCTTGCGGTAGACTTGGACAATCTTTCCCTCACGACCCTTGTAGGTACCACGAACTACCAAGACTTCATCATCCTTGCGTACGGGAATAGAACGGGCCTAAACAGTAGTGTAAGTCTACAGCGGTGAACTTGGCCTCAACCTTGCTATCGACCTACGCTGTGTTTCTCTTTCAACTCCTTGGACAAAGGAGCGCTCATGATCTTACGGCGAATGCTCGAGGGGGCAGAGAAATGAGCCTTTCTGCTCTTGCTGCGATCGGAGCTAACATCTAAGCAAATGAGGAGTGATGAGCAACGAACGTCTTTACACATACAGAGAGTGTGTGTGTATCAACTCTCGACCCCTCCATAGATCTGTCTGTCTGTCTGTCTATCTATCCATCCATCTTGTAGTATCTCTCACACCATCCATTGTCTCCCTATCTGATTTGGGCGATCCTCGCTACTCACCAGCACTGAACTTCATGTTGAATATGTGTGCACGGAAAGGAGGAGCTAAGGCTGACAGTGTTTCCCAGCATTAATGACTTCCTGTTTGGCTACACTCTTCACCCCGCATCGATTCTTATGCCGGACCATTGATTAGACCGGACCGAGCAGGACTGTTGCTTGTCAAACTCCACTGTAGCTCTCTTTTCACTATTGCTCAGTCATTTTTTATGGCTCGCTCTCTCTCTCTCTCTCTGAGTGCTGTTTATTGGTACTACTTTCTAGGGTATATCTACTAGGTGATATATTTCTTCCTTTTGTTATCATGTTGATTGCAATATCAATAACAAAATAAAAGGGATTTATAGTATTGTCTTTGAGCAGAATAAGTAAGACAGGCCAACCTACTTCTCATACACCGTGTAAATATTACTGGTAGTTACTGCTTCACTACTGATAGGTACAACCAGAACTATAGTTACAACTATAATTCATATGAGGATAAACAAGGTATTTGAATATCCTTGTGCGCTATCTAATATTTTCTAGACATGGGAGTTACATGAATAGTAAGAGGCTTGAATGGTGAATGAAAAACCTTATTCTTCCTATGATTCTTCCTATTCTTATTCTTCTCATCGTAGCCAATATTGGTTGGTTGGTTAGCCAGTTTTCCTATTGATAACCCAGTTAGAGTTTAAGGGTTGGGTGTTAAAAGATAGTAATGAGAATAATGACAAAATAAGAGTCTTTAGTATTGCTAAAAGGCAAAGGATACATAATGTAATGTATTTAGCCAGCATATATGTACTACACTCTGCTCAACGCCTTTTCTCTTTTAATGATTGTGGGGTGGACCATTCTTCTTGGTATAAGACTTGACTTGAGTTTCAGAGACTTTATACCAGGTATAGAATAGAACAGCAATGGAAGCTTGATAAAATACCAGTCCAATACCTGGTGTACTTTGCAGTGTTTTATCCTTATATCCTTGGTAGCTGAGATAGCCAACCAGTGAATGATACGTCAGAAATCCGGCCCCTAGATAGATAAATAGATTCCTTAGTATTAAGCTATCTTGCTGATAGTCCGTATATATTACCCATAACGCGTTTACAGGGAAGTACGTCTGGCATACTATTGCACAATACTCCTGAAACACCTATCGAAATACAAGCAGCACCAAGACAGCTTACGATAAATGGGTTGGTGTCTTCTGCTGACAGGACTAGAGCCACAGTGTGTGGATAGAAGAACAACACAAGTCCGATAATACTATCAATAATACCATGCTACAGTAGTGTGAGTATTGGAGGAGTAGTGTTGTAACCTCATACAATGGCAAACAGATTGCTTAGGATAGACATGACAAACAGTGTAAAGGAATTGTATAATGCCGTGGCAGGCACCAAATTTACTTTTTAACGCTCGACCAAATGTTTACAAACTCCTACACAACGTATTATAAAACAGTATACAAATACATAGAACATTGAAGTAGCTGTAAGGTTAATCGAGTGAACACGGGGAAAGAATAAATGTAGTAAGATAAATGAATGTAGCTGGGGAATATTATTCAACTAATGAGAAATAGCACCAAGAGCTGGACAGAATATACTAAACATCATACAGAAAATAGTATTGGGTAAGCAAATGTTAAAATAAATAAATAAAACTCCAGACAAAAAGTAGGGTTTAGGGGTGTGAATAATGTATTTCTCAGTCTTTCTCTATCATCAATTGAGCAAACTCATATAATTTCTTCCACGGTATGGTTTGAACTAGAGAAAATTTTCTTGGTGAGCAGACATTCTACCGGTTGGGCCAAACACGATGGACCCTACACTCTGTAAAGGAGTAATCTATGCATTGCATGCTATAGGTTTCTAATATAAAATTATATGGCTCAAATAGCTAAATTAGACTGCTTGAAATTATAATTATATGTTGTAATTCTTATGATAGCAAATGTCAATAGTGGAATTAGACATTGTATCGTTTTTGAGGTTTTAGATAAAGATATACTATCCAGTAAAGATCATAGTTAAGCTCTGATGTTTATTATGTCCTACTTTTCTCAAGTTCCATGTAAAATACTATTTATCTCTATTATATATAAATGTCCACTCTATAGTCATTCTAATATTAACAGTGCTCATTTGAATAGGATGGATTGATCATCTCTTTATCTGTGAAGGCATTTGCCAAGTTTATGCTGGGTAAGATATGTATTATAACCCTCATAAAACAAATCAAATAGAAACAAGTCTTTTTTACTTGAATTAGTGTTGGAGAGTAGAGACAGTCCCAGTTCCAGTGAGGACTCATTATAGTAGACTGAATAAGCATAGGCACATGTAACATATGAAAACATCTATTGGTCGTTTACACACCATTATGACTTGTATCAACAGTCAATCTACAACATATACTTATAGTTTAAAAGCCTATATTCTACCCGAGTTCCAAGTTATGTCTTTTCTGTAGATCAATAACTGTCTTTTATAAATCTTAATGCAGACCCTTCATCTAGACCTAAAAAGCAGTAAGAATTAGGAAGGGTTTCTAGAGATTGGGGTTTAATAAGAGAGAAGATTTCCGTTCATGGCAGCACTACCAAGACCATTGCTATGCCTGGATCCTTCCCTTTTCTAATCCAAGGGGCTAAATTTCCTTTCTTGGGCTTGTTTCATTAGATGAAGAATAGAGAACACACACTTTTCCTGGAATCAACAGTGCTAAGAAATTACCGAATCCTTTTTCTTATGTATAGGGATAAAATAAAATAAACTGTGTATCTGTTATAGTGGCTTATTAGACATTTCTACTCTTCTGAAAGTAATATTGTGCTTTCTATCTTTAATACAACTACTGGTTAGCTATTATACAAATCAGTCTTGTTGCTCTCGGAGACATTTAATCCTATTATCATGCTTTAATATTATGCTATAGACTGTATCAACTGCTTTTATTCAGTTTAGATTCTTCATTCTTTTTCTTTTTCTTTTTCTTTTTCTAAATAATAATAGAATATCAGACTAATGTACTATTTCTAATCCACTGTACTAAAGATTTATTTATTATTATTAGCTTATCAAGAGTACATTTCCATTTGTACCAATGCTAAGCCTTCTACTTACTGACTTTTTATTTATTTAAATTATGCATTACATTCTTTACTAGCATGAGTAATAGCACCATAAGAATATAATATATTATATGTATAGTGGTCTTGTAATGAGCTTGTGTCAGATGGTGATATATTAGCTTATCTTTCCAATGTGTTCATACCAGGTACTTCCTTTTCTTTTATATACTTAAATTTCTTATCAAGGAAGTAGAAGTATCTATAATGTATATAATAAAGAACAATGTGAGATATGAATCAAAGATATAGAGCCTTTTTGTAATCTGGTCTCAAGATGTAGGATAGATGTAAATATTTTGGGGTGGATTGAGAAAGAATCGCTTTAGATAATACACAACTATTGCAACCATCTATTCAACTTATAAAATTATTTCTTTGCATTTTTAGATATTACAATATCCCATCTTTCTAATACAAAAAAATTAGCCTTTAGATTAATTCATATATTCGTCAATGAATGTTGTATATTGTATTTCTTTTATTATTACTTTCTTTATCAATGTAGTATGAATTCTAATATTCTTTAGTGAGTCCCATGAAATAAACTCTTTGATCTCACAAGAATAGTGTATACAAATTATAGTGTTTTTTTCTTTCCTTTTCAAATAGAGATTCTTAAAGTAATTTAAGGGTACCTGCACTACCTACTCGATATTACTTAATAAACAGCTTATTGGTAATATCTAGTAAGGATCAAGCTTTTAATTTGTTCTAACTGTAACACTAGCTATCATGCAACATCTCAGCTGCACCTTGTTTAGTATTAGCTGATACGGTTACCAGAATATCGAGTTCTACGATGCCATCTCTAACATCTCTGTACTCTTTTATTTCTCTTTTCGTATGCATTTACCATCCTTCTCGAAATTTCTCCATTTCATTTTTTCTTTACTATTCTTCCTTATCCCAATGTGTTCCATTTAGTCAGATTCTAGTATATAGCTATCACATTATTGAGCCACCAGTCTCTTATTTATCTCTTTGGTGATAAATTACATTGATAAATTCTTATATCTACTATGAAAATCCCAAATTCACAGCACAGATCTGTAAATGATAAAATAAAGCCTTATTAATGCATTGGGTGGGTGTATTCAAGAATCCTATAGAAGTATTTGTCATTAAATGGTCATAATTTACACAACTCAGATGATTTTAGAGATCAACTATTAATATAGATCATTTGTAGAGGGTTCTCTTGATGAATAAATATACGATTAGGTATTCTTCAACCATGTTTATACGTATATAGCAATAATTAGTATCCTACCCATAGTGAAGATCTAGACACAAGATACTATTATTATTATTGATATAGAAAATAATCTAATAGTTCAGGAGACTGAGAGTAACAACACTATACTATGAAGAAAATAAAATATCACCTTGTCAAGGGATATGGTCAACAAGGGTATAAACCACATACATGGACTCCATATCATAATCTTATTTTATCACCTTAGTCTATTTGTTTCAGATCAAGTCTGAATATGTAAAAAATAAAAATAAATAAAAAATAAATAAAAAGGTCATTCGATCTTTCTTTTTAAATAAATAAATAACAATATGTTCTGATGAATTCCAAACAATTGAGATTGTGTATATCAATAAATATCATAAACTAAATCATAATAGTTAGTAGTGTCAAGTAACTTATATTGTTCTAGATTCACAATAGATATTATCCATTAATAGAGTTAAAGAAATTCTCATATAGAATACAAACAACAATTACAAGTTACAGACATTATTGTTTAAAAGCAATTATTGAAATAGAGGAAAGATAAGTGTTGAAAATAGTATAAAATATCACTACTACTACTACTACTACTCAAATCAATTGACTGTATCAACTGCATTGCATAGTCCACTTAAGAAGTATTCAAGCTTTAAGCGTCGAGCAGCAGTCTGTATGGTTTTATCGGGGAGGGGTGTATTGCTTGTTAAGATCGAAGTTTGTGCACTCTGCATTTTCTGTTCTTCTCCGTCACTGTCACTGTCCTCCAGAGTATAGCATTTTCCACGAGAAGCAGCCTTCTTGTGGTTGTTATCCAATTGAAGGTTGCCGAGCTTTTCTTCTATTTCATGAATTACATTATCCTTGTTTACCACCTCCTTCTCAATATCACGCAATGTGCGTCGCAAAGAGTAAAGAGAGATAGAGTGTGGACTACAAATAAAAATAGAACGATGAGTCAGAGAATGAGTGCAGAAACCTTACATTTTGTGGTGCCTGCTTCGTTGCTTGAAGCTATAGACTTTAGATTCTAATTGTGCCATAACTTTGCCAACTGATTCACATTTGGCAGAAGTCATTGCCCATTTAGTGCGTGTCTCGCTGTCTAATTGTCTTTCTCTTAATTGTTGTTGTATTCCAGGATCCTTGTCTTTGCCAGAGTAGTTTTTAAATGTCTCTTCTTTTCCTTTCACTGTACAACTCATAATAAATAAACACAATTAACCATCAGAGTGACTTACACTTCACAATATCCTGTAATATTCCATCAAACTCCTTTTTAAGTTGTTTTACATCCTTTTCCAATTCAGATGCTTCCCCCACTAGTCTACGAACAACGTCACCCAATTCGTCTGCATTGCCAAGTATCCATTTATCCAAAGGATCTGCAAGTAGTCGAGGGGCTGCCTGCTGCTTTTCCTGTCGCTGTATAGCCTCAGAGAGTTGTTCATGCCTATATTGCATCTGCATAGCTAGGTTAGTCTTTTACAGTGGTACTCATATTATGACAGCTTACAAGATCAAAGCTATCAAGAATCTCAAAGTACACCATTTCGAATGTCTTTGCCATTCCCTACAATTATCATCATCAGCATAATACTCCAGTTTAATACATTCTGGCTTATATCTATCTATATCTATCAACCTCACCTCCTTTGCTGTAGACACACGTGGTTTTGGTGGAGAAATCTCATCAGTCTTGTATTGTGATTCTGCTTTGGAGGGTGTTACAGGACTAAAAGACACGGATTTGAAAGAAGTAGCCGACTGTTTGAGTGGAGGCACTGGAGAAGAGGCTGCTGGCTTTGTAGAACCAAAAGACAGTCCAAATTTTGGCTCTGGTACAGCAAAGACATGCTCTTGCTTAACTTCAGAAGGAGGGCTCATTGACTTTGTATCAAATACGTTGTTTTTCTTCACCTCTGCTACAGGCGACACAAAGTCTGAACGATGAGCAAACGATTTCTTGGGCTCTGCTGTAGAGACGCTGGAAAGATTGGAGGCTGGAGGAGCAGGTACAGCAAATACAGGCTTTGATGTGCCAAAATTAAACACTAGTTTGCTCTCTGTTGCGGCCGGTACAGAGTTTGGACGATAGGAGGTACTGTTCAAGGGTCCTGGGGTGGCAAGATGAAGTCTTGACGAACCCATAGAAAACTCTTCTTCTGACTCTTCTTCCTTTTCATCATCTTTTTCTGATTCATCCTCAGGTGCTGGTACTACAGGTTTTGGTGCTGTAAATAAAACCTTGGGTGTGCTAGAAGACTTGATGCCTCCAAATGCAGGAATTTTCGCATCTGATGTTGCTGTCTGTGATACAGAAAAGGCAGAAGGCTTGACTTCTTTAGGTGGAGGCGTCGACAGAGCCAGACTGCCAAAGTCTGGCATCTTTTTTTCTGAAGGCTGTACTGGTTTAGAGTCGTTAGCAAGAGATGAAGAAGTGACAGGCTTATTTTCACCAAAGGCAGGTGTCTTTGAGGCACTACCAAAAATAGGGACAGGTACTGGAGAGGGCTGGCTGAAAGAGGATGTGGGTGAGGAACCAAATCCAAATCCTACGTCTGCACTCTTCTTTAAGGGAAATACAGATTTCATTTCACCAAAGGGTTGTGTCTGACCAAATCCAACAAATCCTGTAGACTTCACTGGTTCCGCTGGAGAAGAAGTAGAAGTAGAAGTAGAAGTAGGAGGAGCAGGAGCAGGAGCAGGAGCAGTAGGTGTGTCATTGTTGGCCTTATCGTTGTTGGCCTGTGTGGAGAAAGCTACCAAGGGTTGAATGGGTGTTGCTACAGAAGAAAGATTCTGTCCATACCCAATGGCAGTGGTTGCTCCAAAGGCAGGCATACTGGGTGCTCCAAAGGCAGGAGTCCCTTGACCCATACGACCCGGTGTAGGTGCACTAGGAACAGCACTGTTGACTGCCAGAGTGCGGAAGAGAGAAGATTTCTCTGTTGGAGTAGTGCTGATATTGGCAGATGCAAAACCAGAGAATGCACTGCCGCTTTGTTGTTTCTGGATTGCAGCACCAAACACACCTGTTGTTGATATAGCATTACTACCTGTTTCATCCCCTGATAAAAGACTAGCAAAGGAAGAAGTTGTATTAGCACCAGAATCATACTGGGCAAACTGATTGAGCTGTCCAAAAGTGGGTGTGGTGTTGACATTGTTGGAGGAGAGTGCAGCAACAAAAGCAGAGGCTGGCTGAACAGGTGCAGGCGCAGTAGTAAGAGCATAGTGAACGCTCTGTGATTCCTTCATGCCTTTAAATGCTTCTCCTCTTCTGGCCATCTCCTTGTTATAGCAGTGATAGGCCAGCATATGGCCCTCATCATTGATAAAGTAGATTGTAGGCATAGGATCTACATTCTTCTCACTTTCACTTTGATCAAAGGGAGGGAGGGGTTCCATAGAAGAGAAGTCCAAAGCAAGACCCAATGGAAAGGTGTCTGTACTGTCTTCTTCGGAGAGAGGTAGATTTGCTATGCCAGTTTCTTCCAACATCCATGTAGCCCACTCTTGATTCTCATCTTCTCCCACTACAGAGACTTCTCCGGTAGCTGTGTTGGCAAGAATAATCAGATGCTTGATCTCTCTGCCAAAGTCCCGGATTGTTTCCATATAAAAGTGACCATCACGACCATCGCATGAAAACACAGGCGTCACTTCTGCTAGTCGGGTGTAAGCAACACTTCCAGATTTGATGGATCGTTTGATGGCATAAGCATCATTCACATGTTCATCATTGCTAGTTTCGCGTCTTCGAGAGTAGATGGCTAAAAAGACATGTGTTTCTACCCAAAGAACATCTTGCACTAGAAATACATAGATACACAAAGAGATGAGGCGCGAATATTTCTTATTATATATATTAATCTCATTGACTTACCATATCTATTCTCGCTCTCATCTTCCACTCCTCCACGCATCTCTTTGGGTATGTCAATGGAATCTTTCTGGTTGCCTTGAGTGTCGTAATGATACAACTGGCCAAGATGTGTTCCGCATACGATCTGCTTTCCTTTGGGAGACCAGCAGATAGCAGTGATATCCTGTCTATCCAGAGTCAATGCAATCTCTCCACTGTCTAGTTTGATGATCACACAACTCTCTTTCATTCTGATAGCACATAGGTTGGGCAGATCCTCGGGATTAGGTCGAAGGTCAAGAATGTCTCCTCCTAGCTGGTAGTGCTTGGTAGGTTGTGTGTTTTGGCCCTTTATATTTGTGTTAATCACTCTTTCATGTCTGTCGTCTTACATTAGCCACAATATCCTTGACACTGTAAATGAATACATGACCACCAGCAACTGCCACCACAACACTCAATTCATCAGCAGAGAGTCTTAGTTGATGGACAGGCCCTTGTTCTATAGGAATAGTTGTTTTCTTCTCTAGTTTCTCAACTTTGCCCTTGCCAGCCTTGTGCAAGGCATCTCTGACAGACTTGGTATCTCCAAATAAGAAGCCTATTGTATTGTATCTACTCATCAGAACACTTTACAGCACTTTTATTGTCCATTACCATGAATTGATCCAGCAACAAAATAACCATATTTGCTTGAACAGGCCAACAGAGACACATTGGCAGGGTATTTCTCAAAGCTAAACTGGGAATCCTGTAAAGCAATTTTGGCATCTGGAACAAGACTGTTGAAGCGGAAGAACTTTCTTTATTAGTCAAATGACAGCCAGACTCAAAGTACCTCCACATCCTTCAGTGAAGGTTGAGCTATCTCAGTAAAGTCTTCAAGTGCAGAAAAACGACTCATGGTTAAGACTTTTTTCTTTTTGGACGCGGTTTATGCTTGACATCTTTTTCTTATCGTCCTCCGTTCAATCGACGTCACATGGAAAACAGTCCAAATACTACTTAGAAATACCACTGGGAATTACAGTTAACAAAGAATGTATATTTATATAAAAAAAAAGGAATTACAGTTAACACTTTTGAAATTGTTAGTTTATGGAGTGATGATTATTTTAATTTCAGTGTATGGCCTATTATTATTATTATTATTATTATTATTATTACCACTATGTGTTATGTGTTATGTGTTATGTGTTATGTGTTATGTGTTATGTGTTATGTGTTATGGTAAGTGTAAATGATAGCTTCTTGATATTGCTACTGATGCTTATATAGATTCCAATAGAAGTATACGTATATTGATTCTAATAATAAATAATAATGTATCTTAATTCTGATCCTAATAGTTGTACAAGAACATATATGGATATAAACATATATATAGATATAGATAGATATAGATATATAAATGTAAATGCAAATGCAAATGTAAATAATGCAAATGTAAATAATGCAAATGTAAATAATGCAAATAATGCAAATATGGATATAAATGTAAATCCTAATCCTAATCCCAATCTCAAGTCTAATACAGGTACAGGTACAGGTACAAGTACAAGTACAGGTACAAGCACAGATCCAAATACGATTGCCATCGTAAACAAAACCGTAATTCCCTTACTATAGATGTATTTTAAGTATCAGGATGCTTGTGCCATGATGTTATGCGCCCATTTTGAAATAGAACAAATAGAGTAGATAAACTACCTGTAATTCTATTCATTGGCTCTAGTAAGAATAAACACTAATACATTCTTGAAAACACCACATGAGAATGAGTGGTGTGAATCTCTAGTGTTTACCCAAGAAAAAGTTATCTTATCATGAATAGCCTTGTCATATCAGAATGGACAATAGGATCAAAATAGACTTAGATAGGCTTTCCATTTGTTACCTTATCGGAGTTCCTCGTGATAGCAGTGTTGCATGACCCCTCAAGTGTAGAGAACGAGAGAACGAGAGAACGAGAGAGAAATAATGAGAGAAGAAAAAGCACAAAAGTGGTTTAGCACCATCATGCTTAAGAAATAAAGGACCGCGACCTGAGCAAATCCATAGAGAACACAAGCCAAATATGAGTAGGCATGAGTAGGCATGAGTAGGCATGAGTAGGCGTAGGCAGGCGGGGATTGTCTCTTGAGTATATTTATCCTCTCTTCTTCACTACTTCTTGATCTCTTCTTCTTTTCTTCTTTTCTTTATTTCATCATGGCACATCAGGCACGTCTTAACACTGCAGTGGAAAGTGTCACTAGAGCATCCCGCAATATCAATCTGCCTACCAAGGATGGTCGTGTTCAATCTGTATCAGAAGTCTTTGGCCAGAATGTATTCTCCCTCAAGGAAATGTCCATTATGCTGCCTAAACCCGTCTTCAAAAGCTTCACACAGCAACTCAAAGGTGGTTACAGTATGGATAAAGTCACTGCTGATGCCATTGCCCATGCTGTCAAGGTGTGGTCTATTGGCAAGGGAGCTACCCACTTTACCCATTGGTTCCAGCCTCTCAATGACTCCACAGCTGAAAAACACGATGCCTTCCTTACTCTGAAATCCAACTATGCCAATGGATTTGAAGAGGTCACTGCCATTGACACCTTTTCTGGTTCTCAGTTGCTGCAGTCTGAGCCTGATGCGTCTTCTTTTCCTTCTGGTGGTATGCGCACTACTTTTGAGGCACGCGGCTACACTGTGTGGGATACCAAGAGGTAAAAGACATAGGGTCCATCCTAGCAGATTGGAAATTTAACCCCCTTTCTATTCACTTGCAGTCCTATGTTTGTCCAGGAGGGTCCCCATGGCACCACTATTCTTTATATTCCTTCCGTGTTCATCTCTTATAACGGAGAAGCCCTGGATGAGAAGTCTGTCTTATTAAGATCCTCTGAAGTAGTGAGCAAGGCCACCCTGGATTTCCTGCATTTGATCGAGGCTGCTGATGATGAAGGTAGGCATGGGGTGTGTAGAATAACGTGTATTCATTTCTTTTTTTCTTCTTCTTTTGTTATAGAGAATCCCCGTACAAAATATGTTTATAGTACATTGGGCACTGAGCAAGAGTTCTTCTTTATTGATCGTGCTCTGTACACACTTCGTCCTGATCTCAAGATTGCTGGTCGTACTTTGGTGGGTGGCCTCCCTCCTCGTCATCAGCAGTTGGAAGACCACTACTTTGGAAAAATTCCTACGCGTGTCTTGGCTGCTATAAGTGAATGTGAATTTGAACTGGCCAAGCTGGGTGTCCCTATCAAGACCCGCCACAATGAAGTAGCCCCTGCTCAGTTTGAAGTCGCACCTATCTTTGAGGAGGCCATGTTGGCTGTAGACCATAACTTGTTAACCATGGATGTCCTTCATCGCGTGGCTCACCGTCACAAACTCAAGGTACTCTTCCATGAGAAACCCTTCAAGGGAGTGAATGGATCTGGAAAGCACTGTAACTGGAGTATGTCGACCAACCACGGTGTCAATCTCTTGGAGCCTACCCATACCCCTGAAACCAATTACCGTTTCTTACTATTCTTGGTGGCCATTCTCAAGGGAGTGTTGGACCATGGTGATCTTTTGCGCTCGGGTATTGCATCAGCTTCCAATGACCATCGTTTGGGTGCCCATGAAGCTCCTCCTGGTATCATCTCTGTGTTCTTGGGAAGTCACTTGAGTGAAGTATTGGATGCTGTGGAGGAGGGTCGTCCTGTAAGACGAAGTGCTGAGGGAAGTATCAAGAACGTCCGTGTGGAAGGCACTGTATTGGATTTGAAGATGGCAGCCCTTCCTAGTATTGCCCGCGACTTGACAGACCGTAACCGCACCTCTCCCTTTGCATTCACTGGCAATAAGTTTGAGTTCCGTGCTGTGGGATCCAAACAGTCTCCTTCTTTCCCCGTTGCCTTGTTAAACTCTTCAGTGGCCTCTGCACTCCAGGAAGTGAATGCATCTCTAAGAAAACAAAAGGGTGACAAGATCGTGTGCTCTACTGAAGATCAATTGGTGGTCATTCGGGAATTCATCAAAAAGACCAAGGCCATTCGCTTTGAAGGTGATAATTACTCTGAGGCCTGGTTACAGGAAGCAGCCAGCCGTGGTCTTCCCAACATTACAAAGAGTACAGAGGCCTTTAGCCGTCTTTTGAAACCTTCTAATGCTGATATGTTGAAACGTCTTGGTGTGTTTTCTGATGCAGAACTTCACTCTCGTTTCCATATCTTGAGCGAGAAGTATACCAAGGATGTTACCATTGAGGCCGAGACACTGCTGACCATGTCTGTCCAGCAAATATTACCTGCAGCTTACCAATACCGCCGTGATTTGGCAGAGTCTGCTGCTGCTATGAAGCAGATTGGTGTAGAAGCCTCTCCTGAGATTACTCTGTTGAATGAACTCACTCCTTTGGTGGCTAGCCTCCAGAAAAACACGAATGAACTTAAGCAGACACTGGCAGACACAGATAGTATCAGTGATCCAATTCACCTGGCTAGCGCTACAGGTGATAAGGTGATTCCTGTTATGAATACTGTTCGTACTTTGGCAGATCAACTTGAGAGCATTGTTTCTGATAAGCTGTGGCCTTTGCCCAAGTACACCGAGCTCTTCTTCAATATTTAAGAAATACTGGTTGTACTTTTCTTTTATTCTTTGACACTATGAAAAATGAAATAAAAAAGATGAAATAAAAACATCCTGTCAGATAATGCATAGACTTGGAGTGAAATATACATCCTACTGTTGAATCTGTTTCTTTATTATAGATATAGATATAGATATAGAGTTGCACCGTAAAAGCATGAGCTATAGTAATCTAGTCGAATCTGGTCTATTTCAGACAGTTCTCACCTATTTTACTCATAATTATCCTAGTAAGGATAAATATTCAGTAAGAGAGATATTATGATGAAGAATAGTTTGTACTCTAAAATAAGAACAAGGCAACCCATTAATAATAATTGCACTAATATTGAGTTTATAATAGAATATTTTATTTATTTATTATTCTTTGAGTTGTTTGTACTTTTAAAAGACATTGGTATCATGATGGTATTTATATGGTATAGATAAGACCTTTATACTTTTGTTTTTGACTGTTCTAATAAGAAGTTATAGTTGCTATCCATTGATATTTCATTTTTACTTGAAATATCAAATGTATTGTTTTCTATTACTGCTAAATAGAACTCTAGACATTGAATGTCGATAAGCATCTCAGGAAGCATTCCTTTGTACATGATACAATGCGTCATATTCGTTCCTTTTCTTATTTTCTAGTGAGGTCGTGATCAAGATAATAAGAGTATTTCTATAGGATTAAAATAATAGGAATACGTAATTGTACTGTTGTTGCTATTCAGCATGAATAAATCATTATGTATGAGATAACTCGAGAAATATAGAAAAGTATAGGCCAATCTTAGAAAATAATGAAATTATATAGCACTGATAATAATTAAACATAGAAATAAATACAGATTCAAGAGAATTACAATCAAAGAAACCTCTATTTCCTTTTATCCAAAAGACCACTGAATATTCAGGCCTGGTGTGGATAGTCATTCGTTGATCTTTTTTTATCTATTTATTTTTTATATATATAAAAAAAAAAAGGTCAAAATCGGGATGTTTATTATATTTAAAGAAAGATAGCTGGAAATGGATCTAGGCAACAGATAACCTTCAATAGTTGTGTCATTGAATATGTTATATTGTTATTATTGTTATCATTGTTATCATTGTTATCATTGTTATCATTGTTATCATTGTTATCATTGTTATCATTGTTATCATTGTTATCATTGTTATCATTGTTATCACTACTATTATTTTATGTTGCTATTGGGAATCTTACTCTCCACTTCACCTACAATCCCTACCCCCTTTCTGTACCTTGTTGCCTAGTTACAAGAAAAAGAGTATAGTAGCTATAGTGAATAAATATCCCTTGAAGCAGGATTCTTTACTCTTCAAACCAAGCCAATCCTCAGCCCAGTCATCCGAGTGTCACTTACAATGGGACGGACATTGAACAAGTCTTGTTTGCTTGGCATGTGTCGATAGATAATCCCTCTACACTCTATTCTGCTTCTATTCTGCTTCTATTCTAGTGTTATGCCTTCAAATCATCCTGTCTCTCCATTCATGTACTCACCCACACCACCAAGGGCTATGGATGGACTCAGAGAAGACGATGACGACGATATTACCACAGAACCAATAGACCACCTCCCACTAAGAAGTGCCTACCGAGATCAGCATGCCACTGACCATCAACTTGCTTGGCTCATGCTTCTTACTGCACTTTCCACTCTTCTCTTGACAATTATCCCTGTCGTCGCGTCTCTGCCTCAGATAACCTTTTGGTTCAATGGCAATACACTGTGGAGACTGTTTGACCCTATCATCACTCTCCCACTGAACTTGTTGATAATGACAAAGGCTTCTGCCATAGCCTCAGGAGGAAAACCACGCTACTGTAAGTAATATAAACACAAGTACGAGTGCTTATGTCTATGAGGGACCAGGCGGATTCATAAGTGAACGGAGTGTTGGCTGGGCCTTCTGGGCGATAGGCGCAGGAATTTATGTCCAAGGCCATGGTCTTCATACTGCAGCTGCCCTCTTCAAAGTAAGTTCACAAAGGAGTTCTCTTTTACTTATAGCATAGCACCCCATACAAATGTTCAATGAAGATCATCCCGAATTAGTGGCCCAGTATCCTATTCTGTATGAGATGTACTTGAACATGGAGGATTTATGGGAGCATAAGATTGCACACTATATGTATGCAGTGGGTGGTATGTGGATGACATGGGCACAGCTGTTTGTGTTTCGTAATCAAGTTCATGGACCATTGCCAAAGTCAACAACTGCACTGTGGATCTTGGGTTCTATTGGCTATGGACTTCTTCTTGCAGGTGTGGCCATTGAATTCCCTGTTGGACTCATTGGTAAGTGGCTCATTTCGATGTGAGCTATCAAAGAGAGATATGTGTATATAACTGTCTTAATTCTGTGCATTAGTGGGGTTGGTCTATACACTGTTCTTGAGCACAGTATGTTTATGCATTATCCTTGTCAACAAACGGAATATACCAAAGGGAGGACTACTGACAATGGGAAGAAGAATGGTCCCACAGTTCTATCTTGGTGCCTGTGCCATTGGCTTTGTGATTATTATAGGGTGGATAGGCAAGTATGGCCTACAGAACAGAAAGGCAGCAGGTGTGTCGACATGAAGCGTATCCATATGAAGCATATCTACACAAGGCGTATCTATATAGCCATTCCTCTCCTACCTTCCTACACACTCATTCATTCACGCACTCTTATCTATATGTATCTTATCTACAATAACATTTTTAATAGAACTTTTTGTTTTTGTTTTTGTTTTATTTCAAACGACCTTCTCATAGCATAGCTTAACGAGAAGTAGCAGCAGCCTTGGGGGCGAATCCCTTGGCACCCTGCTTGCTGACCTTGACATTCTGGGTGGTCTGGGCAGCGGTGGTCTTCTTGACAGCAGCAGCAGCCTTCTTAGCATCCTTGCTCTTGGCAATAGCAGCCTGGCGAGCAGCAGCACGGGCATCGGGCTTCTGGTTACGCTTGGCACGGATGGCATCCCAAGAGACACCAGCCACAGCACGCTCGTGCTTGACGGTACGGCGGGAACGCTTCTTGGCGATTTCCTCAGTGATACCCTTCTTGTTCAAACGACGGTAGATAACAGTCCATCTGATCTTGCGGGGGTTGAGACGCTGCAAGAAGTAGGACTCGGATTTGCCGTTGATGAAGCGGAAGGTTCTGTTGTCCACACGCACGTAGGTCTTACCCTTGCTGGGGTAAATCTTGTGACCAGAGAAGGAGCAAATCTCGAGCCTATGTAGAATTAGCCATCGGTCTATCATCCATCGTCAGCACAAAAAGATGCATGATGATGAAGCTTACTTCATTGCAGATGTTTAAAAAAAAAAGAAGGAGCAAGAGATGTCCCCTTTCCACTCACATCACCACCGGACAGGGCGGTTGTGTGACACGGGCCGAGGGTGCTGCATTGAGACTGAAAAAACAAGACAAAAATTAAATGACTAAAATAGAAATTGTGGACGGTGAGTGGATGAAATGTGGTAGAGGGAGGGGATGTAAGGTGTTTTCATTGGGCCATGGAAGTGATAGTCATGCCAATGAAGGGATTCTATTGGTAATTGTATTTAGAGTGTTATTAGAGTTATCGAAATGTCATTGGGATTTATATCGAAATGTCATTGGAACTTTATTGAACAAAGTGTCACCAAGGGACCTTGGACTTCAGTATTCAAATAACAGACACCCTATGGAAATCACCAAGAAATAATAATAAAATAAAAAACACCTAGTGCATATCCTTCTCTATTTACAAAATAATAAACGCGACTCCTCTTTTAAAGCAAAGACTCTCCAAGACAGCAGCGAGCAAGAGAACAGCCCACTTGCACGGTTTGAAAGACAGCAGTCTCATTCTCAAGGGCAGGATTCACCTCCATAATATCGGCAGCCACCAAAAGACCTGTCTCTGCCAAGGCTTCACAGATGTAGTGGCCCTCTCTAAAGGTAAGACCTCCACGAACAGGAGTTCCCTGCATACATCATTGCACGGATGAGTATACAGTAGACTACATGTCTCCATTGACTTACAGTACTGGGAGCTACAGAAGGATCAAGGGCATCCACATCAAATGTCAAGTGAATAGGAAGATCACGGTTGGGGTTAACATGGTCCAATGCCATCTCAACAACCTGTCCAATGCCATATCTGTCCACATGGTGCATAGAAAAGGCCTTGATGTTGTATTCCTTCAGGATCTTCTTTTCTCCCTCATCCACATCTCTCAGTCCAATGTACACTATCTTTTGGATGTTGAGCAGAGGCTTCACCCACATAAAGTCGGGATGATCATTAGTAATGCCTGCCAGGAAGCTAACAGGACATCCGTGGATATTGCCAGACTCTGTGGAGCCAGGAGTGTTGATGTCCTAGGTACAGCCCATAACGACATTGAGTCTCTTCCCTGTTCTTCTTCTTCTACTACTACTACAACTATCACTTACAGCATGGGCATCTACCCATATAAGACAGGCTTCTGGATACACTGAAAAGACACCAGAGACAGTAGCCAGAGCAATAGAATGATCTCCACCCAATGTGAGCACAAACTTATTCTGTGAGACTTGCTCTTCAATCTGCCTGGCCACAGTACGAGTGACATTGGACACATATTTAGGCTGCTTTAAATTCATGGTATCGGGATCTTCCTTGGGACGAAGCGATTCAATGTCTTCGTTCTCTGTATACTCTACGTTCCAACCCATCTCCTGGATTTGGTTCAAAAGTCCAAACTCCACCAAACGACGAGGTCCATCCTCAACACCACCTCTGTGCTGTCCACCGCTAAAGGGCACACCAATTACCGAGACACTCTTTGAAGAAAGGAATTTGCTGTCAACCATTGTATAATCCTAGGTAAGAAAATAACAGCAAAGCCTTCTCCATAAATTTATAGCTAAAGAGATAGGGGTTCACAGTCCCCCTCCAATCAAACCGTGAGAAAAATGAGTCGCAGTCACATAGTAGACATGGAAGCACTAGTGCAGAGTTGCCTTATTAGGTCTTTATTTAAGGCCATTTAAGGCCATTTAGGGTCATTCAAGGTCATTCAAGGTCATTCAAGGTCATTCAATGTCTTTTCTTGTACAAGTACGTAACCATGGCTAATAAAAAGGCAACAGAAGCAATGGGTCTTTTGTAGGATTTTAACAGGACAAAGAGATAGGGAGTTGTGACTAGCATTCGTTGGAGCGAGTACTTTCTGGCAAAGTAAGGAGGATAGAAGAGCTGCTGTAGGCAGTCCATGCTCCGCCGGTACAGTAAGACTGTTCTTTGATGACTGAAGGTGTGGAAACTGTGGTCTCCACGGTAACTTCCAATGCCGGATGTACCCACGCCACCAAAAAGGAGAGAATGTTCTACTGTGTGAGCTACTTTCTGTGCTTCGACATCATCCTACCTTTGGGATACACTCGACAGTCATTGACACATACGCCTCCTGATTGGGTGTTTTCGATGACTATAGAGTTTAAATTCAATATCAGATACTTTCGATCTCAAGGAAGAATAAGTATGCATGAGTCCACGAGTCCATGAAGTCAGAGGCAGAAGAAGAAAAGAAGGAAGGAAGAAGACGGTTGATATTTGATTCTATTGTAGTAGATTTCTGCTACTGCTACTACTAATAATCATTGTAATAGCAATTATACGAGCAATTATACTATAGAAATAGCGAAATAGCGAAATAGCGAAATTAAAAGAGCTTACCTCGACGTACGGTAGCCTTACTCTTTGCATAAATGTAAAGAACAAGAGAAGATCTATACCATACATGGAAATAAATGAGTGATTCTGTGTCTCTACTACCCTCTTTTATATTATTTTATATTATATTATATTATATTTTTATTTCCCCCCACACATATGCACACCCACAAGAAAAAAAAAAAAAAACTCCCCCATACCTGCGATTCACTAAAGAAATAGCTTCGTCCAATGTAGAGTAAAATATCACAGGCAAAACAGGGCCCATGATCTCATCTTGCATTAGTACTTTATCCGTGAACTTGACATCCAGAACAATGGTAGGTGCTATGTATCGGGTATCCTGATCCATTTCCCCACCCACCACAATATCCCCTGATTCTCGGGTGAGGAGCATATCAGACACCCGCTCAAAATGCTTATCAGACACAATACGGCCATAATCCTTGCTCTGTATGGGATGGGAGGTATATCTTTCCAAGAGCACAGTACGTATGGACTGAACAAAAGCATCAGCATGGACCTTGGGAATCAGCACATAATCAGGAGAAAAACAGGTCTATTCATTGTCAGAAAGTTTTTTTTTTTTTAAAAAAAAAAAGAAAAAGGGTGGGGATGGAAGGTGGGGATGAACTGTACCTGTCCTGCATTGAAGAATTTTCCAAATGCAATACTACTGGCACATGTACGGATATCAGCATCCTCGGCTATGACCACAGGTCTATTTGTAAAATTATTAATTAGAAGTAAGTAGTAAGTAGTAAGTAATAAGTAGTAAGTAGTAAGTAATTAATAGTAAGTAACAGGTAATAAGTAGTAAGTAATAATCAATAAGTAGTAAGTAATAAGCAATACGTTGGCATGGCCAAACACACTTCATTAGAGTCACTTACGATTTCCCCCCTAATGCCAAGGTAACAGGTGTCAAGTGCTCAGCAGCTGTTCTCATGACTGTTTTGGCCACTGCATTGGAACCAGTAAATAGAATATGGTTGAATGGATAGCTTAATAGCAACTGAGTCTCTTCTTGTCCACCATTGACTACTCGATAGCACTCATCGTTCATGTATTTAGAGAATAGCTCAGTGAGCAAGGCTGAGGTGTGCATGGAGAGTTCAGGAAGCTGTTGTATGGACATTAGGATTCTTCTGTCTCTGTGGACATTAGGATTCTTACCTTGATAATTGCTGAATTACCAGCAGCAATGGCACCCACTAACAGAATAAAGATCAAGACAGAAAGTCAAAAGGGATATATAGTGATTCATTGGCTTACCTAAAGGCATAAAAGATAGCTAATGGCACAGAGAATAAGGAAGAGTCAACAGATAACTAGCGTCTACTACTACACTTACATTGATGGGGAGACTCCAAGAGGCTGCCTAACAGTGTAAGTCCAATAGATTCTTTCATTAGAGTGTATGACTCACCAATAATAAGTACAACGCCCAATGGATCTTTACGAATGACTGCACTACTCATTGTGTCGACCCAATGAGACATTTTTATAGGCTGGTCCTTTACTAGTCTCTCCATATGCTTATATGGATAGAGATAAAGAAAGAGAAATAAGCACAGAGAAATAAGCACAGAGAAAGAGAAAGAGATTTCCTTGTAGATGGAGTACCCTAGCCACTCGAGTCTTCTCATTAGATTACCTCTATAAAATATAAACACTCTTCTAGAACATTGTTGATCTCATAGATACTTGTCTCTACAGGAGGCCTTCCCATATCCTTTGCTATGGCCTCGCAGATGGCTGCTTCATGTTCACTGAGCATCTGGTACATCAGTTTCAATTGTTTTTTCCTCCATTCCAGTTTATGAGTTTTGCCTAACATGTGAATCTCATTGTATTTCTGCAATGTACCTCTCTTTTCTCTTTTTCTCTTTCCCCTTTTCCCTTTTATATGAGTTTATTTATTTATTTACCAGTATGAAATACTCTTTGAACATAATGAAAGCTGTCATGAATAGCATCGGCAGAAGTATAGCGAAGAATATCAGAGCTCATTGAGTAGAAAAGAGAATAAACAGGGGCAGAATGAAGTTGAATTAAATAGAGCAGTATAAGAGGGGGAGGCGAGACGAGAAAGAAGGAGACTATTTGCTTCCATCTGTTTTCAAATAAAGGGGGAGATAAGCAGTAAATGCAATTAGAATAGGGAAAAAGATAAGCAAACAGATATATAGTATATACAATAGATACGAGGTGAGCAGACAGGTAGATCTCCTCTATGCTAGTAGGGGACAGGAGGTGCTTATAGATAGATGTAGGCAGATCCATAGTAAAAACAAAGACAACTCAATAAATAAGTAATCAGTTAGAGGAATAGATAAATGACAATCTATAGACACTTCTGTTGAGTTACCAGTGTAAGTCGATAAGTGTGTAAGTAAGTAGTAGATGAATGTATGGATATATACACTTCTACACAATTATACACAATTATACATACACAATTATACATACACAATTATACACTTTTACACAATTATACACTTTTACACAATTATACACTTTTACACAATTATACACTTTTACACAATTATACATACACACATAATTATACATACACACACAATTATACACACGCACTTATACACATACAATTATTACTCTATCAGCAAGGGGGCCAGCCGTGACGCTCAAGAAAAGCCAAACGCAACACAGCATTCATAGGGCTATAAGCTGTCTCTTCCATTGTCTCTTCCCTTGACTTTTCCCACCACCGCTCCCTTGTCTCGGGATCACCAAACCGCCTTACATGAACAGTGTGCAGCAGTTCATTCATGTTTTGATAGGCTGTTGTGGGAGGAGAGGAGGCTTTTGTAGAAATAACAATAGACTTGAGAACACCCGATGGATCAGAAAAAGAAATACCAGAAGATTGCACTGAACTAGATAGATTGATTGAGCTGTGGCTGGACCGAGACAAAGGCGGTTCACTCATAGACATCTCACAGCCATTACTGCCAATACCAATATCAGTATCAGTATCACTCTCCATAGCCATAGATGTTGGTATAGATGTTGTTGGTATAGACGTTGTTGGTATGGGTATGGGTGCTGTTGCTGGATACACCGGAACCAAGGAATCTACCGTCCTACTATGTTTAAAAGAGAAAGAAAAGATCAGTTACAAAGGGCCAGTCTACAAGGCAGTCTCTCTAAATGAGGTTGGGTTTGTCTTTTACCTGGTGTCTACTCTTGTCTTTTTAGTACTGATAGAATACGCCTCCCAATCCAATTCACTGTCACTGTTGGTGCGTAGGCGTTTGATCCGTCGTGGCCTGAACGAATGCGCCATCATGGAAAAATGGACAAGACAAGAGGTTCCCACATGAGAGAACTCAAACTTGTTACTCGCATCATTCCAAAAAAAAAAAAAAGTTCCCTTTTGAGCAGAACATTGGGCCTGTCGTGACTGGTGGTTGCGTAGTCCCTCTTTGTTTAATATGTTGGTGTCGACTCTTCGTACTGCTGCTCGGCTGTTTTCCACGTCACGCCCTTCTCCTATGCTTATTGACCATGTACCCTGTCTTAAAGACAAGTGGGTGCTAGTGTGAGGTGTATCCCACTCTAATGTATACTGTGTGTGTTTGTGTAGTTATGCCTACCTGTTACTAGATGAGGTTACCAAGACAGCTATGGCGGTGGATCCTGTCGAGCCAGAGAAAGTGATGACAGCACTTGCCTCCAAGTATCCTGATTATATATTGAAAGGGTAGGGTTTCTCTTTCGTAGTTCCCCCTTTTTTCTTTTTTCTTTATAGCCTTTCTCTTTCTCTCTATAGGATTCTCACCACCCACCACCACTGGGACCACGCAGGCGGCAACTCCAAACTCCTTGCTAGCGCACACACCCACCTCCCTTGCTACGGTGGCTCTGACCGTGTCCAGGGCATCACCCACACTGTAAAAGACACACAGATCACACTGGGCTCCCTCCACATCCAATGTATTCCTACTTTTGGTCACACCATGGACCACCTGTGCTACTATGTGCACGACACCACCACCCAGCAAAAGGCAGTGTTTACAGGCGATTGCTTATTCTCTTCTGGCTGTGGTCGCTTCTTCGAGGGCACTCCCAGCGACATGTGGGCTGGGTTTCAACGCCTTGTGGCTCTCCCCAAGGACACACTTGTCTATTTTGGCCATGAATACACCTATGCCAATCTTCGCTTTGCTGTCCATGTGGAGCCCAACAACCCAGCTGTCCATGCCAAAATAGCGTGGGCCAAAGAGAGAGAGTGCACAACGCCCTCCTCCCTTGAGAATGAAGCAGAGACCAACCCATTCTTGCGCTGTGACCAAGGACTGTTGGGATCTACAAAAGAAGTGTCTCCTGAAGAGGTATTGGGCCAATTGCGAAAGATGAAGGATAATTTTTAAATTTGGATTTTCAAAAAAAAAAAAAAAAAAACCTATTTTCTCTCTCTTTTTCTTTCTTTCTTTCTTTCTTTTCTTTTTCTCTTTTTTTTCTTTTTCTCTTTTATTAGTATTTGTATTATTTTTCTTCTTTAGTGACCTCTTTAAACTGTTTTTCTTCTTCTAATGTAGTGTGGGTGTGTGGATGTGGGTGTGGAGGGGTGGGGTGGTTGGCTGAGACTGGGTATTTAGGACGGTGCGTTGGATCAGGTCCATGGCTAGGGGCATGTCCCAGTGGCATGTGTGGACGCCAATGCATGTCGTGGGGTGCTGTATACGTTGGTGTGGAGGCATTTGAGTGTTCTGAAGGCGGCATTCTATCTTGCTTCTTTAGTGCCATGCCTTTTCTCTTTTATCCAAGGACTTACCCCGAGTGCATGGTATGCATTCGTCCGTCATAAGAATACGGTGATTGAGAAGCATGCGATCCATTGGGTGGATGTGCGTAGCTATAGTAAGAGTGTTGCTGTTCTCCGGGATGGGCAATGTAAGCATGGCCTTCATGAGGCGCCATTCTCACTCGTCCCCATGGATCCTGTGGCATGGATGTGTATTTGCCATGGCCACTTCCCTGGTACTCATGATGAGAAGGGGGAGGAGGTGCTGCAGAGGAAAGAGGAGGTGCCGCAGAAGGAAGAGCGGGAACTGCAGAGGGAAGAGAGGGCGGTGGTGGTGCAGAGTGGGAGGAAGGATGGCCATGGTGCTGTTGGTGCTGTTGGTGCTGGTGCTGGTGTTGGTGTTGGTGTTGGTGCTGTTGATGCTGTTGATGCTGTTGATGCTGTTGATGCTGGCCGTGGTATTCCTCCTGCACTTCTGGTCTCTCACTCATGGGTGGCATGGCATGTTCATAAGCATGATGTCCCGAGGGCGGCAACATCTGCAGAGAACCATGGCCAGGAGAGGGTGGCGGGGGTGGCATATGGCCAAAGGAGGTGGGTGGCGGGGGTGGCGGGGGCGGCGGTGGGTAGCCCATGGAATACTCATAGGAAGAATACTCTCCACTGTTGGCAGGAGGAAACATGCCACTCTGCACAAAGTGGTGTGCAGGACGAGGATAAGCAGGCCGTGGGTGGTGCTGCAGCGGTTCTTGTGGAGCCGTCTCAAACCGAGCCATGGTGGCATCTGATTCTGCATAATGCCCAGGACTTCTTCCTCTTACCACCAATGGAGCCGACTGACAGGTAGCCACGTTCACCAACTGGCCAGAGTCTATTTTGGCGTAGAGCTGTGTCAATAGGACATAGTATTGCTGAGCTGCCCGTCGTTTGCCGTTGTTCGCCGTGGCTGATTTGAACTGCACACGCTCAAATGTCACCACAGACTGGTTCACACTCGCAGAACTCAGGCTAAGATTGCCCCCAGGTCGGATCAGCTTGGGATCTGGCACACACTGAGGCCCCTTGTCACGCTTGGGTGTGTGCTGGATCAGAGTGATGAGCTTGTCACTGTTAGCAATACGTGAGGAGATACCCAGCATAAAGCACCGTACAGGATGGAGGGTGTTTTCATACTCCACCATGCATGGCAAGTCCTGTCCCTCATACACCATACCAATACCCTGCAGCATAAACGTACTGCTCACTTGGAAGTAGTTGCGACGGTAGCATGTCCAATCATTGTCGGCTAGAAAGAAGCCTCGGTCTATTTTAGAGTGAAGGCGACAGTCGAGTACAGTGCTTCTGTCCGTGGAGTATATGTTGCCATTGTACTTTGTGCGTTCAAAATGGGGGCTGTCGTCTTGCATGTACACAGACTCCTTGCGTCTACGTCGAATGGCAGTGTGGGCATTGGACGCATACACTAATGTTCCCGGTGTCTCATTGGTTCTGCGCTCTTGTGAGCTGGGTGCTTCAGAGGGACTTGGATGAGGAGATCCAGAGGGTCGAGGGGTGGCAGGTTGGGAGAGTGTGAATCTATCACCCAGTAAATAACCTTGTAAGTATACTTCTTCAACTACACCTATATATATACATATATATACATATATGTATATATTCACACACACACACACACACACACTATTACCCTGTGTACGGCCGAGACGACGCTTCTTGTTTACTGCTGCTCTTTTTCATAAGCAAGTACCAAAAGACAGTCACTTACCCTGGGTGTATATAGCTTGTCATATCCACAGGCGGAACAGAATGCATGCCTGTGCTTGGGTAGGAGTGACTTGCTGTTGAATAGTGGGCAGGAGGAGCAGAGCCTGACCACTCTTTTTCGGGTGGATTCATTATCAAACACTATAAGAGAAAATAGACCAAAAGAGAGAGAAAAAGAGAGAAAATAAAAAGTTCAAGGGAAAAAAGAGACTGCCAAATTGAAAATAAAAATAAAAATCTCTGTCCTCTCTCTTGTGCAAAAAAAAATTAGAACAAAGTATAGGTGGATTCTATCCAATCAGAACACAGATAAGACAGGGTAGTGGGTTGATGGCTACCATTGAGAGACGGTGTTTGATCTTTCTATAGCTATATTGTGTGTGGATGTCCATTGGTCCATTCTTAGGATGTAATTGTGATTTACAGTGTGATTTACAATGACTGTAACTGTTAGTTATTCTTATTATTCTGTCACTTCCAACCCATGTAATTTATATAGCTTGTTCTTTTCTCTTTTGTATATCTATGTTTTGATATGTTTTGATATATTTTGATATATTTTGATATATTCTGATATGCTTTATTTTATTTTATTTTACTTTATACATCTCGTTTCCGAGGCACACGTCGACGAGTGGGACGCTCACTCATACTAGGAGCTTTGTTCATAGCACGTGTCATACGCACTTCTAATTGGTTGCCATGGCGATCGACAGCTATGTATTTATCGCCATCCACATACCCAATCTGAGCAGAATTCGACCGTGATGGATTGGGTGGAGGTGTAGGAGAAGAGGTGGCTCTGCTACGAGGCAGGGGGCGGCCAGAGGGAGATTTGGCTCGGTGGGTTTCAATGAATCCCTCCTGAATGCACGGCAATGTCTTTTGTTCTACTTCTTCTTCTGTGCGTGACTTGGGAATAAACTCTCCCTCCAACAAGGCATGGTCCCGTAAGAACTGGGATAATTCTGTCCAACCCCCTCCCACACGCACCATCACCATCTTGCTCTTGAGGACTCGACAGTAGGCCATTTTAGCATTGACATCACCAAACCAGTAGCGACCCACTTCACCAGGCACCATCTTCACCTTGACTCGGTAGGGCGTCTCATTGACAATTCTTCCAATTTCAATGTCAAGATCATTGTCAGGATCTGCTACATAGGCATTGGGGGGAGTTCGTGTGACACGAATCGCTGGTACTTTCATACTGTTGGTGGATTTGGAGGGTTGGTTGGGATGACCAAGATTCAATAAACGACTGGTTTGGTGGCGAGGGTTTCCTGAACGTGTGGACAGAGAAGGAGAAAGACGGGAAAAGGCAAGACTCGTATTGGCAGAGGCACTGGCAGAAGACACTACCCTAAGAGAACCAATATCTCTTTCTCTTAAAGAGGCAGCCTTGCGTGTGGGCAATGAGGATTTGCGGTTGCGTACTTGTCGGTGCTCTTGATCCACTGCTCCCTCCATGGTCTTGACAAGCTCATCCTTACGAGACTTCACCAGTTCACTCACTATATGCCATCGTGTATTGAGTTCTTTGAGGTGGGTTTGGAGGGGAGGATGGAGGGGTGATTCACACTGACGGGCAGTGTCCAATCCCTGGGTTGCTTTGCTCTCATAGTATTTGTAGCGTGCATCCAGTTCAATGAGTTTGGCTTGGAGATCAGCCCGACTGAAGCTACTGCCAATCATTGTTGCCTTGTAGGGAGCTGCCTTATCCACAGCATCCTCCAGTGCACTCAGAATCACCTCTACATCATCAGTAGCACTCAAGTAGCTGCTGATGCTGCGGGCTTTGTTGATCTCCTGGCGTTTGGTACTCATCGCCTCCATAATGCTCTGGACAGAAGCATCAATCTCATGTCGTTGCTGCACAAAGGTGTCCTTATTGTACTTCTCAATGAGCTTATCCAATGCCTCTGTTTCCTGTTCTAACTGTTGGCGTGCTTCTGTCTCAAGCAGATCCATGTCTTCCTGGATAGCAATCACTTCCTGTTCTCTCAGCATGGAAGAAAGACTGAGCGTGGATTTCTCAGAAACACTATCATCGTCTGTGGTGGTGTCTGTTTCCTCACTCACTTGCATAGTAGCCAAATGCTCTCTTACTTCTCCCAGCAGCATCATAATGGTTTTCACTTTGCGCGCCACAGCCAATCCTTGGGATGAAGTAACAATACTGGCCTTGAGCTCATCGAGGAGTTCATTGAGATGGTACCATTGCTCCTTCACATTCTCAGCACGAGAGATGACTGAATTCTTGAGACTCACAAGCTCAAGTGCTTGGAGATTCTCCTTTTCAACGTCTTCTTTACATTTGATATTGTTGCTGTTTTCATCCATAGGACTGGTGATGTCTTTGTATGTGTGTGTATGGCTGGGTACAGCTTCTTTCACACTGAGTTCTGTCTCAATGTTCTCTTCTGTTGTGTTGACTCTCTCAGACTCCACAGCATTGGATCCTGCTTCATTACCCAAATGCTCTTGTGTCAATGCTACTGTCATCTCCTCAAAAGAAGAAACAATCTTGTAAAACTGCTCCATCTTATGCCCAATGTCTTGTGTTTCCATACTGGCCTCTTGTTCATCCATTGTCATGGCATCTGTCATCATGACTTGAATGGCATTTTCACAGTTATGGATCCAAGATACAATACTCTCTGCACTCTTGGCATGTCCCAAAATGCGTCTCACCTTATCAGTGAGCTGTTTCTCTTGTTGGATGCACTGACTCAGCTCCTTAAAGGCAGTTTGGGCCACAGCAAGCAGTTCTTCTCTTTTGTCAGACTCAATGGGTAGTGCTGCTGTTTTCTCCTGCAAATGCACCATCAAATGGCCTGTCAGTCGCTTATACACTGTCTCACTGGCACTCAAGTGGGATAAACTGGCACGGTGGTATTGTTCCAACACAGTGGCTTTTTCAAAGATATCTGTAGTCGTAGCCTCTTCCACTCGCTTACGAATAGCCGCACTCTCCTGACTAGCTTCTGTTTGCAATGTACGAGCCAGGGACACACAGGCTTCATAAGCAGCTTGTTTTTGTAAATCAGCCTTGTGGTTTGCCAATTGAACATCCACTGCCTCAAGACGTGCCTTTGTAGTAGTATAGTGGCTCTCAAACATAGACTGGTGAGTCCCCAAGGGCTTAGTGGCGGCCATGGACTGCACTGCCTCCAATGTAGCCCATATTTTTTGTGTCTGTAGAATGGTGTTAGCTAATTCACTGGCCGTCCATTCCTTGGTAGCCAAGGTAGGTTCTAATAAGTCAAGAGAAGTGTTTACTTGGTGTAGCATGGTATGGAGATCATGGGCATGGGAAACATCATCAGCAGCTGTCTTTGTCAGCTTCACCTCATACTGTAATGTCTTCCAATTACTTTCCAACTGCTGTTGGCGTGTTTGTACTTGTGGGGTCTCCATCTTTTGGAATTCAATAAAGTGGTAGAGGGATCGTGTCTTATCCAAACAGTCCGTATGGTCCTCTACTGCTTCTTTGACAGATGTATAGGCAGCTAGTAAAAGAGAAGGATCTTCTTCTCGTGTTTGGTCTTTTGTGAGGGTGCGTGCATTTTGTAATGTTGTACGTGTCTTTTCTATAAAGGCCTCCAGACGGTCTGCTGAAGAAGCATAGTTCTGGTGCAAATGATAGCTGGTGACTTGTTTTGTAAGGAGCTGAAGATCAGAAACAAGTGTATCGTACTGGGTCTTTACTCTATAAAGACTTGTCTGCATTTCTTCTGTATGTATATTCTCTTTTTCTTCTTCACTGGAGAGAGTAGCTATTCTTTCTACCTGTTGATATATAGTGGTATGGATGGATTGGTTCCATTTGGTCATGTCATCCTCATCTAATGTTTCTATTGTGGCACTGTGGATTAGCTCAGACTCTTTCTTCATGTGTGTCTCGGTAGCCTGAACCAAGGCATTGAATTCAGCAAGACGTAATTTAGTAAGGAGAGTAGTGTGCATTACGTCCGTCTCTTCTACCAATGCATTCCATGAATTATTAATGGCATGCTGGACACCCCGGATCTTTTCTACACTCTCAGCTGCTTCTCTGCCCTCTTCTGTCTCTATGCAGACATCCAATTCCTGCTGTATGGTGGTGACATGGTGGGCTGCTGATTCCTTAAGAGAGTGGTAGACATGGGTATAATGGTGTGTAGCTAGTTGTAATGAATGGGTGGTGGCAACGGCTTCTCTCAAGGCCATAAGCTCCCCAGGCACCTCCCGAGCCAATGCATGGGCCTTCATCCATCCCTCCACTACTTTAGCCTCTGCCAAGTAAGCCTCTACTGCTGCATTACGACGCGACAGACGTTCTTTGGACTTGAGAATAGCCAGCAAAGAATGAGAGAGGTCTTCTAGGCGCATTTGACGTGTTTTCATATAATCACGAGCTACTTCATTTGCCTTTGCATCGATAGCATAGTTAGGGCGTTCAGGCCAATGGATGCGTGTTTTGATATGATCAGAAAACACAGCCAGCTGTCCACTGTAGTCTCGCAAGGCATCTTCCTGTGCTTCTGTTTTGCCATCTGCTGCTAAGAAGGTGGCTTTGATGGTGTCTGCTAGTGTTTCTATTGTGTCTGCTTCTCGGATACACTCTTGGATGGCTGTGCGTTGACTGAGAACAGCCTCCATCAGTTCCAACTGCTGCTGTGCTGTGCTGTGAGTGTGGTAGATGGCTGCAACAGAAGCATCTACACTAGGAGACGCTAGATCCATGTCAGATGTGGGTTGTGTGGATTGAAGTGTGTCCAATGTCTTTAACAGTGTCTCTGTTGTTTGCTGGTGGTGGTGGTAGGCTTCTATATACTGCTTCTTCTTACTCTCCAGGTCACAGTCAGTGTAGGCTGCAGGTGTCCATCGTGCTCTTTGACTCAAATACACTTCCACCTGTGCACAGTGTGTATCCCACTGCTGCTGCTGTAATTCTACTTGCTGTTCCCATTCTGCTCTTGCTACTAAGAAATCCAATGTGTTCTGTCGCTGTTCCAACTGTTCATCAAGACAGGTCATACTCGTCTGTAGTTCCTGGTGTCGATCCATACACTCCATAGGGGTTGTAAGAGAAGCCGAAGCAAAAGCAGCCTGCGTCGTATCAAATGCTTTGAGGGTCTCTGGCAATGCCTCTTTCATCCGCTTCAGAGTGTCTGTAGCCTGATGTGCGGTTGTTTGCAGCTGCACAATCTCCAGATAAGTAGTCTTGGCATCCTTTGCAAGTACCGTTGATATATCACTTTCCAGGCTACGTGCAGTGGTGTGCAATTTCCGTGTTTGTGAATACACTTCACGCCAACTGTCCTCCCATTCCATCCGTGCTATATAAGCCCTGACTTGCAACGCATGAGATTGAGTGAGTTCTTTCAGCTGTTCTGCATGCGTCCGTGCTTCTGCCAAGACACGTGTAGCAGGTACAGGGTCAATGGAGGCCATCTCTCCTATCAGTGTTACCACCTCACCCAGGTGATCTTCAAACGCCGTGAGATGTTTCAAGAGGCGTATGGATTCTTCCTGGCCATGAGCCGCCACCTGCACTAATGTAGCACGGGCTGCTGTACCCATTGTTTCCATCACAGAGGGATCCAGGGAGGCTGTTTTGATTGTTGCATGGACAGCAATGATCGTAGCCATGACTTGCTGTCCACCCGAGAAACAGTCCTCCACTTCCTTCTTCCACTGCACCTGTTGGCCATACATTTCCAGCAGATCCCGTATCCTCTTGCCTAATTGTAGTAAGTCATCGTACACCTTCAATGCCATACTAAGGATCTCAGATCCAATGTCATCGTCCTGAGTCGAGGGACGCGTGGCTCTTGCCTCTTCAGGACACACAGGATAAGGGAGAACCGAGCCTTGTTGTTTCCATAGTCTGAATACATCTTGGTCAAAGCGCTTAAGGCGGTCTCCAAAACAGTCGGGAGAGACCTGCAGGGATTCCAACGCAGCCTCTACATCATGAAGCAGCTGAAGACCCTCTGACTGAGCACTATGGGCAGTGCCTACATACTGATCCAGCGCCACGTGTTGATCTAGGACATCACGGGCATAGGCCATGGTCTCTGCCAGATACACTGCGTTCTCATGCACACGCTCCTGTCTCTGTTGAACCAAGTCGGGAGTAAATGGCTTACCATAGGATGCACAGAGAATAAACCCATTCCTCAATGCCTCAAATGCACTGTCAAGGGATGCCAAAGAGTGCTGGACAAACTCAGACCGCTTGTATTCCAGGCTATCGAATTCACTTAGCACATCTGTCCACTGCTTGGACATGGAAGAAGGAGACATGTCTCCACTATGAACAGCAGCATCGCATGGCCGCCACTGTGCCTGTTGACTGACAAATCCCCATACTTTGAGGGTCGTATTGGCAATCCACTGAGTGGTCTTTTGTACCCCATTCTCCCACTCAATACGACTGGCAAGGACCTGCAGTTCGTTGCTGTGCTGATCCACACGTTCTTCTAGGCTCTTGAGCTGAACAATGACCTTTTCCATCCTATCTCTTACTCTTTGGGTAGGCAATGTCATGGTGTGTTTACTGGCCGCTTGTTCCAATGTCTGAATGCTCTTGTTGACCTTGCCAAGATCATTCTCCCAGAAGGCCTTGATTTTGGCTCTCTGTCCATCTCTCTCTCTCTGGAGACGGCCCAAGTCTGTTGTGTCCAATGCACATTTAGCGACAAAAACATCCACACGGGCCTTGCTAATCTTCCGACTACGCTCATCCACCCATGCTTCTAGTCGAGTGGATTCTTCTTGCAGGGTGTTCATCTGTTGTAGAAGCTGAAGCACACGTCGATAAGA
Organism: Spinellus fusiger; assembly: GCA_025094145.1. NCBI lineage: Eukaryota > Fungi > Mucoromycota > Mucoromycetes > Mucorales > Phycomycetaceae > Spinellus > Spinellus fusiger. Next base: position 28,878 of record JALLLS010000032.1, on the reverse strand, counting down.
AGTGAGTTTATGCTCCAACGATTCTCCAAAAAGGATCAGCGCTGATTTCTTGGTACTGATCATGCTCTGAAGACCATCATTGGCATCGTATGTGTCTTGTTGATCGCAAGGCTGTGTTGCTTCTGGATAGATAATACGAGTAGCCACACCTGTGACGAGTTGCAATGCTCCTTCCTGGAACAGCTGAACACGCTCTCTGAACTGTTTGTCCGTATCCCCCATCTTGGCCTGCTTCTCTGCTTCCAACAAGGCCAGCCGTAGTGCGTCTCCATCTGTTTTTAATGTGTCCGCACGTGTCATAAACTCATTCACCATCAGTCTCTGCTCCACTACTTGTCGAGCAAAGGCAATTCGTACTGTCATTTGCTCAAATGCCTCTTCCAATGCCACCTGCCGTGATTCAAGATGACTTGGCAATTCAATATGAGAAGAGTCGTCCAATTCCTGGTATACATTGACAGTTGTGCTAAACTCCTTTTCATCAAAGGCCTTGATCCTTTGTTCTAAATCCACCAAGGACTGTACACACTCTCCAGTGGCTGTGTCCATCTGCCAACGTGCCTTGGCTACAAACACTGTCATTTCCTGTGCTGTTTCCCTCACCCACTCAATGGCTGTCTCATAGTGCTGCTCCCATGCCACTCGTAATGTCAGGAGCCTTACATCGTGGGTCCGTTGTAATAGTAAATGCATTAGACGATCCAGCGTCGTTAAGGTAGTAAATGTAATTTCAATCGTTGTGGTGTCGGCTGGACTCAGTTCTTCTGCTCTTTCTGTGCCTGTTAATGCCTTGACATGATCTCGAAGACGTGTCATGTCTGTATGGTTGAACTCTTCAATCTGTGCCTGTAGGATCTGGTGTTCATCATTCAATTGGTGCAGTTGATCTGAAGTGTACTCTATTTCTATCTCTTCCAGTCCATCGGCAATTGCAGTGTTCTCCAGTGCATTGATGTGGGTCTGTAGATAGTTGCGTATTCTGTCTGCCTCCACGTACCACACCCTGACCTCCTCCACCCACCGACAGACAATGGTGTGTTGGTGGACAATGTCGTTGAGTAGCAGCTGGTAGTCTTGGTTGGAGGGGAGGAGATGGCCATATTGCTCTTCTACATTACGAATCAACTCCCCTGCACGGACCACTCTGTTCTCCAGGTCCTGTATGCCTGTATCTGTGGTGGTAGTCTTTAACATCTTTGCCTGGATAAAGTCCAGTTCATTACGAATAGGGGTTATGATCTGTCCAAATGCAATTGTGCTTTTTACATGGTCTAGATCGGTGGTTCCCCTTTTTAATTGGAGTTGGAGAGCACTGTAGGCTGCTTCTACCGCTTCTACGCGGGGATGGTTTGCGTCCAGTGGTAAATGACGCACAGTTGAGCGGAATTCAGGCAGATCCTTGGACTCAAGAATGGCCAAGTGGGCGTGGAGCTGGCTGAAGGGATCTGTGGCTGTGGCTGTTGTTATTGGTGTTATTGGTGTTGTTGCTGTTGTTGTTGCTGTTGTTGTTGCTGTTGTTGTTGCTGTTGTTGTTGCTGTTGTTGTTGCTGTTGTTGATGATGATGATGTTGTGACTGTATCTGTATCTGTATCTGTGTTGGTGAGGGAAGGAGTTTCGGTGTCGAGAGGATCTCTTTCAAAGGGAGAGGGACGTGCAAAGGATAGATCTGTGAGTTGGTGGCGGAGAGTATGGATTTTACTGAGCACAAGAGCCGCTTTGTGTTCAAATTCCGTGCGCCAGTCACCGTGGGGCTGCATAACATCTGTTCTGTCCAAGGCGTGGCGTAATCGCTTCAAGTAGTCCATCACACCTTCTTCATTAAGAAAAGGGGGTGGCTGTATTTGTAGTTTGTCAGCAAACAGAGAATAGGCGAGCCGGGTGTTTTCATTAGGACGGTTAGATTGTAGTTTTGTAATAAGGTCAGGAATAGACTCGGGGAAGAAGCGATGAGCAAAACACAGCAACACTTGTCCGTCTTGCCAAGACTCGCACAGATCGGTGATGGGATGAAGAAGAGAGAGTTCGATATAGTTGCGTAATTGTGACTGACACCATGCCAGCATGGGTTGTTGTCGTTCGAACTGAGTCGTGGTGGGAGAGAGAAGAGAATCCATAGACGCGTCCATACAGCAGAAGGTGTAGGAAGGTGTAGTAAAAGTAATAGGTGGATAAGTGAGTGACTTGTGAATTGTGACTACTGTGGGGTGGTATATCTATAGTGTGGTGTCTATAGTGTGGTATCTATAGTGTGGTATCTATAGAGCAATAGCGGTGGAAGGAAGAAAAGAAGCAGAAATTGGTAAGAGCAGTAGTCAAGGGAGCCTATATCGTTAGCAGCTGACACCGCTCCTTTGTTGGAAAGGAGACACAAGGACTGCACTTGACTCCGGCCACTATTTCTGTTCTGATTTTGATTCTATTTCTGTCGCTGGTGTGTATATTAGGTGGTGGTAGGTGCGTGGTGCTATCTATAGGAGTCTATCTATAGGTAAGACTTATCTATAAGTGTCTATCTATAGGTAAGACTTATCTATAGGTGTCCATCTATAAGCTACTTGTAGGTGTCTGTCTATAAGCTACCTACACACTCAGATAACTCTTCTGGCAAGGGGCTAGCAGTCATCTCGAGATCATAAAACAGTAAATCATCAACCCTACAGAAATAGGTTCCATTACAACTCCATCATAGGTCCATCACAAGTCTCCCTCTGGATTTGAGATGGGTCCAAGATAAATAAAATACAGAAAAAGAATCAAAACAAAAATAAAAATAGAATGCAATGCAATGATAGGTGGATCTAATTAAAAATATAGCTATTCTATAGCTATAGTCTAAACAACAACTCCAAAGACCCCGCCCCATAGTATGTGTGTATGGATAAAGTTGTGGATCATTATGATTTACATTTACATGAGTATGTGTTGTGCTCAAAGTAGTTATTACACTACAAATACTTTGATAAATAAAATAAACAAAATAAATAAAATAGCCAACAACCCATACATTATCAAACCCATACATTATCAATTCAATGGCAAAGCATTATACATTAAACAAACGAAAAAAAAAAACAAACAACGAAATACTATACACAATTAAAAGGACAGCGGATTCTGTCGTGAGTGGGATAAATAATTCACTAGCACTAATGTCTGTTCATACACTAGAAAGTTAAGAGAGTGAATGGGAAATGCACGCACAAGTGTCACTGTGATGCCACGGTAGAATCCAAGAGCACCGCGTGTGGCGTATATCTCTCGAATGCACTGGGTAGTGTGGGCATACGTAGGCTGTAGTGCCATGATGTCCTTTTGCATCAATGACTTTACTAAATCAATAGGAAAAACAACAAGCCAGCAAAGAATGCCGCAGACACCGCCGGCAAAGAACTGTGTCAATGGGCCCGCAGGATGATCAGACCCTTGCAGTAGGTATTTGGTAGTTTCATAGCCACCAAAATAAACACCTGTACCTAGTGCATCTCTTACTGTGCATAATTTGTATACATTGTGTATAGGCATAGGCATAGGCATAGGCATACAATAGTGAGTACTTGCTTCCTCTTCTTTAACTAACTACGCATACTATGCATACTATTGACTCACCAAAGTGAAGTCCAAATCCACTCCACAGACCAGCCACTCCCTTCTTCCGGATAATCTCCTTGGCCGAGTACCAACTTGATGTAGACACCCTCTTCTTTGCCGTGGATGGCATCTTCTCAATGGCAGGAGACGTATGGATAGGAATCGGTGGCTGGGCTGTGCATGATACAGGAAGACCCGCTCCCACTGTCCTTGTCACCGTCTGTCGCTTTGTGCCTGTGCCTGTGCCTATGTCTGTCTCTGTCTCTGCCATGGGTCGCATGACAGTAGCTCCAGTCGAAATACTACTGGCCTGCAGCAGAAACTCCAGCTGCTTCTGTATCTTGACAAGTTCAAACGGACAGCTCAACGTAGCAATAAATGCTCCTGCCACTGTACCACCTGTCGTGGAGAGGGCCATTGTGGAGGCCAGTGTCTTTTGATCTAACCACAGTATCTGTCGGCAGTAAGCCTTTGTCTGCTCATACACAGTGAAAGAGATGGATTTGATAATGCTGACAGTGATCAGAGGAGGAAGAATGCCTATAACTGTATCAGCCAACTCTCTCTCTCTCTCTATTTCTTATTTCTTATTTCCTATTTTTTATTTCTTATTTCTTATTTCTTATTTCTTATTTCTTATTTCTATCTCTCTAATTCTATCTATAGGCAACTTACCTCGGAAGAATCCTCTCGCGCCTTCCTCGTGGTAAGTGTGTCGGATACAAGCCATAATAGACGTGTAGGGCTGAGTTTGCATACGTGTTTTGATGGAATCAAACTGTGTATGTATGTGTGCTTGTCAGCATAGTAGGACACAGGCTGCTTACCGGATATCCAGCCAAGACACCCACAACAGCAGCTGAGGAAGCAGCTATCACTGTTCTATTGGCTATGTTTGTCATTAGCTAGTTGCTTCTTGTCTATTACCCCATAACACTTGGCGGGTGAGGTAGGGAGGGGCTGTTGGGTGGACATGTGTGGGGTTCTGTGGAATGTCAGCCATGATGAGGGTAGAGTAAAAGAGAAATACAAAATCCTTGTCTTCGGAGTCCAAGTGAAGGAGGGAAAAATGAGAGTGAGAGGCATGGATCGTCCGCTCTCCAATGACGTGTGTTCTCCACTACTTGTGTGTAGACGCATAGTGATACACCTTGCACTGTTGACACCCACACGTTCCTACGCAGAACAAGGCATGAACAGATGCAGTGGTTAAAAATAGAAGCTGTACCTGCTAAATAGCAGTGTGATCTAAGCAGAAAAAAAAAGTAGAAAAGGGTATTCAGAACTGAAATGTTATTTTAGAAATGTTATTTTAGAAGTAGATCCTTTAGAAATAGATCCTTTAGAAATAGATCCTTTAGAAAAAAAATGATTCTTCACAAGGCATTCATTGGGCCTTTGTTGAGCCTTCATTGAGCCTTCATTGAGCCTTCATTGAGCCTTCATTGAGCCTTCATTGGGTAATTCTGTTGGGTAAACCCTTCTTGCAAGTCTTTTTTTTTCAAGCCCTCTTCATAAACCCTCTTCATAAGCCCTTTTGGAAAGATCTTTTAGAAAGGCCTTTTTGGGAAGATATTTTGAGAAGCCATATAAACCTCTTGGTCATTGATCTTTTATGTGGATATCCCTTCTGTCCTGAACAAACCAAAAATTTCTAGGGTTAAAGACATTTAAACCATGTTACATCGATTGCTCCCTATTTTCTCTTGTTCATCTCCAGAGCAACAACCATTATTACAGCACAATAAACCTTCCAGTGGATTTCTTCATATGCCTTTCTGGACAGCCTCAGCAGCATGTATTTCATGTTTGGGTGGATTTCTATTTGGTAAAAATAACAATAATAGGCCTGCGTTTATCCTATCTATTCCATTTGTTATATCTATTCCATTTGTTATATCTATTCTATTTGTTATATCCACTCATCTATCATATCCACTTATCATATCCTATCTATTCTATTTTTCATATCCACTCATATATCATATTTATCTTATCTAGGATTTGACTTGGGTGTCGTGGGCGGGCTATTAATTGCACCATCCTTTCAAAGTTACTTTGGCATTGATCCAACTGACAAAGTAGGAGAAGCTAGTATCAATGGCAATATTGTCGCTTTCTTGCAAGTGGGTTGTTTAGTGGGTGCCTTATTAGCGACCATCACAGCAGGTACGTCTATTCATTATCCATTATCCAAGATGTCTATAGATAAAACATCATTTCTATGGACTCATTGCCTATGTATATACCTTCTCTCTATTCTAACTTGCAATGGATTTCTTTAGATAGAATAGGAAGGAAGTACAGCATTCTATTATCTGCAGTTATTTTCACAATAGGAGGTGTATTGCAGGTCGTTGGATATCATCTTACTCTCTTTTACTGTGGGCGTTTAATTGCTGGATTAGGTAACTGTGCTATTACAGAGACTGTGAGCGTCATGAACATTGCATTGGATCCAACTCACTAACAAACAAACAAACAAACAAAAATGTACAAAATAATACACCCATGTACTTGTGTGTATATCTCTATCAATCATTAGGTGTGGGTGCTATGAGTATGCTGGTACCGGTAAGTCTATACTGACATTTGGATTTACAACAGAACATACCTTCAACAAGAAAAAAATACTTATCTCTATTACTCTAGATTTACGTTGCTGAAATTGCACCTCAGAACCAACGAGGATTCTTGAGTGGTGTGTGGATGTTCTTCATTGCCACAGGTTTGGCTTCTTCCTATTGGACAAACTACGCTGTTAAACGACTCGTCCATCCTTATGATGACCAGTTATGGAGAATTCCCTTGATTGTACAGACAATACCTGGTGTTATTATGATGGTGGGCATGTTGTTTCTCTTTGAGACACCCCGTTGGCTATGTGTCCATGGTACATTAGATGAGACTCGTCTTGTCCTTGGTAAAATCAGAGGTCTCTCTCCACACGACCCCAAGATCACTGAAGAAATAGAGTATTTGGAAATGTCTCTTGCTCATGAGAGTAAAACAGCAGCTACTTGGACTGAGATATTCTCGGAAAAGAACAGAAAGAGATTGATCATAGGCTGTACTATTCAGATATTCCAGCAAATGACAGGTACCAATGTAGTAAATTACTACAGTCCTATCATTTTCCGTTCGATTGGTCTGTCGTCGGGAGAGACAGAATTACTTGCAACGGGAGTGTATGGCCTTATCAAAATGGCATCTGTATTGCTTGGATATTCTATTCTTGTAGATAGATTTGGTAGACGTCCACTCCTTGTCTGGGGTGGAATAGGCATGGGCGGATGTTTGCTTGTGGTGGCTGGCTGTGTGGCCTCCCAGTCTCCTGTGACTAATGCAGGTGGTTCTGCCTATATGGTAAGTTGTTTGTAATGATAAAATGGATGACTCAATCTTTCATAGGGAATTGCTAGTATGTTTGGTAAGTAACAGCCATAGAAAGATAAGCAACATAAGAAATAACATGAATCCACCCCTACAAACATATACATACATATGTATATACATACACATCTATAGTCTTTGCTATTCTCTTTAGTCTTTCATGGGGACCAGTACCATGGCTCTATTGCTCAGAAATATTTCCTATGAGGTAATGACACTTGCATGCACTGTAATTTAGAGTACTATTAACTCACTCCACACCCATTAGTATACGAGCCAAAAGTGCCTCTCTCACTACAGCCATCAATTGGTCTTTAAATGCTGTGATTGGCAAAATCAGTCCTTTGCTGTTAGGTAATTAGAGCTATAGAAATCTTTGTTCCTGACTTAGCCATATTCTATAATTGTTGGTGTCTATAGCCTATAGCACAGTTGGAACCTATATCTTGTTTGGTACCTGTTGTATCTTGATGAGTCTCACGTGCCACTTTATATTACTCGAGACAAAAGTATATTACAACAGAGAGAGAGACATAGACATAGAAATAGAACGTATCTCACACCTTTTTCTATTGTTATTAGGGAAGATCTCTTGAAGAGATGGACGCTCTTTTCCATACAAAACCACATCGCAAATCAGCGTCACTGGCTTAGTATGCATGCTCTTCATCCTTCTAGACCCCGATAGCCCCTGTTCTAGTCATAGTTGGACTTACGGCTTGAAACAGTAATTTTCATAGAATAGAATAAAATCCGGTTGCACACTAAAAAAACAGCATTGACACTTGGTGTATGTAGCCTCCATCATCGTAATAGGCATATTTAGTTAGATGATTCTTACACGTTACAGATTCTTGTATTTAAGTGTGAATTACAATGCTATCTAAATATGAATTGACTGTTTCGTAGATGACTTGGCTAACTGTCCATCTGACCATGAACTCACCGTAGAACTCATACATAGATACTTGGATACAGACACTATCATCGCTATGATTATTATCACTGCCATGGTCATTACTATTCTCTTCCATTTCCCCCTCTCTATTCTTTCGTCTAGTAAGCTCAACACCCGAATAAGGCCGAAATAAGCGTTCCTTTAGTCTATTATTACTAGTACTATACAATTACTAATATTATCATTATTACTACTACTATTATTATTATTACTACCATTACTACTACCATTATTATTATTACTAATATTATCATTATTACTAATATTATCATTATTACTAATATTATCATTATTACTACTACCATTACTACTACTACTATTATTATTTTGTACCCAACCATCATCAGCCACTCCTACAGAAAATAAGGATTGTTTCTTCTGGCACTGTCCTTTTTGTACACCAACATTTCTTTGGAGCAAAATACAGTCTATCTCTATTCTCTTGGACAGCAGTGACTTGATAACCCACTGGAATACACACCGACCTATTAAGGACTGTTTTATCTATGCCTCTCGATATCCCCAATGCCTGTGTGGTGTCCTTCAAAGTATCCCGTTTAGAACCCAAAGGTAACAATAAAGACACTACTCTACCCACGTAGAGGCCAGAGTGAAGTCTATTGTCTATCCACAGTTATCCCACTGAGAATGTAGATGTATTACGGGTGCTGCAACTCGTGCAAGGAGTGTGGAATGAGGACTGTATCCGTCCTCTTCTTTCCCACCCTACCTCACTTGTCATGGCAGTGGGCATTTCAAACCCTCATGACCTCCAACGTGCTATCAAGGCCAATGTTCCTGTTCTTCATATTGATAGTGCATGTCAGGCCCTCAAAGCCCAGGAACACCACCGTCTCACTCAACAGCGGTATTGGCAAGGATGTGTTTATTTGTTTACAGGGTGTCTGGTATGGAAATCCTCTTGGCGGCTGTGGGGTACCCTTGGGCTATTGGCCCATCTGAGTGTTTTGCACAGAGCAAGGCGTCATTATCAAAGGGTGGTGGTAGACAATGAATACTTTCTTCTTCGCCAGGATGTGTTGAGTACTCCACAACACTACCTACTAAAGTGGTTACCATTGTGTGTGCTTGGTTGTATTTATCGAGTGACTCGCACGCGATAGAAATAAAATGAGACGCGTGAGTGACACAAGTACAGTGAGCGTGGGCCACCAAAGAGGATTCCATAGGGGATTCCATAGGGGATTCCATAGGGGATTTCAAGAGACTGGTTTCAAGAGACTGGTTTCAATAGACTGGTTTCATGGGAGTGACTTTTGTTAGAGAAGAGAGAAGAGGTGCTTATTTTATAACACACCTCTTCTCTAGTCACTTTCTAGAGTGTAAGAGGGGTTTGCATTTGTAAAGGGAAAGAGAGAAAAGAGAACGGAGGTTGAAAAGGAGGGTCAGTGCGGAACGAGCCATTGAGTTGTGTTGACAAGGAAAAGTTCCACACAAGTGAATTGAAACTGATCAATAGTCATGCATCTGCTATGCCAGTTCAGTGCCTTATGAAATTTTTGCTATGGTGGCCATCGGTGTATCGGTATATCGGTGTATCGGTTTATCATCTAGTGACATTGTTTCATTTATTGCCATGACTACCCTATGTACCTGTTTCACTCTTCGTATCCATGGAGAACTCATTTTTAATATAGAAAAAAGTATAAACTAAAAATCACAGAATAATAATAATAATAATAATAATAATAAAGAGAGAAAAGAAATGATAACCTTACACTACAAAAAAGGGAAATGTAGTCTGCTTTGTCACTAAAATATAGGTCAGTTTCTCCTTGTTTTCTTTTCTCTTTCTTTTTCTCTCTTTCTCTTGCGTAAATTCGTGTTCTCCAAACAAACAAACAAAAAGATAGTTCTTCTCTCTTTCTTTTTATTAAAGCCATGGAAACAATGGTGAAACTGCCTCCTTCTCCTTCTCTTTCTTCTCCTCTTTGTTCTTCTCTTTATCATACATGTCGTTCTGTCCTCGACCGTCTTTCTTCTGTCAAGGGCATACAGGCCTATCTCGATATGGACACAACACTACAGCACACACCCACGCCAATGTCGAGTGATCCACTTACAAAGCTATGGCATTTGTGTCGCTTAGGGATTCCCCTGTGCACACTCTACAATGCATTGGATCCAGAAGTACGATTAACGTTTGAACACAATCCAACCCTCAGTGAAACCAACAATGCCAAAGTAGTTGTATATCGTTTTTTATTGGCTTGTCGGGAACAGCTCAAGTTTACCGATGAGGATTTGTTTGCTATTACCGATATCTATCTAGACGACACGAATGGATTTGTAAAGGTAAACCAGGCAACAGTCCATTAGAAGTAGTGTCCTTACCCAATATATTATGAAAAAGGTGGTAAATACAATGAGTAAGATTCTCTATTTACTCGAATGTCGTGGTATTGTTTGTGCTCAACCACATACATCGGGTCCGGTGGATGGGCCTAAAGATGTAAGAGACAAAGTGGTGATGGAGTTGGTAGAGACAGAGCGTAAATATGTCAACGATATGGAGAAACTACAAGTAAGATGGTAGCTATTATTAGTGATTATTAGTGATTAGTTATCAGTTACTATGGTGACTATCATGTACATCTCCTCAATCTTTCTGCTTAGGAATACATGAGGGAAGTACAGAATGCAAAAATCACCTCACCCGACACGGTGCATTACTTATTTGGAAATCTCAATGCGCTGGTGGACTTTCAGCGTCGATTTCTTATTCAACTCGAAGAAATTGCTGAAAAGGTACCTGAAGAACAGCGTCTCGGTGCATTGTTTGTACAGACAGAAGAAGCCTTTTCTGTCTATGAACCCTATTGCTCAAACTACTATGCTGCCCAAGACCTTGTCAAGGAAAAGGCCTCTGAATTACAAAAACTAGAACATGATTTTAGCTCATCTTATGAACTACTGTCTATGTTGATCAAACCTATCCAGCGCATCTGTAAATACCCTCTTTTAATGACTAGCTTAGTAAAAAGCACCAACACTGCTTGGGAGTGGTACCCAGAGACAGTGGAAGGACTCGATGCTATAAAAAGAGTGGCTGAAAAGGTCAATGAGACACAGCGTAAACAGGAGAACATACAGGCTGTAGTAGAGCTGAAGCAGCGTATGGAGGATTGGAAGGTAAGGGTCTTTAGTCTATCCTATCTTGTTAATCCATCGCTTAGGGTCTTCCTATTGAAAGTCATGGCAGTCTTTTACTACAAGAGAAGATGCTTCTATCTATCAATGAGATTGATCATGAACATCTCGTGCTCTTGTTTGAAAAGACATTGTTGGTGTGTAAACAAGTAAAAGAGGGATCTAAAAGTCTATTGACTAAAACCAATCCCATGATGAAAAGAAAGAGAAGAGTCAGTCTTCAACTGAAATATGCAGTGGCTCTCAACAGAATAGTGAATGTTTATAACAAATCACAGAATGGTAAACAATCTCTTCATAGAAACACAACTCATTTCTCTATTCTTTAGGTATGTGTCGTTTAGTCATCGAGTGGGCTGACAGCGAATTTGAGCAGTTGGTGCTCAAGTTCCGTAACGAAGAACAGCTCAGGCAGTGGGAGAGTGTGCTTACCAAGTGCAAGGGTTTTTTCCCAATCACACCTTCACACTCCACCAGTGGCCGAACAAGTATCCATGCATTAGAAGAGGAGGAAGAAGATGCTGACGAAGATGTACTGGTCTCCACACCCTCCACAGGCCAGTTCTTCTCTCTTGGACGTAGACTGCCATTAGACACAGAGAAATCTCGCAATTTCCATACACCTGGAATGAATTTGATGCCTCTACCACGTCTTGCCTCTACCACTCATTTACCCCATACCAGTCACTCTGGACATTACCCAGCTTCTCCACCTCCTTCGAACCCTTCTTCACCTGTTGGGACTCCGCGTGCAACGGATGCTGAGCGTTCAGGACTCTTGGACACTACTTTAGGAATGACAAGTCCTCCATGGGACCAAGATCATTTTGGACTGCCTGCACCCGCCCCTATTCATAGGAGCCAGTCCCATTCTACTGTTCCACCAGAGTCTCGCCCTATACTGCCCTCCCAGACACGCCTTCGATCTCAAAGTAGTCCAAATATTCACAAGGCAGCTGTCGTTGTCATGGGCGCCAGTGTGTCTGTGCGCACCAACACTCGATTGCCCACAGGATCTCCTTTGCCTTCTGATCCTATCAGCTCAATTAACCCCATCAACCCCATCAGTTCTATTAGCTCTATTAGTTCTATCAACTCAATTCCGTCTATTTCTCGACTTTCGGATATGGCTGCTTCCAATGCACTACAATATCAGATCGACAGAATGACAGAGGCCATGTGTCCAAGCGCACTCAAAGTAAAGCTGATCTACAGCCAAGGTGTCTATTCTATTGCAGTTTCTCATGGCGTTGTCTTTTCTGATCTTATGGAAAAGGTGGAGAAAAAGATTAAGCTCGTTGCCAATCTCAAGCCAAACACAATCCTGCGACTCAAGTACAAGGACGAAGATGGTGATCATATCACCATTAACTCAGATGATGATGTTCAGATGGCGTTTGAAAGCCGTGGGGGGTCTAGCACTGTCAATATCTTTGTCAGTCTCTGAATGTACTTCTTTTCACTCATTTCTCTCTATGTATGCACCCCACACACTCCCTTTCTCATGCAAATATCTACATTTTGACGATAGTTTCTCACTTCCATATCCTTATTCTTCTCCCACTCTTTAATTCCTTCTAGTATAACTCACTAGCCCCTTTCCCTTTGTATGAGTCACTATTTCCTCCATCTTAGTGGGGAATACTTGAGATGTAGGACTTGGTGACTTATTCCTTGTATGTATGTTTTATGCCTTCCACTCGTTTATAACTAGCATTGATGCTCTATCTGCTTTCCATTCTTTTGTAAATAAAACTATTCTCTTGTTTATTGACTATTGAACCAATAATGTGTCTATTGAGATTACTAAGATGTGTATAGAATGAAGATCCAAGGTAAGAGGATGATTCCATAAAGATTAAGATTCATTCTAGATCCTAAAGTCATACTCTTGCTTATATATCAATGCACATCTACAGGAAGCTTCATAGATAGCTTCATAGATAGATACAGATACATGCATACAGATACATGCATACAGATACATACATACAGATACACACATACAGATACATGCATACAGATACATACATACAGATACACACATACAGATACATGCATGAAGATACATGCATGAAGATACATGCATAGGTGCAGTAGTCTTCAATAACCAACCAATAAAGCAAATACCTTCTCCTGTTGGCCTGGTAGTCTATGCACACGTAGTGCGGGAGGGAGTGAAGACAAGACAGATCAACCTTCCCTAGACTAGTCTTACTGGCTCCCCTAGTGCCAATAGCCATAGCACGCTCACTGATTTGTTAATTAATTAAATAAATAAACATAAAGACTATCCACTATCCACAGCGGCTAGGATGACTATAGCTCTCATTGGCTCTTACTTTTTTATGCACCATTTACACTATTTTCACTTATTATTGTCGCACTTTTAGAGAAAAATATGTCGCATCAATAAATTAAAACTTGACGTACTAATGGGATAAAATATGTCGCATTAATTAATTAAAATTTGGCATAGTAAAAGATTTAAAACTGGCGTATTCTAAGTACTTGGGGTTTTCTTACATTTTACTTTTCTTAAAAAATGAATAACATTGTGCACGAAGACGGCCAAGGAAATATCTATAATGATGAAGGCATAGCCGTTACAGTAGTGGAGATGGAGGTAGACGAGGAGACGTACCCCATTGAGACGGTTACAAATTTCGGGATGTACCTTGACCTCAAACCACCCGAGAAGCCAGAAAGAAGAACTGTACAACAATCCGTAGACAGAGATGTCAATACGGAAGAGGATAACAGAGCTCCTGGTATCCACAGGCATTACAAAGATTCCGAAAAAGAGCAGTTGTTTGTATTGATTTATGAAAGGGGTATGAGCGTCAGAGCTGCTGCGCTGAAACTTCAAATCCACCCACTCACTGCTCAGCGATGGTACTCAAACGATCAGCAGAACCCTCAGACATTCATTGCCAGAAAAGGTAGTGGAAGGCCAGTCGGTAGACCAGCACTACTTGACGATAGCCATAAAAGATTTTTGGTCGATTTATTGGACGATCAGCCCTCTTTAGTCCTGGATCAAATGATGGAGAGTTTGAGAACGTCTTTTATTGATTTAGAGATATCGAAAACAGCTCTCTACAATTTTGTCACCAAAAATTGTAAGATCAGTCTAAAAAGAGCCCATTTTCATTCAGTTGATCGTAATAGTCCTGAAAAGATCAAGAATCAAAAGGAGTGGGTACAGAAATGGATGGAGACAGACATGGACTACATGAGCAACTGTGTCTTTATAGATGAGACGGCATTCCACATCAACATAAAGCGTACTTTTGCTTGGTCAAAAGTAGGTACTTGTGCAGTAGTAAAAGTACCAAGAACGAGGGCTAAAACAACAACCATCCTGGGAGCAACATCTGCTCAAGGCCTTGTCAACATAAAAGTAAGACGGCCCCGAATGTTGCCTGTTTCAAAGAAGAGAAGAACTACTGGATCTAGTGGGCCTTCTCAAAAACAAAGCAAAGGCACTGTTACTGGCCACTATATCAATTTCTTGAGCGATACAATGGATGTCATGGACAATTTTCCAGATGTTTTCAAGGATAATTACTTGATTATGGACAACGCCCCCATCCACATGAATGAAGACATTAAAAGCTTTATTGAAGGCCGTGGGTACAAGTGTGTTTATCTTCCCCCTTACTCACCAGAGTTGAATCCCATTGAGCAATTCTGGTCTGTTTGCAAAAGCAGGTTAAAAAGAGAAAGACTCTTGGAAGAAGAAACTCTGTCATCTAGAATCGCCGATGCATCTAACCAAGTTCTTCTCGGTGACCTCAGAGGGTTTTGCAAATACTCTGTCGATAGATTTGAGGATTGCTTACAAGAGAAGCCTCTTTAAAAATAAAACATTTATGTCGCATTTGTCGCATCCAACTTATACGCCATCTTTTAATTTATTAATGTGACAAGTTTTTTTCCACTTGTGCGCTAAGTTTTTTTCCAAAAGTGCGACAATTTTTTTTTCCAAAAGTGTGACAATAATAAGTGAAAATAGTGTATACAAGAAATGTATATGACAAGTACAGTTCTTTCCTTATATAGAGTAGAGTGGCACTATGATTCTTTGTAAAGCATGCAATCATTAGCAGTACCAAGTAATATATATAGCACAGAAATCATGATGAATCCTAGAGTATATGTGAACATGGATGCTATTTACGAGTCATCATAAAAGACAAATGATAAAATTAGCACACGACCGTATCTGCTATATCTTCTTTGAATTCTTCTATCCTTGTTTGAAGTGTATTCTACACTTTACAATTGCACAATGCCTGTTTCACTATATGCAGATGATTCTTGTTGCCGTGCCCTCTTATTTATCACGGGAAGAACTGCATTCGCATAAGCAGAAAAATGGCCTTTTCTCTTTCTACAACTCTCTTTGAACTGCCATTATTGTGTTATAAAAAAATAGCCTATGAATTGACTGGTGCTAATGATCAATTCATAGGAGTCCTTTTATTTATTTTTTATTTTTATGAACAAGATCACAGAGAAAAGACATTTTGTCCTAACTACCACTTGAGCGAAGCCTAGAAACCACAGCCGAGTGTTGGAAGAAATGATTGGCTCTTGATTCTCTTTCTACAATGTCCTACCTATTGAGATGCCGCACAAGTCATTGTTTACATCAAATCGGTGGAAGAAATAACACTTATTGACATGAGCCTAAGACGTATCAATAGTCAATCCCTCAGTCTATTCATCACCTCCCTTCTCACGGAATCTTCTTTAAGACGTCCTACCGCCATTCTTTCCTTCAAAAAACCACAATGCACATATTGTCGATATTCAGAGACGCGACCCATCTTAAGCACGACGTCTGTTGTAAACTATCAGAACTATAAGCCCAACGTCATTCGCCTCTTTTCAACTACCAAAGAGCCTAGTAGTTTAGAAAAACCCATGAGTTTACGGAAAAGAGAACGCTCAGCCAGTGGGTCTATAGCTATCACCCAGCTATCACAGAGAGGAGATAGACATGACGCCCTTCGAGTCTACATGGAGTTACTGTCTAAACAACAGCTTCCAAGTAGAGAAGCTATTTACCAACTCACAAGAGCTTTTTTTCATGCTCGTGATATTGATGGTATGTATATAATTCTTAACCTATCCAATGCTCGCTTCAAAATATTCCCTCCCTCCCGCAAAGAAGTAAGAGCCATGCAATACATGTACACCATGCTTATTCATCTTATTGGACGTCGAAGCACAATAAGCAACAATGATATGGAACACATTGTAAAACTATGCACACAGATAACAGAACTTCAGCTCAACTCAAACACTGTTCTTTACAATATACTACTGAAAGTATTTCTCAACAAAGGAGACTATGCGAATATGCAGATGATGTTCCAAAACCTCCTGGATAAGAAAATGAAGCCAAACCTCCATACCTATAGCATGATGCTTCAATCAGCTGTACAACAACGCCATTATGAGAAAGTGCTTGAGCTGTTGGATGACATGGAGGGCTACGACCTTATCCCAGACAGAGCCATTTTGAGTATTGTTATTAATGCCATGTGCAAAGTACGCCAATTCGATGGTGCCAACAACTTAATACATAAAGCATTCTTAACTATGAATGGTAACAATATGGGTGTTAAATTCAGAGACCTTTTATTGAAGAAGGTTTACGAACAAAGAGATAAAGATAATCGAAAGGCCACCGCAAAAAGGAACAGACTGATGAGAAATAAGAATTTGTTGAAGGAGAGGAAGAGCTTGCTGATATCTATAAAAGATATAAATTAGATTAGCACAATGATTGATATTAGATTAGATAAAAAGTCATGGAACTGATCTTTTATAGATGTATATGAACTATAAGGAACAAACCAACTATTACTCTTATCCTTACTGTTATTACCATTATTCTTAATAAATAAATAAGTGGATAAATAAGTAAATAAGTGAATATATAAATATATAAGTAAATGAATAGAAACAGAGACAGGGGAAAGAGCTATCTTCTATATAGGCTCGATAGTCATTGATGGTAAGGATAGATGAATTTGTTATACAAAAACACAAAAACACAAAAACACAAAAATGGGTTTATCAATGCAAACAACTCTTGGATAGATGATATGCAGAAATACATGGATAGGGTATGCATGTCTTTATCATGTGTATGGTATAATAAGCCTTGAACTTTGTTTATCTTCTCGCTTCAGTAATTCACCCTACTTGAATATAATTATCATGTTGGTGCACTTTCTGTATCCATCGTTAAAACCCATCTTTCTAGCCATACTATACTATTTGTATAAGTAACTCAGTTACATGGACAGTTTTATCTATTGAAAACAAAGTGGTACTTGTAATATTCTTCTATACAACACTTGCCGGTGAACAAAATAGACACTCGAAGAAACTATCTTTAGAAGATATATTTAAAGGTATCAAAAGAACAATTTACTTGAGCTTTTTATCTTATTCACCGAGATACACATGGATTTACAGCTACGTCTGTATGTATATTCCCAAGGATAGGGTTGTAAGAAGAAGAAAAGATTTATTCATTAATTAGAGTTTATTATATTAAATAATAGGTATAAACTAATAGACACCCTATGATATGTATCGGAAATCAGGATGCTATTAAAGTATATAATAACATAAAAAAAAAGCAATAGGTTAGTCTCAGTAATTTTCTTCATTGAATAGACATACGCGATCACAAAGATTAATTCCGGAGCTCTCCTTTTCATACTCTTCGCTTGAAAGATTTTTTCTTCTATTATTCTCCTTCTCCAAAAGATATTTGAATAACAAAGAAAAAGAAACAGATCCAAATAAAAGGCATGCGCATGCAATATGACCATTGGTGTAGTGAGGAGCGTCTGATACTCGATAAATCTGACCACCAATGACACCGCCAAGATTACCAAGGCCGACTTGAAATGCAATAGCTGTAGCCTTTTTAGTGTAACCACCGACATTGGCGCTTGACCAACACAACATTGGAGGAGCATGTGCAAAGGTGCCAGTTGTAGCAATAATGGCAGCTATATACATGACCACAGGGCTTTTGTCGGTAATTGAGGCCAGGAGTATATACCCAATCATCGCAACAAAAGCTGAAGCTGCAATATGGTATCCACGTTCGCCTCGACGATCCGCATGAATTGATACTAACACTGTGAAGAGACAGGCTATAAAAATAGTCATTAAACCAAAATTAATTATTTTACCTATAGTCTTGTTAGATATAAGTTATAAGAATTACCAATGGCATAAGGTGGTGCAGACATGGCCTGTGCTGTAACACTTGTATAGCCCATATTATTGATAATGGTTGGCAAGAACAGACCAAGACTACTAACAGGAACGGCACCACATATATTTATCAATATGTACATGTATACTCTCCAGTCAGTGAAAGCCATTTTAAACTGATTCCATGAGAATTCAGTGTCGTCAGAAGAATTCAAATCTAGCTTTAGGCGATGAATAATAACTTCACGTTCTCTTTCAGTAATAACTATAAAGACAATCAGTATAAAGTCAAATCAATACAGTATACATTTTGAGTTCTCAGGTAGATTCGGGAGAGTATAAAAGGTAACAATAGAAAGTAGAATAGTAGGAATAGCTTCAATGATAAAGAGCCACTGCCAGCCATGTAAATGGAGTAGGCCATCCATATAGGTAATACCATAGGCCTAATATTCAATACAAAGATAACCTAAGTCAGTAGAACATCCACATATTTTTTGAAGAATTAATAGAGTACCAGTACACCACCAAATGCCTAATTAAGATGCTGTCGTTAATAGCTATAGTGATCAACATTGTGCTTACACCTGCCACTGTAGATGCAGAGAAAAAAAACGCCATGCGTGCTGCTTGCTCTCGTCTTCTGTACCATAAGGTTAGGTAAAAGATAATTCCAGGAGTGAGTCCAGACTCAGTAATGCCGAGGAAAAAACGTGCGACAATGAGCCCAGCACCATTCTTTACGGCAGCCATAGAGATCATTACTACGCCCCAGCATATAGTTTGTATAGGAATCCATTTATTAGGACCTATAATCTTTAGGACAAGATTTGAAGGTATTTCAAAGAGAACCTACTCAGATTCATAAATATATTAAAATAAAGTTGGTACATTTTTGATAGTGTTCTGAGAGTAGTCTTATATTTATTTATAAGATGGTAGTGATACTTACATAGCCAATAAAAAAGATAGATAGAGCCCAATTATAGTCATTGGCGCTTATTTCAATGTCGGTAGCGAGGCCAAACAATTTTGCATTACCTAATAGGTTAAATATACAAACAACTAGATCAACCTACCAATGTTAGTTCTGTCGATATAAGAGGAAAGATATAGCAGACTTAGAAGTGGAAGGATACGAAAATCAAGCTTCCAGATAATCTTTTTTAATTCCTCAGGTGAAGCTGGATCAATTAGGTTGGAAGGTGGTTCTTTCTCGATCTCAATATCTTTATTGTCTCTTGCTATTACTATTTCTTTATTTGTGTTTTCTTGATATAGTGCTTTTTGATCTTGGCTGTCCATGTCGAATTAATTATGGTGGAAATCGAGTGAAAAGTCGAATAAAAGAATGAGAAATGATGAAGCGCTCCTTTTATTTTTAACTTGCATCTTTATGGCTTCCCTCAATGATTATAGTTCTACTGAGTTTATGTGAACTCTGATTCTACAATATAGTACAAAATATAATAGAATAAACAATGTGATACAGATTCAACAGAACTATATTTATTTGAAAATAATAATACAAAAACTAACTTAAACATTAGAAGTTATAATAGACCGGAATAATAACCAGATTAGGACTTTTGGTTGATAATAACTAAACAAAAGCAGCAAAGTGGCAGTTTAAAAACTACAGAGAGTATCAAATAGAATAATAAAGTAGAAAGTATGACCACTAATGCTTTAGGACATTGTAATACTTGTTCAAACGGCAACACATATTTATAACATATTTATTTATTTCCAGAACTCACGGCCTCAACTATAGACTGTTTAAATCAGATCAATTGCTGAATGGTAAGGAGATAGAGAGAGAATCTTAGCTAAATAAACAGATAAAAAAAATCAAAAACAATAGAGCTGTTACGCCGACATATACGTCTATAATCAAAGTCATCCATTCTACCACAGCCTGTTACAGTAATTGGCTCAACCAATAGATGGGATAGCGATCATGTTAAACAATCCCGATGTAGAGCCTTAATACTAGCGGTACACTCTACGGAGCTTTTAAATGAGGTATTAAACACCATTAAACGATAATTTAGAATAGGGCAGTGTGACGGCCTATTTGCATGGATGAAAGTAAAAGACTAGGGGTAGAAGAGAGGCTAGAAGTGTACTGAATATCATGAGGTGTTTGTTCGTGAGACTTCAATTCTGAAGAAGGAAGGCCAATAGAGAAGTGCGTGTGTAATGGTATAGCTCTTCATATAACCATAAAAGCTCTCTTTTCTTATATTTAATAAAAACCATCTTGATCCGAATAATAATTTGAGGCCAAGAATCGAGTAATATAGACTCTAAGGCTATAAGTAACTGGCTGTTTCTTGTGTGTATCCCTTAATCTTTCTGTCTTGGTCTTCTTCTTTGGTTATCATTCGCTCTTCAATTGTATCCATTGCTCATTCAATCTTCTCTGTTTCTCTTGACCGACTATTCTGGCCATTCTCTTACTAGTGTTCAAAAAATCAGAAACAAAAGCTGTGTTTGTAATATAAGAAATATATTTCGCAAAGCCATTTTGTATCTAACATCTATCTAGCTTATATACTACTTCTATTGATACATTAAGCTATATTAAAATGAAAAAAGCAATCTCTTCCAAAAGCAAAGTAAGGAGCCCTAGCACATCAGTGTGTCAGGAGTCAGATACTTCCACATTTGTAATACTAGGCTACCTTCTACTATCTATCTCTCGAAATCGCACGGACATCCCCAAATTTCCTTTCCTGATCTTTTCTATCTGTGAACATAGCCATCCTCACCAAGGACCTTACTAGTCTCTAAGATCTTATCTTATGTAATAGTATAATAAGTTTAAAATTGTTATAGATAATTGTATATACTTAGTTTTAAATCTGTCTTTTATTATAAAATATAAAGCCAACCATAGATCAAATACACTATTTTCAGAAAATAGTGGTGTTTTTTTTTTGGGAAATAGATTGTTGCACTATTAAAAAGGTTGGCTCATGATTGTGAAAAATATTGTCACATAAAGAAGTTATAAATTGGCAAAGTAAAAAGATTAAAATTGTTGTATTTTAAGCAACTATGTATTCATTAATAAAGCAGCTTTCCATAGCAACATGAAGCGATCATTTGCTTAGTCAAAACTTAAATTCTAGGCTATAGTAAGTCTCAGAGACTAGAGTAGAAACTACTATGATCTTGGGCGCAGTGTCTTCTTATAACCTTGTCAACATAAATGTCAGGCGACTATGGGCAATGCGAATAACAAAGAAGAGAAGAACTGTTGAGTCTGATGTATCTTCTCAGACGCAAAGTAAAGGCATAGTTACTAGTCATCATTTCAACTTTTTGAGTGATACTGTGGATGTCATGAATAAATTTCCAGATATATTTCAGAGGCATCATTTGATCATGGACAATGCCCCGAGAGTTCGGTTCGCTGGTGTAGTTGGTTATCACATATGCTTCACTCATGGACAATGCCCCTACTCCCACCAATAGTAATATCGAAAAGTTCATCGAAAGTCTTAGTTATACAGTCCCATGCAATAAATGAGTAGACAGCGAACCAAGTTTGATTTTTTATTCTTCAAAAATAAAATAGAGCTCTTTTCTTTTCTTTTATAACTTATTCAAAAGATGACTTTAGTTAATAAAAATCAGCTAACTCTTATTCAAGAACATGAAGATAGTCTCACCAAAATGAGAGAGCATGCTATGTTTATTAGAGGTCAAATCATAGGACAATGAAAAAGACGTGTTACTTATCAAGATATTACTGATAATCTTGACATCCCAAAGAGCACAGTGGGCAGGAGTGTCTTATTGTATATATATATAGAGTCATAAATCGACCCAGAATGCTTACAGAAAGACCTGAGGAGGTGTCATCTACTTCAAAACTGGCTATCATTCTGTCTATTTGCAGAAACCCTATACAAACAATTGCATATCATTTGAAAAATATGAATGATGCAGGTGTGGATATTTGCCGTAGCACATTTTTAAAATACATGAATGAATATAGGGTTTTTTTTATATTCACCATCAAGAAAACCTGGCATGACATCTACTCACAAGCATAACCAATACAAAACAGCTTGAACGATGCTTGCGTAGTGGATGGGAGAAGATCCCAAATGAACTTCTGGAAAATTTAGTGGATAGCATGCTAAGGTGCTCCGCTGTGATAAAGAATAAAGGCTTTGCTGCATAGTACTAAGCAATATAATTATTGTCGTCTTTGGGTTTTTATGCCAAAGGTATACGGAACAGCAGAACGTGTAGTTAAACTCTGTTGTTTATTGAATAGAATTACTGTGTTTTATACTTTTTCTAATGGTATAGATTCAGGGGTATTCTATCAAAATACTATGAACTATCGATGTCCCTTGATATTCAATAGAGTCCTCTTCTTAGTTTAGTAATAAATGAGTGCTCATTCCAAAAGAAGTGATCCATTCAAATATAGGGAAAGTCTTTACGACATCATAATAAAAGTATAGACAATCGTTTAAAGAACAACTTTTATAAATATTGTGTTATTCCATAGGCCTTTTATTATGAACATCTTAGACTGATAGATATACCTTTATATTTAAAAATAAAATAAAATAAAAAATAGTTGATTCTTTGTTTAGTCACTTATTACATGGGACTGTGCATCTTCTTCCAAGACATAACTGATATAGGACTAATTATTCAACAACATTCTTCAAAAATGCATGGGCAATAATCTTCCCTTAATAAACTTCCAGGGACATAATATTTCTTTATTTGTAACATTGTATTCTAAAAACTATTGTCGTATTCCGACTTCAATCCAAAGATTCTTCATGAATAAGTCAACACGAGTAGTATGCTGTGACATTCAGAATACTCTATGAAAGCTTGAGTGCACACAAGTACCATAGTACATCTCTGTATCATCTCACTGATCGGTCGTAACTACAAATCAACCTTCTAAGCTCAATTTACTATCAGACACTTAATGAGCTGCCTTCATCTATAAATCCTTAGTGGATTAAATAAGACCTATCAGAGTCAATTAAAGTAAAGACACATAATAGATGGCTCTATAATGGTGTGCTTATTCAATGAACCAACCATAAGGCTCCAACATGTAGTCTACCATTAGGTAGAACACCTACACCAACCATAAAGCTACACCTATGTAAACTACCATAGGATAGATCATCTACACCAACCATACGGTTGCATCTATTAATAAACTATGCCATGAACTAATTAACTACCAAAAGGTAGAATGCCACTGAAAGATAAGTACCAACAAAAAGTATAAATAAGGAACCATTCTTCATTTTAACAAAAATCATCTTTGTTCAGTCTTGTTGTTTTCTACTTGTATGAATAATTACACCAACCACCTGATCTCTTCCAACCTCACAGTATGGCAATGGCTAGGAAACCAGTGGAAAGACAATGCTGAGGTACAAGACTCAGTAGAAGACCTTCTGGACACTTTTGCACTCATTGTGACATCCAATGGGCTAGCATTGGACCAACACTGGGCAAGACTCATGCCTATTAAGATGAACCGTGACCAACGTTCTTGGTTTAACAAAAACCTAAAAGGCAAAAACATTTCATAGGAAGAGGTAAAACAAATTGTAAATAAAACTTATGCTACACAGAATGTCACACACACCCTTAGCCACCTCGACCAGCTTGTAACAGTGAAAATGCAGTCAAATGAATCCATTGAAGCATTCACTGACCAGTTCCAGAGAATCAGACATGCAGCCCAGTGGCAGGATGATCTCAAGGCTGCCACCCTGTTCAAATGTGCATTGCCTGAACAACTGTTCAGAGAAGTCTCCTGGTCCCTGATGAGCATGCCACTCCACCTACAAGACTCAGTGGTAAAAGTTGCCACCATTGCTCACAATGTGGTATCTGCCAACATCCTAAGTCTGAAAGGCAATCTGCAAGCAGAGCCTCCCATTAAGTCTACATTTGTTAGTGGTGCAAAAAACTCAATCCATAATCCTGCAAACAAAAGAGGTAGCCTCAACCTGAGCAAGCTCTCAGCAAGCTCCTCTACCTTCAAACAGAAGGCTTATTGCAAAATCCATGGCAATGGCAGCCACTCTAGTGAGCAGTGCAATGCCTACAAGCATATCCTGGCCAAAGCCAACATCAAGTCCCCATTCCTGGCTCCAACCTCTGCTTCTCCTATCTCATCTTCTGTGTGCTTCCAATGCACAGACAATGTCCCCTGGTCTCCCTTGCATGCCGCAAACTGCAAACACAACAAGAAAAATTTTGGTCCCTCAAAAGCATTCCGCTCTGCCAGAAGATTCCAACATAAAAACAATAACTCCAAAAAAATATCTACCTTGGCACAGCTCCAAGAAGATAACACAAATATGGATATTGAATATAACAGCCTTCCCATGAACTTTGATTGTAAGCAAAAAATTGGCAAACAGAATGAAGCAAAAGCTAACCATTCTTTGTGTATACCTATCATCATTGAACAAATAGAAACCTTTGCTCTCTTGGACACTGGTGCTTCTTTTAGTTTATAAATGTAGTATTTGCCAATAAAAACCAAATAAACATAAACAAAAAAGTCTCGGGAACTATAATACTAGCCACTAGCAATGATAAAACAAACGCATTGGTACAACTTCAAAAGCACTAAGCATTACATATGGAAATAATGATGACTCAACCATCAACACATCCCATGTCTTTGAATTTTCCTTTATCCTTTAATACAAATGTAGTCATTGGATTAGACTTAATGCCAAATTGAATATTCAAATAACCAATTTAGCAGTAAGACATCCAAACAAGAAAGCAATAGTGAAGGATGTTATTCATGATACACCTGAACCAAACAACTCTCCTTATGGTAACCAAAATAAACAAGCTAGATTTGCAGCTTCTATCAAACCCATCTTGATCAGAATGCTTGTATTCCCAAAAACAGCATTTGTACTCTTCCTGAATCCATTATTCACTTGGAGACAAAGCCAAACAAAACAGCTTATAGGGCACCATACAGAATCCCTCTCAAGTTAATACCTGTAATGCAAGAACACATTGATACATGGTTAAGGGACAAAGTAATTCAATGTGCACCTCACAATTCTGAATGGAACTCTCCACTCACTATTGTACCCAAGAAAGACCTACAAGGAAATCCAACAGGCTATAGACCATGTTTAGATCCACATCTACTAAGCCCTATCTTGGAGTCCAATGACAAACAGCCTATCCCAAAAATTGACAAAATATTTGATCAATTACAAGGTTCCATTATCTTCTCTACTCTGGATCTATGACAAGCTTTCCACAGATTCCAAGTCTATGAACCTCATCATGTGAAGACAACCTTTACCTTCCAAGGTACACAATACATGTTCCATGGCTGTCCATTTGGACTCAAACATATTGCCTCACACTACCAAAGAGTTATCAACTCTATACTAGCAGGCATACCATACACTCTTGCCTTTGTAGATAACATTATCATCTTTTCCAAGACATATGAAGAACATATCAGCCATGTACAACATATAATACAGAAGTTGACTGAAGCCAATCTTATCCTCAATGCAGATAAATGTCACTTTGCACAGACCACAGTTTACCTACTAGGATTCTGTGTGGATGCAAAAGGCTCACGTCTTGACCCTCACAAGGTCTCAAATGTACTTTCTTGGCCAAAGCCAACAACAGGAAAAGACATTCAACACTTCTTAGGCTTGGTGAACTATTTCAGGAAATACCTGCCCAACCTCTCTGAAGTAACAGCTCCACTTGACAAGCTGCACTTTGAGGGTAAACTTACCAACAAAGTCTGGGATCACACTCAGGACAGTGCATTTAGCAAAATAAAACAGCTACTTGTATCTGCTCCAGTGCTTTACCATCCCAACCTCAAGAAACCATTCCTTGTGGCTACTGATGCTAGCAACTACTCTATTGGTGCCATTCTTTACCAGATAATCAACAATAACATGCAACATATTGGATTCATGGCTCATGCATTGTCCACATCTGAAAAGAACTATTCCACCACCAAACAAGAATTACTTGCTATAGTGTTTGCTCTTAAAAAGTTCCATCCATTCTTATAGGGTAACCCTTCTACTCTGTTTACAGACCACAAGGTGCTTACTTACATCCACACACAACCCATTGCAAATCCCATGATGATCCAATGGTTAGACACAATACTGGATTATGACTTTAAGATCATTCACAGACCTGGTATACAAAACATACTGCCAGACATATTATTGCATCTCTTCAAAAACGAAATAACACTGGTGGGGGGTAAAAACCTCAACAATTCCAATTCTACTCATGCCACTGACAAAAGTCTTACCTCAAACATGACTGCATGCATGATGATCCCTGAAAATCTAATCACACCAGCACCTGAAGAACGTCAACAGCTACTCCTCAACACACATCTTGAAGGACATCATGGCTCACAAGCAATTGTAATGACTTTACATTGTGAAGGAATTCACTGGACAAAGTTAAAGGAAGACGCTCTATAAGTAGTCAAGAGTTGCCCTGATTGTCAAAAATTCAACATTGCTAAACACAGTTATCATCCACTGACATCCATATATGCCAATGCACCCTGGGACCATATATGCATTGACACTGCTGGACCTATGACTACATCTACACAAGGGAACAATTACATCCTCATTGTAGTTGACATGTTCACAAGATTCTGCATACTAAGAGCCATACCTGACAAATCATCACTCACTGTGGCACTCACACTAAGAAGCATATTGTCACTCTTTGGTTGCCCCAAAGTAATACAAAGTAATAATGGTACAGAATATGTCAACAGAATCATAAGGGCCTACACTGAGATCTCTGGCATTGACCATTGTCTCATCTCTCCCTATCACCCCAGAAGCAATGGTTTAGCTGAACATTGGGTTGGCAAAACAAAAAGCATATTGTCAAAGAGAATACAAGGAAAAGATAAGGACTGGGACTTATACATCAACAGTACCCAAGAAGCTCTGAACAATACTCCTTCTCCTCTACACAATACAAGGCCATTTGCCTTAATGTTTTCTAGACACCCAAATGAAGCAAAAGATTACAGCAATACATCTACTCAAAGTAATGATAAAACAGAAGAACAGTTAGCAAAGAGAATCTGCAGATTTAATGACACAGTCCTACCTGCTATACATGAAAAAATACAGACTTCACAAGCGGCATCATGTAACAAGTTTAACAAGTCTCATAGAATCCTCACCAACATCCCTGCTGGTAGTCAGGTCATGATCAAGAATGTAAACTGCACTTCAAAGACAGACCTGTCTTATATTGGTAACTTTACTATCATCAGGAAAAACTAAGGTGGAAGTTATATACTACATGATAATATGGGAGCATTACTCCCAAGAAATATCCCTCCTTGTCTCAAAATAACATCTGAAGAGTTCACAGAGGCCTACAATGTTGAAGCAGTTATTAATCACAAAGGCAATCCTGGAAATTACCTATACTTGGTAAGATGGCATGGTTACAGTGAAAACAAAGACACTTGGGAACCTGCAAGAAACTTTGACAACTACAGACCAATTCAAACATACTGGCTACATTGCAAAGAACAACCACCACCTAATGACTCATCCAGAGCCAAACAGAACAATAAGAGACAAGCAGATGGCCAAAGAGGGACTATTTCTATTGAAAATATGTAACTTGCAGGCTATCTAGATTATATGTTGTGATATTGTCTAAAAATATTATGTAAACAAATGTTGAATTTTATGTCATAATTTTATATCTAATGATATATTAACAAGACTTCAGATATAATAAACCATTTAGCAATAGATTTGGGCCACTTCAGATATACTTTTATATTTAGAAACATATCATCTCTAGTTCAGATATATTAAAGGTTTTAGCAATATACCAATTTGCATATATTTACACCAACATATCTTTAAACTAAGAAGTAAAATTATTATATTAAAAGATATAATAATATGTCTATATGAAATACATTGCATGTTTCTGACAGAGGTTATTTCTTAATGAAAGTATCAATACTATTGAAAAGGGTTTGATTATGCCAAAAACAGCTTACAGGAGAATACATAACACATTTTATAATAATGGTATTGTTTTTAATATCATTGAAGAAACATTGGAGAATATATTTAGTAATATTGATATAAGATCAAGCAATATTTATTTTAATTCTATATTAAAAAATACACCTATAAAACACACCACATTAATATTGTTGTCTTTGATCTTAGGTATTGTTCAAAAGCCCAAAAAACAAGAGGTGTGTTAAGTAGGTAAAAAGGTATATTTCTCAAAGACTTAATTCTTCAAAATCCAAAGACTACTTATACACTTCTTCTAAGGTATGTCTGATACAAGACTAATTTTCAATAGCATTCTCTATAAAAATGCATGGACAATAATCTTCCCTTCTCTAGCTTCTAGGGACAGAATCTTTCCTTATTTGTAACATAATCATTAGATTGTTTTATTAAAT